>OZ038376.1:8678092-9220592 GCA_964036015.1 Leptarthrus brevirostris
TCCTCAAATACCTCCAATATACGTTGAAACCATCTGGATCGTCCAAATTAAACTTTTTTCATCAGAAAAAATAATATTAAACATAATAATAGTGCTTAAAACTTCAGGTACTTTATTATCCACATAGATTACCTGACTCCACTTATCCCTTTGTCCCTCTTGGAAAATATCAACCGGTTTGCTTAATGTTTTTGCTTCAAATGTGGTGCTGCTTTTAATTTTGCTCGCAGGATATTATTGCTCTCCAGACAGTTGATTGGGATACATTTAATCCTAATTCGCGCTTTAAGTCGTTGCAGCTTTTCTTCGAATTTGAAACCCGAATTTGCCTGCTTTTAATTGCAGAACAACCAAATATCTGCCCAGCCTTCCCGAAATTTTCCTGATACTGAGTTTCTCATCCTTTTAAGTATTAATTCTATATTTTTCATATTCCGACATAGACTTAACGCGTGCCATAATCTTAAATGAATAATTTTTCAAATAAGAGCTCAAATTGTACTTACTTTGCGTATACTTCTTTTTGACTTTATATAATAATGAAACGTATAAATTGCACTTTTCACAAAATGTCTGATACTCCTTCCAGAAAAATTAGCGACAGACTACCCCATTACCCCATCGTAAGTACACTCTTCGCAAAAAAATGTCACTTTATAATTTTGAAGCGGACTGTAGTGTCATAACTTTTAATAATATCAACTTCGTCTAATTTTATTTCCGTATACCAGATGGGCCTGGGTTACTGTTTTCGGGATGAGAAGAATCCATAATACCAGAAATATTTTGAGGATCCAATTGACCTGCAAATTTTTTTCTGTTTTAATATTTGAAACATAAATACTATCCAACTTATTTTTAAAGTATTTGCGTTGCTCTTTATGACTAACCATTTTGTAGTTCTTAATTCTTCTAACCTGTTCTCGCAATAGTTCTCTCTACTAACGTTAATCTTACTTATAACTCTAGCTTTTCCCTTCACTAAATTATCATGAATAACGGTTTTATCTCAATTTCCCTCTTGAATGTTTATGAGTTTCTCTTTTGTTGCTGAACGGAAAGTATTATTATACTCCACTTATTTTCACAAAAAATAAAAAAGGTAAGAAAACAATTCATTAAGACTGAACAAAAAAAATTATTAAAACAAACATAAAAATAATTCATTCAAATAAATAACATCTTTGTCAGTGAAGTTCGTACCCCTAAAATATTATGTCTCTGCAGATTAAAAGAAACTATTTACCGTAATCTTAATTTTTGGATTGATTTTTAATTATCGTTTGACCGTGAGTTTTGGGAACTGCCTTATTAGGGGATTGTTTTTCGTAAGAACGAGATTTAACAGCCAATTCTTGCCACTGAGTTCTTATATGTTGGGTAAAATTTAGAAACATAGCACGTGGAAAAAGTTTAAGTTTAGATTTACGAAATAAAATAATAGTTATTCAGAACTGTGGAAAATCATATAACTGTAAAATTATAAGATTTTAAGTACTTCTAAGTCAACTGTTCAATATATTATAAAACAAATTTAAAGAAACAAAGAAAGTAGAGCCGAAAATTAGACTTGGTGGTGTAAAAAACCAAGTGCTTATGACGATCGGATGTTAAAAAGAATTATAAAAGCCAATAGACGAAGCAGTACAACGTTAATTAAGACTTATTGGGAAGAAAACATTCACAAACAAGATTCCTTATCCATATCTAATATTCAGGCATACTTCGGGGAAATAAAAAATCTTTTTTTACTGACGCACGCCCAAAAAGGGAAAAGATTAGCTTTGGTAAAATATCATAAAACTTGAATATGTGAACAATTGCGCTCAATTATTTTCAGTGATGAATCTAAATTCGATGTATCATTGGGCGATGAACGTGATAAGGACAACTACCGAAGTATTCCATCCAGATTGCATGAAACGGACCGCAAAACGCCCACGCAGTGTTATGGTTTGGGAATTTATATCAAGTAATTACAAAATTATAAATTTTGATTCCCTGCTTCATAAGTGTAATAGTATCCCTTGGAGTGAGATACACACTGCTAATAACACCAATGATAAATTTAATATTTTTTATACATATGTTATTGAGATTCCTGAAGAGTTTGCTCCTTTACGAACGAGAATATTGAGACATGAAGCTATTCCATGGTTCTCCTCCGACATTCAAAATCCCATAAATGAGCGGGAACTATTGTATCGCCGTTATAGGGCGTTGAGGTCCGAGGATTTGCGGTCTGCATACAAGTGGGTTCGTAACCTGGTGACAGCTTAAATTGCTGGTGCGAAACACAACTATTTTCGTCGCATATTTGACCACATATTTTCAACCAAGGAACTGTGGAGTAATCTACGGAACTATGGCGTTCACCAAAAGATTGACCCTCCATTTAATATTGAACCTGATGTCCTAAATCAGCACTTCTGCTATATTCAAGGTCCAACACCTAGAGATGTAAATATGCACAAAAGTCCTTCTAATACCGCTTCGGTTTTTGATGGCTTTGCTTCCGTTGTGTTGAAGATGATACGTTCGCAGGCGGTCGGTTCTGATGGAATTTCGCCCGAATTTTTAAAGTTATTTTTGCCATGCATGCTGAAAGTCGTGACACATTTGTTTAACCATATTATAGTTACATCATCTTTTCCAGATGTATGGAAGCATGCTATCATTGCCCCTCCACCCCTCGAGAAACTTATTAGTAACCAACTTATTGACCACCTAAATCGGCACTCTTAGCTTTCGAAATGGCAGTCGGGATATCGATGCGATCACTCTTGTGAGACTGCTCTGCTAAAGGTGTCAACGGACTTAAGAGCCGCTTTAGATAGGGGAGAGAACGGCTATATAGTTCTTCTAGATTTTTCTAAAGTTTTTGACAGTCGTCATAAAAATTTTGCTACACAAATTGTCGACTCAATTTTTTCTGTCATCTTCCCCTGTCAAACTTCTTTCTAGCTTCCTCTCTGGTAGAACTCAACGGACGGAGGTTGGTCTTTCGATTCCTGCAACAATCACATGCGGTCTGCCTCAGGGTTCTATCTTGGGGCCGCTACTATTTTGCTTATACAGTCATTGATGTCTCCAATTCATTTATACGCTGATAATTGCCAGTTGTACATTAGTGGGCCAGTTAACAGCATTCACACTCACGTCAGCAAGCTCTGCCAAGATCTTGATTGCGTTGTTGTGTGGTCAGGAGATAATTTACTTCTCCTAAATCATTCTAAGTCATGCTTTATTATTCTCTCTCGAGACGCAAACCTTAATCACTTCACCTTTCCTGTACCTTATCTTGAGAATCAGCCTATGGTTACAGTTGATAAGGAAAGGAATCTGGGAGTTATCTTTAACAGCGGGATGACTTGCTGTGATTATATCAACTCGTCTCTACCTAATATTTACGCCACACTAAGAAAGCTTTGGTTGACGGCGTCCTTCTACCAAAGAATACCCGCCTAGGCTTAATTAAGACTCTCGTGCTTCATTTGTTCAGGTATGGTATAATGATTTTTCATTGTCTTGATTCGACTTGTGCTGGTAAGATTAATGTTGCTTTTAATAAGTGTGTTCGGTTCGTTCATGGATTGCGTCGAGGTGATCATATTTCATCCTATTCTATTGTTTGTTTACCCCTTAGAACTTACTTAAACATAAGGTTATTACGCTTTCTCCTCAAAATGATTTACCTGGGCCCTGAGTACTTCCGCTCGCTAATCGTGTTTCTCCATTCGAAATGTCGATGTGATATACTTTTGCCTAGGTTCAGAATTCTCGTTGGTGAGCGCTCCTTTTTTGTTCAGGCTATTCGACTTTGGAACTCACTTTCTTATCATATTCAGTCATAAAATCAAATAATTTCTCTATCCTAATCGTCGTTGTGTACTCTTACATTTACATTATTCTTTATTATATTTTAGTTTTGATTATTATTTATCTGTTCTATTTCGACAAATTGTTTATATATATTTTTCAATTATTGCTTATTTCATTTCATTTTGGATTACTTACTTTCATACTATATTTATCTTTAATCATCTTGTTAAGTGATCCTTCCAAAGATTTAAGTACAATTATAAAATATGTATATTCTTGTTGCACTATTGAATAAATTATTGTTATTATTAATTCAGCCTGGTAAATTATACTTTAGTTAAGGTCCTGTAAATGCCTTAAAGTAACAAAAGATATTGGAATGTATGCTTCCATCTTAAGTAATTTCCATCACGAGAAATGTAATTCCAGTATGACGGGGCTAGCTGTGACACAGTCAAAAGTACTAAGAGTTGACTTAAAGATAATAATAATAATAATCAACGATGTTTCTGGAGCTCTTTTTAACAGTACCCCATCGATTGGATTCCAGTTGAGGCTTGATGACGGCCAATATAGATTGATCAAGACTTGAATCCAATCGAAAACTCTCAGGGTATTGTTAAAAAAGAGCTCCAGAAACATCGTTGACGAACATTCAGGCTCTAAAAGAAAAAATTGCGGAAATTTAAATAAATGTAAGATCCACATATTGGGAAGAATTGTATTCTTCAATGCAAAGAAGAATTAAAGCTGTTATTACAGCTAAAGGTGACGTTCTCTGTTATTAAAGACGAGGTACGAACTTCGCTGACATTAAATGTTAGGGGTACGAACTGCAGTGCCACAGTTGTTTTTTGATTTACTTAATTGTTTTATTATGTTTCTTATTTTTTGTGAAAATGAATTAATGTCTTTGTACTTAATATTTCGGCTTTTATTCACGCCATTATATGTAACGAATTTAATAATATGCTGTGATACGAACTTCGATGACAAGGGGTAGCACCATTCCATGGCCTTACACATTTTTTCTTTCATGTTGAGTTGTTTACTCCCAAATCCTAAGGTTCTGATTTGTTCTCCTAAGGTGTTATGCAAACTTTCTACGTCAGAGTTACCGATGTGGTTATTGTATATTTGACCAAATATAGCTCTATATTTTCATTTCTTAAGTAGGCTTTAAGGTTAACGCCTCTAAATTCGTTGTCGGTAATTAGCTTTTGGAAATGTCCTCTTTGCGATTTAAATTCTCTTAACTTTTCTACGATAGTTCGATTATTTCTATCTTCAAGGTAGAATGCAGTAGCAAATTTGAAAATCTGTCTATAAATGTCAGGAAATTAGCTTTAGAGTTTGTATAAACATCCATGTGTACTATTTCTTTGATGACTTTAGGGGTTTCTGTAGTTTCGAATTTTTGTGTAATGGGGTGTGTCTGGTTTGATGTGGGTGTGTCTGTCATATTTAAAACGATAACATGTGTCGAAATTATTAATGTATTTTTGCATAAGTTCTTCATAATTTTCTTCTTTACCTGTATACCTGTATTACATTAATGGTATTTTTGTATTTCATTATCTGTTTCTTCGTCGCTTTTCATTTCTTTGGCTGGTAGGAATATCTTACAAACTTTATACTGAGGATGCTGTAGAATAACTCTATAAGCTTTTGTTGCAATTTACTATACTCATTGTCGTTTAGTTCAATGAATATACCTATTTTGCCTGGTTTGATTTATCTTCGTAAGATATCCGGTAAGTTATTTTTAAAATCTTCAGAATTTAAATATATTTTTATGCTGCATATCTACTTTACTGTTAGTTAACATAATTTGGGTTTTGAAACGGTTTACCGCTGTGTCTAATATATGGATGTGGTTGTTCAGATTTTTCTATTGTTTTTGTGCCAACACCTCTTTCATCGGCATTCTTTTGCATTGAAATATCGGAAAGTTCGTCAGAGTTATCTGTTTCGTCGCTTATTTCAGCATCCCAGTAATTTGTCTCTACCATATTAATCTCATTTGTATCAGTGCTGATTCTACTAAAAAATCGGCGATGTTGATGTCCTTTTCTTTATACTCACCAATATTTAACAACCTTCAACAAAGTCTTGGGTTAACATCTTCACCTTTGAATTGTCTTGGGATACAACCATTTTAAGGGTTGATGATCGGTCAAAAGATCAAATTTAACTCCATTGAGGTAATGGCGGAAGTAATTAGTGGACCACACAATCGTTAAAAACTGATTTTCGGTTATTGAATAATTTCGCTCATATTCATTGAGCGTTCCACTTGCATAGCAAACAGGATGATTGTTTTGTTGCAGTATACCATATAACAAATAGCATATGTGCTAGCATCTGTTACAAGCTTAGTTTGTCATTAAAGTCCGGATATTGTGTATAGGGACTTCTGTTTTTAAGCATTTTAGTTTTTAAAATAAATTAATGTAACTACAATCATTAACGTTTACTGGCTGGGCTACTTTCGCATAATCCTTAATAAATTTTTGGCAGAAGCCAGTGACTCCAACAACAGACTTAATTTGTTTTTGCGTTTTCGGCAGTTTTAACTCAGCAATATTTTCAACTTTCCTAGGGTTCGACTTTACTTCATTAGGTATCAGTAAATGACCAACGTATTCCGTTTCTTTAGAAAAGAATTTACAAATTTATCAAATTGAATTTTCAAGTTCTATTTTCTCAGTTTGCTGAAAATTTGTTTAATGCTATTTATGTGTTCCTCGAGTGTAATGGAGATTATTAGTATATCGTCCAGATAAACTACACAAATGTTGTTAATGAATTCCTTTATTACCGAATTCATCAAACGTTGAAAAGTTGCTGGTGCATTCTTAAGACCGAAGAGCATTCTCACATATTCATAGCGTCCTTGAGCCGTGGGGAAAGCTGTTTTCTTAAGTTAAGATTTGGTGGAAGCCCTTTGCCAAGTCAAGGGTCGTAAATTAATATGCCCTACCTAGTTTATCTAGTATACTTTCAATATTCGGTATTGGGAACTTGTCGTCGATTGTTGCCTCACTGAGTTTGCGATAATCGATGACAATTCGCCATTTATTTTTCCCTGAATTGTCAAGCTTCTTCGGTACTCTCCACAGACTTTTGTACGGAGAATTATTTTCTTATGATCCTTTGTTTTAGCATATTTACTATTTGAGGGGATATTTCTTGCTTGTGAATTTGGGGATAATTATATATTTTTGAATATATGGGTTTATCAGTAGTTGTGATTATTTCATGCGAAATATCGTATAAATTTCATGCGAAATTTAAAGAAAAGGTCGTTGTTAAATTTTAAAATTTCCTTTAAACAATTTGGCTTTTCTGAGTTAAGACAGTCAAAAAGGTTGTGAAATTTACCTTCTATGTTAACGACTTCCAACTGATAGATCTCTTCGCTTTTATATGGACAACTACTTAACAATTTTGTTTCATTTGCATTTATTGTTAAAATATCATTATCTATGTCTATTACTTCACCTAGGGGTTTAAGTAAATTTTGACCGATTTTAGCGTCGAAAAAATTTTCACGGAATCTCGTTAGTTTCACGTATGTTTTCGTACAGGATGATTGGTAACGGCCTCCAAGCGTGCATGACGCTCCTATCATGCCGGCTCATCCAGGTAATGTGCTTTGCATAGCTGACAGTCGCCGTCCTGTTCCCGTTTTTCCCATCTATCCCATCTCTGAGCCGGGGAGGAGACCTCTAAAACCTACCAAGCCAAGGTGGAAGGTGGAGGATGGCGCATGAAAGGAAGGCAGCAGAGGCAGTAGGCGGTAATCATGCCCCTCCTCAGCAGCCTGATTCCGGCGGCGGGCGATCCGGGAAGAAGTCAGTTGTTGGTGGGAGTGGCAGTAATGCACGCTTCCGCTCTAATCTGGCGAAACCATTCGGCTCTTGCTTGGGCTTCCTGCGAAGGTACAGGGGACCAGCAACACTGGGGATGAACCATCAGGGACGGCAGTGGTAAAGCGCAACCGATCTGATGGGGAATCTCCACAGGGACAAACCAAGAAAAAGAAGCTGGGTAGAGCAGCGACACAGCAACTCTACAGGGACCTGCTTGCAGGGATACCTATGGTTGTGATACATGCTGATTATACAAGAAATAGGCTGATGGATGCGCAGCTCTAGTCTCTCAGGAAAGCACTTTACCAAGCCATAGACGACACTACGGACAAGGAAACTGCCCCACAATTCTAGGGATCCCGAGTATCAGGGGGCATATTGAGGCTAACCTGTGCTACGGTTGTCACAAGAGGCTGGTTAGAGCGGGTGATACCCAAACTAACACCTTGGGAAGGGGCCTTCCCTAAGGCTATTGAGGAGAAGCACCTTCCCCAGCTGCACAGCGTAGTAGTGTGGATCCCCAAAAACAACGGGGTTCCGGCAGCGGTCCTGGGGAAGCTCGAGAAGCAGAACCAGCCAATTCCAGCATCCACTTGGAGAGTAGTGGGCCGTAAAGCGGAACAAGGTGGACAGACGCTTGCACTCTCTATTGACGAAGGGTCTATGAAGGCACTGAAAGAGCGGCAGATGAGACTCTTCTTTTGAATCACCTCTGTGCTGATTAAGGCAGCCGGTGGGGGAGCGAAAGAAGAGGACAACGTCGCACCAAAACAACCAGAAGAAGGTGGTCCAAGCAAACCTACAACACAGTAGGGCTGCCTCCGCAGTTCTCTGTAGGCTACTGGGCACTCAAGCTGCAGATCTGGCCCTCATCCAGGAACCTTGATTAAGTTTCGGTCAGATTTCGGGACTGCGACAAGCTGGATTTGGAATCGTCTATGATACCAGGGACAGGGATACTGGACCGCACAGTTGCCAGAGTGGAGGTATTTGCGGGGGACGCAGATGCTGGGTGCTTATCTGCTCTGTGTACCTCCCATACGACTCTACTGAACCACCACCGACGAGAGAACTCAGTGATCGATTATTTGCTAACTACTAACCTAGTTGTACTAAACCGTGGATCTGACCCTACCTTTGACAATGGCCGTCGAAGGGAGGTAATTGACATCACTCTCTCCAGTAGCTACTTATCAGAACTGGTAAGCGACTGGAGAGTGTCTGACGTGCCATCATGCTCCAACCACAAGCACATTCTCTTCAGAGTTGGAGAATGTGTCAATGAAGTCAAAGAATACTTGAATCCTAGGAATACCAACTGGGTTACCTATAAAGAGGAACTGGGTGGTAAACTCTATGGGTTCATGGGGCTCGATCAAGTCTACGCAAGATGTCGAACTTGAGGCGGACCTAGTAAACGACGCCACACAGACGGCCTTCAAAGGAAGCTGTCCGGTGTCCAATAACAGGAAAATGAATAACATATAACACATAACATATAACAGGAAAATAAATGAATTATAAAAACTACGTCGGGTGACCTGGGCACACTCCAGAAAGCGGACGGGACATACACCCAAACCAGGGAAGAAAGGAAGGCCCAGCCTAGCAAACCACCAAGCAGGGAGGACGACCAAGGCAGACTGGAGGGTTTCCAGCTCGGTCTTTACCTGCAAACCCATTAAGGATGCTATTTCATCCTTTGAACCATTCAAGTCCCCTGGCACGGATGGTGTGTATACGGTGCTCCTACAGGAGGCCTGTAATGTTATTGCGCCAGTGCTGTGTAGAATGTACAGAGCGTCCTTTGCACTAGAATACCATACATACCCTCTATATGGAGGACTGTGAAGATAGATAGATTACACTCTTGCTACATAGCCTACAAGCCTGTTAGTCTAACATCGTTCATGTATAATACGATGGAAATACGGGTGATCAGTGTACCTTCTACACTCACCCTTTCACGCCAGGCAGCACGTCTATCAAACCGGAAAATCCACTACAACGGCACTCCATGACTTAATACTCAAGCTGGAGGGAGCGATTAATAGAAAGGGAACTGCGATTGCAGCCTTCTTGGATACAGAAAGCGCTTTTGATAATACATCATTTGATGTGATCTCTCGGGCCGTAAGAAGGAGAGGCCTTAGGACGACCTTCTGTCGATGGATAGATGTGTTTTCAGGTCTCGAGATCTTACATTGAGTCTCCTCGATAGGACGATCAGGGGCTGCGTCACAAGAGGATGTCCGCTGTCACCCCTCCTATGGTGCCTTGTGATCGATGAGCGGGGCTTCTTCGCGCAGGGCTATACAGATGACATTGTAGTTGTGGAATTCAACGATATGGGGAACAACATCACAAGACAACTCCAGGGGGCACTAGACATAGTTGCACCCTGGTGCAATGAGGTTGACCTCAAAGTCAACCCTGCCAAAGTTGTCGACGTTCCGTTCACTAGGAAGAGGAACACGAAGGGTTTGACTGAACCGACCTTCTTGGGCGCTGCCCTACCCTTCCAGGATCAGGTGAACTGATCCTGGATTCCAAGTTATACTAGAACCTGCACCTAGATATAACCATGGAAACTGCTCTGGATCTACACATCGGTAATAAGGCCCATGATAACTTATGGAGCGATTACATGGTGGCACAGAGCAAAACTTAATGTGATAAGGACTTAGCTTAGCAGACTGCAACGTATGGCCTGCCTATGTATCACTGGAGCCGTGCGCACCTCGACGACGGCTGCACTCGAAGCCATGCTAAACATCAAACCTCTTCATATAGAGGTTGAAAGCTTAGCTCTATGTGCGGCCTACAAACTGGAGGGAGCCGGTCTCCTTGGGGGAAACATAGGTAAAGGCCACACGACAATAAGGGAGATACTTAAAGTCAGTTTATCACTGGCCCTGGGAAAGTACACCACGGTATTCCAGGCTGAGATCTTCGCTATACTGACATGTACCTACGAGAACCTAAGAAGAGCCTATACAAACAAAAGAATTTCAATCTTAAAGATCCCGAATAAAATACGCCACACATAAAAATATGAGGTGCATAGTCAACAGAAATCATTAAAGTAAATCCCAGTCAAGTCAAAAAGAGGATACATATACACGGGTCAACATGCATAACAAACAAAAACGAGAAATCAAAACAAAAAGCAGTGCGAGCAAAAGACTAAAATTATAAATTGTAGATACTCCTTTTAAGTGTCACTTTGTCCACACTAGTATCAAAAACATCTCCAATATCATTCGCAGACCTATACATGCGATTAATAGGCTCGAACATGCCGTAATTAGTGCGAGAAAAAGCAATCTGAAAAACTGATCGATTACGCAGGGAATAGGAAAGTTCTCTAGGCAAAACTTTGGAAGCAAGCACAACACTGTCTATCTTTCCCTGCAGAAGCTGATGCAAAAATATCAAATCTGCAACCCAACGACGCCTCTCAAGTGTAACAAGCTGCAGTAACCCGAAACGCTCCTCATAAGGTGGTAGAAGAAGAGGGTCATCCCAAGGCAAACAACGCAGGGCCGATCGCACAAATCTACGCTGGACGGACTCGATACGTTTAATGTGGGATCCGTAGAACGGAGACCAAACCTGACTAGCATATTCAAGCAGGGGTCTAACCAGGGACGTATAAAGATGGAGTCTTATTTGAGGGCTTGGAAATTCCTTGGACCATCGAAAAATAAATCCCAGCATAGAGTTTGCCCTAGCAACGACGTTATTAATATGGGAGATGAAGTTCAATTTAACATCAAGATACACTCCCAAGTCCCTGACCCCTTCCACCCGCTTTATAACAGTGCCTTCAAACATGTACTGAAAAGTACGGAAGCTGGAAGACCTCGAGAAGGACATAACCTGACATTTCTCAATGTTCAACTTGAGATTGTTGTTGCGGCACCACTCGTAAAAAATGTCCAACTTTGATTGCAAAATCTCACAATCAGCATCAGATTTGATTGGGAGAAAGATCTTAATATCGTCAGCATATATTAGAATTTTACATCTTTGAAGCAAATACGAGATATCATCTATAGATATGATGAATAACAATGGACCCAGATGACTGCCCTGGGGAACACCAGAATGAGCCACAAAATCATAAGAGAGTGCGCCACGAAAGCGTACCCTATAAGTCCTGTTAGATAAATACGACTTAATCCAAACAATAAGCGAGGGCGGGAAACCCAACTTAGCCAATTTAAAAGCAATGATAGAGTGGGACAGCTTATCAAAGGCCTTACTAAAATCAGTGTAAATACAGTCAGTTTGGTAACCATCTGTGAAACCACCCACAGTGCAGGAAACAAACTCAACCAAGTTTGAAACGGTGGACCTCCCCTGGAGAAAACCATGCTGCCGGGTGGAGATTAAGCCTTTACACACGTCAGATAATTGGGATTGAATTAACAGTTCAAAGAGCTTAGGAATACAGGACAACTTAGCAATTGGCCTGTAGTTGGAAATGTTTCTTCTATTTCCACTCTTGAAAATAGGAATTAAAAAGGATATCTTCTAAAGTGCTGGGAAATGGCCCCTCGAGAGAGACTTCCTGAATAAAAAGAGCAAAGGCCCCAATAACACCGAAGAACATTTCTTTATGACTGCAGCAGGAACCCCATCAGGACCAGCAGAAAAGTCAGTAGGAAGTGCAGTAATATGCTTCAACAAGATCTCCTCCACTATCCGGGATAAAATCAGATGATTCAAATGCACCCTTAAAAGATTCAGCAAATAAGTTACAAATAATATTAGAATTATTGCTGGAAATCCTCCCGAACTCCATTGTCGATGGATAGTTATCGACCTTTTTCTTTAGGTTGACATATTGGAAAAATGCACGGGGGTCAGAGAATAATCTGTTCTAATCTTCTATTCTTCTCGGATAGTCAAGCTGCAATCAAGGCAATTGCTTCATCTACCCAGATCTAAGCTTGTGTGGGAATGCCAAAGGAGCCTAAATGAACTGTGTAGAAATAATCAAGTATACTTGATCTGGATACCGGGACATCAGGGCTACACGGGGAATGAAAAGGCAGATGAACTTGCTAGGAAGGGGTCTAATACCCCTTTCATGGGTCCGCAGCCGGTCTGTGGAATCCCTCTCTGAGGGGCACGCTCACTTAAGAAGCCTTATGCCGCCCTCACCGTCGCCGGGTAGATCCAGGGAGCTCCTCAAGCAGAGCAGGTCGGATGTTAGAACTCTGGCTGGCCTTCTTACTGGCCACTTTCAGTTACGGAGGCACCTGGTAAAGATAGGCAGAGCCATCGACGCCACTTGTAGACTCTCTCTGAAGGATGATGAGACCGCATTACTCGTACTATGTGAATGCCCTGCAGTGGCCAGGCGCAGATTACACCTATTTGGGAAACCAACCCTGGTACCGAGCGAGCTGAATGCCTGCCGACTGCTGGAGCTGTTGAACATCTTCAGAGGAACCGGCTTACTATAAGGGGTTGAGAGGGTGAGCACAATAGGCCCCAGTGGCCGCGGCGCTTGAGAACCTCACTCCTCCAATTTGATCAAACCAAAATCAAATCAAAATGTTTTCGTACTAAGGCTATTAAATTTAATTGGATTTTTTAACAATTTCCTACTATATTGAGGTTATTTGGTCTCTTCTAGAAGTGAAGTAGAAAATCCAGTATCTATGAGACATTTTGTTTTGTCTCCATGTATTGTGATCTCTACTATGGGTAAGTAAATTTTTGAGGAATTAAGTGAAAAATTACTTTTTCTCCTAGTTGAATGTGATCAATATCCATTGGTTCTAGCTAATTAGGTTAGGTTGCCTTGAGGTTTTATGGGAGAAATCGTTAGAGAATTTTTGCCATAAGCGTCCATAATTATTTGAATTATACAGACCACGGTTAGTTACGGAAGTTTGCCTAGACATCCCGGAGTTAAGTTATTGTTAAAGAGTCCGTTCGTATTATTCAGTCTAAATTGCCCATTTGAGTGTTTGAATTTTTACTTATGTTATTCAAGTTATTAGTAGGATTCGGATATTGATTCTTGTGATAACAATTCAATTTATTTTGACTGACACTATAATTTGTTTTAATTCTGTCCATTATCAAATCTAAAATTTCTAACAATTAAATGCTTCACGAAATGTACGTAGAATCATTGATTCATTAAATTTAGGATTAAATTCTACTGGTTTGTTATTACCATATTCGTATTTCTCATTTAATTTAGATAATATATTTTGGAGCGTAATAAAATAACCTCTTACTTGATAATTTCTTACGGAAAGAGCTTGATGATATGTTTGCGGGATCCCAAAGCTTTTAATTAGTTCCGTTTTTATTTGTTCCCAGCTGGCGTTAGATCCCAAAGTCCAAAGTTCGCCCTTGAATTTGATAAATGATGATTCGGTGATATACGTAGCCCAGCGCCTGGGTATGACCGTTGAAGTAGGTATAGAAGAATGGTGCGAACTTCTCTTAAAAATGATGTCAGAGCATAGTCGCCATTTCCTCTAAATTCACAGATCCTCTGTGCATCTTTAACCAGCTCGTTAATTGGAAACGAAAATTAATTTATTTATTTGTTTATTTAAGCTTAATGCAAGCTATTACATAAAAAATACAAAATAAATACTACAAACTAAAATAAACAATAATTCATAACAGATAATGTAAGCTACAATATGAGCTATGATTATGATAAATATAAACTGGGAGGAAGGAGAATTAGGAAAGGTGATCAAGATGGGCGGGATAAAGATAAAAGGCTTTGTGAAGGGATAATTTACTCAGATGGAAGTCAAAGGAGGGAAGGTCGTTGACTTTTCGAAGCATCCTGGTAATTGGTTCGCGTTGACCGTAGTTCGTGCGATGGCGGTCGAGTCGGAAAAGGGGAGTGGACCTAATGTTGCGAGGGTTGGTGTAGATGGGTAAAGACTGCAGGACTGAAGGGCAGTCTATGGCACCAGCTAGTAGCTGATGAATGAAGAGAACGTCGGAAACATCACGACGTTTACTTAGGGGTTGTAAGTCGATCAGTTTCAGACGGTCTTCATAAGGTGGAAGGTTGAATCTATCTACCCACGGAAGATCACGTAGAGCAAAGCGAATGAACCTACGCTGGACAGATTCAATTCTGTTAATGTGGGTTGTTTGCGTGGGTGACCAAACCTGGCTGGCATATTCAAGGAGAGGTCTAACGAATGAGATACAGAGAGATTTGGAAACATAAGGATTGGAGAACTCTCTAGACCAGCGCTTCACAAACCCTAGCGCGGAGTTAGCTCTGTTAATTATGCTATCAATATGGGAACGGAAATTTAGTTCACTATCACAGATTATACCTAGGTCACACAAAGAGGTAATGATAGGGACTGGTACGTTGGTTAACATGTAGGTTCTCGGGGTGGAGGTAAGACGCTTGCGGGAATAAGAGATGGACTGGCATTTGGTGACATTGTGCTCAAGAAAGTTTTTCATGCACCATGTGGTGAACGAATCTAGGTCATTTTGGAGAAGCAGAGAGTCGGTTGTGGAGGAGATATGTTTAATTATTTTCATGTCATCAGCATAAATGGACAGCTCTGAGTATTTGATGACACAATCAACATCATTAATTGTAATTGAGCTGATTGATGATGATTGATGAGCTAAAAAGAACATTGTATTGACGGTTGTTGAGGTAGGATTGAATCCAGGAGATGAATCTGGGGGGGAAGCCTAGGCGATCAAGTTTAAACAGGATAACGATAAGGGAGATCTTGTCAAAGGTTTTACTAAAATCGGTGGCGATAACATCAACATCGCCTAGCGCCTGGGTATGACCGTTGAAGTAGGTATAGAAGAATGGTGCGAACTTCTCTTAAAAATGATGTCAGAGCATAGTCGCCATTTCCTCTAAATTCACAGATCCTCTGTGCATCTTTAACCAGCTCGTTAATTGGAAACGAAAATTAATTTATTTATTTGTTTGTTTAAGCTTAATGCAAGCTATTACATAAAAAATACAAAATAAATACTACAAACTAAAATAAACAATAATTCATAACAGATAATGTAAGCTACAATATGAGCTATGATTATGATAAATATAAACTGGGAGGAAGGAGAATTAGGAAAGGTGATCAAGATGGGCGGGATAAAGATAAAAGGCTTTGTGAAGGGATAATTTACTCAGATGGAAGTCAAAGGAGGGAAGGTCGTTGACTTTTCGAAGCATCCTGGTAATTGGTTCGCGTTGACCGTAGTTCGTGCGATGGCGGTCGAGTCGGAAAAGGGGAGTGGACCTAATGTTGCGAGGGTTGGTGTAGATGGGTAAAGACTGCAGGACTGAAGGGCAGTCTATGGCACCAGCTAGTAGCTGATGAATGAAGAGAACGTCGGAAACATCACGACGTTTACTTAGGGGTTGTAAGTCGATCAGTTTCAGACGGTCTTCATAAGGTGGAAGGTTGAATCTATCTACCCACGGAAGATCACGTAGAGCAAAGCGAATGAACCTACGCTGGACAGATTCAATTCTGTTAATGTGGGTTGTTTGCGTGGGTGACCAAACCTGGCTGGCATATTCAAGGAGAGGTCTAACGAATGAAATACAGAGAGATTTGGAAACATAAGGATTGGAGAACTCTCTAGACCAGCGCTTCACAAACCCTAGCGCGGAGTTAGCTCTGTTAATTATGCTATCAATATGGGAACGGAAATTTAGTTCACTATCACAGATTATACCTAGGTCACACAAAGAGGTAATGATAGGGACTGGTACGTTGGTTAACATGTAGGTTCTCGGGGTGGTGGTAAGACGCTTGCGGGAATAAGAGATGGACTGGCATTTGGTGACATTGTGCTCAAGAAAGTTTTTCATGCACCATGTGGTGAACGAATCTAGGTCATTTTGGAGAAGCAGAGAGTCGGTTGTGGAGGAGATATGTTTAATTATTTTCATGTCATCAGCATAAATGGACAGCTCTGAGTATTTGATGACACAATCAACATCATTAATTGTAATTGAGCTGATTGATGATGATTGATGAGCTAAAAAGAACATTGTATTGACGGTTGTTGAGGTAGGATTGAATCCAGGAGATGAATCTGGGGGGGAAGCCTAGGCGATCAAGTTTAAACAGGATAACGATAAGGGAGATCTTGTCAAAGGCTTTACTAAAATCGGTGGCGATAACATCAACATCCTTACCGTTTTCCAGGGCACATAGTGTTTTGGAGACGAATTCGGTAAGGTTGGTGGTTGTAGATCTTCCTTTGAGGAAGCCATGCTGGGAGAGGGAGAAAATAGACTTACAGTGGAAGAACATGGAATCATAGACCAATTTTTCGAATAGTTTAGGTATTGATGATAATTTAGCAATGTGTCTCTAGTTGGGTACATCGTTCTTGCAGCGTTTTTTGAATATGGGAATAATATAAGGATTTTTCCATAATTGAGAGAAAATCCCTTGAGTGACCGAGAGGCGGAAAAGCAAAGTAAGGGGTTGAACTAGATGCATGGCACACTTTTTCAGAACTACCGTTAATACTGGCGGCGATTTGTTCGGGGTCAGGGTCAAAAGATGTAAACGACGTTTGAGTACATTTGTCCAAGAATGAAAAGTAGCTAAGGTCAGGTTGGAGCGAATTGTCGCTGAAAGATTTACTGAAGAAATGTGCAAAGAGGTTGGCGATAACCTGAGGATCTGATGAAGAAGTATTCTCGAGCTTTAGGGTGGAAGGGTAACCATTGTATTTCTTCTTAGAATTAATAAAGCTATAAAAGCACTTGGGGTCGGATATGAGGCTTGTTTCCATCCGTTGGAGGTACTCATGGTAGAGGGTATCACAACGTTCAGAAAAAGAGGTGTAAGCAGACAATTAGGAAGAATAGTCAGACTCAGTCTGGGTCAGAAGAAAAGTTTGCCAACGTTTATTTCTCCTGTTGCGGAGAGAGCGTAATTCTTTGTCGTACCAAACGGAGGATGAGGAGCTGTTTTTACGAGGAAGAAGAAGGATAGATTGTGTAAGGCAAGCGTGTATTTCCGAATAAAACGCCTCTACAGCAACGTCTATTGGAAGATGTTGAATGATATTGCCAATGTTGGAATTGAGAAGCAAGTGATTTAATTTTTCAAAGTCGCCTTTACGAAAATTGAAGGAAAGAGAAGACTCGGAGCTTCAAAGGGCGTGAGGGAGTTCGTAGCAGAAAACGAGGAATAGGGGTGGATGGTGACGATCGAGAGAGGAGAGGAGATGTTCGCTTTCCGCGACAGCCGATTTAACTGGGTCTGAGGAAAAGATTAAGTCTAATTGTCTGTCCAGAAAGTTTCTGACTCCACTAACTTGAAAGAGACCAAAAACAGAGAGCTGATCGGTAAAAAAGGCTTCTTTTGCGGAAGAGGCGTTCAGGGGGACAAATTGTGAATAATGTGTGAACAATGTGAATACAATTTTAATTAACAACTAATGTTCTTTCAAAATGGCCATAATGCAGATCACGGAGAAATTAACTGTATGTCACAAACTCTTTGTACTTACCACAAGTTATAAGTTGTTCGAAGGTAACATTTGGGATTTGCTGTTATGTCCAAGAATATGTTAATTTAATAAATGTACATTTTATAAGAATAAGAAAACCAAACAATTTCGCGTGAGGCTGACAAATTTTTATAAATATGTAACTTATGGATTTATACCAATGACCTTAATAAAAAATCCATCAAATGTAATAATAAAAAAAGTTTATTGACAAATTCAGAAAGTTCTAAGTGAAACTAAACCATACTATAAACTACGCCATCGGCAGCCAGATTGTTTGCCGGGATTGGTATTAGCTTTCAAAACAATAAACAAAAAAAACTTATGACTTAAAGGTAGAATTCAAAGATAAATAAAACATATTTAAAGAAATGACATTAATAATTATTATTTAATTAGTTTTCAGTGAGCAATAATCAACCTGGTGAATCAACTAATCAGTAGCAGATATTGTGAAATCAGATACCCCCTAACTATATTTCCTGGATTTCTCAACAAAATATAATAAGATGTAGTTATTGTACAATTAAGGGGGCCGTCTGCACTTAAAATTTTGAAAATGTAGATTGTTTTGCCTATTTTTAAAGGATTACTATCCTAGAATCATCATGCGAAAGGATATTGCTCAATGCGTTAAAATTTCTCAGTAAAAATGCCTGAAACCGGTCGATGTCAAGCGCGAAATGCATGGTTTTAAAACTTTAAACGCGATTGACATGATTTCTTTTTAATCAATTTAGAACCTTTTTTTTGAGGTGCAGAACTGAGATTTTTACTGTGCATGAAAAAAAAATGTAAATTAAAAAAAAATTGAAAAATTTTGTTCCGCTCACAATTTTTATCCAATCAAAAAAATCCTAGTTCAGCACCTTCATTGAGTAATACTTTTATAGAAAAAAAATTTTATTTTTGCCTTCAGATACGCCCAAAAATGTGCAGAAAAAAACAGCACTTCACTCCGGGGCGTCATACATCAATGAATCAGTAAAACAAAAAATTTTTTTCATGTAATTTAATTTCAACTAATTTAGTTTAAAACAATTAAAAAAAAATTTTTTTAATATCTTTATTAGTTTTCGAAAAAAATTCATGAAAATCGGCCTGAAAAATGGCGTTCAAGTGTGGACGACCCCCTTAAAATTGGCTAAGCGAGAGTTAGTTACATAAAACATAAATTGTAAACAATTTGTAAAATTTATTTCTGCGACGGAAATTTCGAAATTGTCCTACCGTTGCTATATAAAACCTAATTTGCGCACATTTGCTAACCTTTACCACATTAAAAAGATGAATTATAATAATTATAACTCAAAGCTTGGCGTAAAAGCCCCTGCCTATGAATTCATAACTGCGCTCCTTTTATTTTAGCTGTATCTGTTCAGGACTAAGCTTTATCTCTCAATGCCCGAATTGCCAGAAGCTTTGAATCCAACTAGACAAAGTTTACCATTTGAAAGCTAATGTTTCGCACTCAACAAGTTTTCCTCTAGGTGATTACAGGTGATATATTTTCTGTCAAATCAACCGGTTAAGTGTTTATTATAGTTAGTCTACTTTGTAAATTTTATATTGATTTTTGGGAGATTTACCCAAATTTTCGCTTTAAGGAACTTACGTAGTAATGGTAAGTGTAGATTATGTGAGATAAGCTTAATTTTTCTGTGTGCTGAATTACTGCCATTTTGCAAGAACATTTGTTTTTTTAAATACGTTTTGAAAATATATTTGAAATTAATAACCCTTCAAGAGATATGTGGCCAACAATTGTATATTCTATGTTTGTCCCGAAGTGGAATTGCTGATTTAGTTTTTATATTACTGGAAAATTCAGCAAACAGTTCTTTGGATCAAGTTGGAGTTACATTTTCTTTTGTTCATCTTCAAATAATTTGTCCTATCTGTCGAATGACTTCGGTAAAGTAAAAATTTAACATTTTCAATAGAAAAACGGTAGTTAAATTGTAAGTTAATGTTATTAATAAATTGATAAATAATTTTTATAAGTCGCAAGTGTAAATACTGCTGTGTGAGATAATTGAACTCAAAGATTTGAATTTGGTCAGCTTTTCCTTATGTAAATTTTTGTGATCGTCTTATTTAAAACTCTTGATTCGAGTCTTTTATTAATTAAAGCTGCAGTTAATGGAAATGAAAATGGGCATTTTCACGCATTTTTCAACAACTGGTTTAATTTATTTTCATTCGATTGATGTTCACTTGAAAATAGATATGTTTAACTTCGGGACTAGTAAAACTTAATATACATAAGCATAATAAGTTGAGTTAAGGGAGTACATATTTTTCGAGTTCAAAATAAAAAATTTATATCTAAGGGCGATTTCAAATCAAATCCAATTTAGGAATCCTGTCGAGAGTTTTTTTCCTTAAAAATTAGTCGAGCTTAGAAAGAAAATCGAGGAGAAAAATGTAAAAGTCCGGCATTTTGGCAAGCATCAGAATTTTAAAAATCTGGCTCGATAAAAACTAGTTTTTCTCTTACACTTCAATTTAGTTTTTTTCTCTTAGGTAGTTATTGGCCAAGATGAATTGGGAACAGCGAACCAATTTTTTAAGAACTTTTACCCAGATTTCTAGAATACCGCCATTTTGTATACATATACATTATATATTAATGTAATGTTGCTTAAATTATTATTATTTGGAAGCTTGAATTTGAGTTTTCAGACGCAGGGATGAAATTTGTCATTTTCTTATATTTGTTATTGTTATTATCAGAGGAAAAATCTTTCCGCTTAATCCTTTTGCAAAGTTTAAATAAAAATTATTTAAAAACAAATGTAATAATGAAATTAAAGAAGTGATCATTACGAAAGTAAAAGGTTTAAACAAATAATGATCAAAATTGTCAAAGGAGTTAAAATTACCCGTATTTACAAGAAATTATTACAAATTATCTCAAACGAATATCGAATATCGAAAGTAGTATAGAGCAGTCAGAATAGATTTAAGCTAAATTTAAATTTTCTCAAGTATACTTTGGGGCGTTAAAATTAATATTAATATTAATTTTAATATTATTTCCAAAACAAACAGAAGAATAATATGGCTGTTCCAAGTGTATCATGGCCGTAGTTGAAACTAATTCACAGAAATGGAATACTTATGGTACAAAATAATCAGATAAGTACTTTTACGTATTAAAAAAAAAAGATAAAAATAGTGGTTTATCTCATATGCTGAAACTGTGTGAGAACCAAAATATAATTTTCCTACAGAAATAAGCGATCAATTTTCATTTATTTATAAATGGTTGATTTATAATGTAACTCCGTAATGTTTTAATTCTCGTATCAAAATAATTAATTTAACTGAATAACTTGTGCATAAAAACTCCAATTTACTCTAGTAACCATAACCTCGATTCCATTTTGGACTGATTCTTTTTTGTTTTAGGTGATTTAATCCTGTGAAAGAAAGAAGACTTACTCAGTAGCTTGCGTCGAGGCATCCAAACGAATGAAAAGGATGCAAAGTAAAAGATATTCTCCTATAATCATATTGCGGTATAATAGAACAGAAATACTCTTACTGGCAGGAACAGAGTTATTCTCTATTAAAAACTCAATCTTGTTCAGGACAACCCCTAAGCGTTTTTGATTTTAAAGCTCCACCGGAAAAAGTAAAAATTGCAGATGGAGTATTTATAGTACGAAAAAATCAGATAAGTATTTTTATTACATTTATTGCTTAATTTTATATGCTGAAACTGCGAAAGAAAAAAATATATATTTGGCCTAAGGAAGTAAGCGATCAATTTTCCTTTATTTACAACTTATCAGAATAATTAATTTAATTTATTAACTTGTGTGTAAAAACTTAAATTCAAGGTTAAGTTTTACTCTAATAACCATAAAATGGATTCCATTTTGGCTTGATTCTCTTTTATTTTAGGTGTTTCGATCCTCTTAAAGAAAGGAGACTTATCCATCAGCTTCGGCGAATAATCTAAAGCAAGAAAACGCTGTCAAGGGTTTCCTCCTATAATCATGTCACGGCTTAATAGAAAAGAAACTCTTTTACTGGTGAAAACACAGTTATTCTGCTTCAGGACAAATCCTAAGGGTTTTTCGTTTTAAAGCTCCATTAACAGGAAAAAGTGAGAATTGCAGATGGATCAGTTATAGTACAGTAAGTAAACAAATTAAAGAAAACTTAATAATTTTATGGGAAATAATTTTCTTACTCTCCTTATTGAATTGGCTTCTTCAATATTGCTCACCCAGGATTTTGTAAAACATTAAGTGTCTTTGAGTCTAAATCCAATATCAAATCAAAAACCGTAGATAAATTTCTAATTTGTTTTTAAATTATTATTAGCACACAGACACAATAACTCAATTACAATATGAAAATCTAAGGTTTTTTCCCTCTTTTTCCCTAAGATCCTGCAGAAAAACCTTGAAAACTAGAAAAATAATTTTCTGTATTTAACTATAAAATATCTTAGCAGCACAGGAATACCATTTCAATAAATATATTGAATGATCCTACTATAGTTTCCATGACCTTTATTTAGAGATTTGTAAAAATTAAAATTTTTATTTTTAAATTCAGTATTTAGGCCTTTCAGAGAAATATCTGAAATAATGTGTTAGATTAATTGAGAATTTGTCTCCTAAATTATGTGAGCAAAGGTTACAAGTTCACCTGCTAAGAATTTTGTATAAAAATCTACTAATATCTAAGAATTTGAATAAAAATCTTGAAAACCAGATTAATTAATTTTCTGAATTTAACTATAAACACAGGAAAACCATTACAGTAAATATATTGAATAAGACAGTTTCCAAGAACTATTGAGAATTTTCTAAAAATTAGCTATCTTACCTTTAGTTTCCTATTTAGGCCTGTTAGAGATATATCAGAAATAATGCATTAGATAAATAAGGGAATTGTTTTTCAAATTATCCGTGCATAGGTCTCCAAATCTGTCGCACAGAAATTGGTATACAAATTAAGGTTTTTTGCCTCTCAACGCATTATTTAAGACCTTGCATAAATATCTCGAAAATCAGTCAAATAATTTTTTTTTAATTTAACCATTAATAATCTTAGCAACAGAGGAATACCATTTCAGTAAATATAATGAGTGAGCTTACTAGAGTTTACAATATCTTTCATTTAGAATTTTGTAAAAAGTAAAATTCTTACCTTCAAATTCCGGCCTTTCAGAGAAATATCTCAAATAATACATAAGACAAATTAAGCAATTGTTTTTAAATTAGCAGTGCATGGATTTCAAAATCAAGCACTGAGAATTTCGTATAAAAATTAAGGCTTTTTCCTTTGAACAGAGTATCTAAGGCCTTGCACAAAAATCTTGTAAACAGACAATTAATATTCTGAATTTTACTATAAAATATCTTAGTCACAAAGGAATACTATTTCAGTAAATATGTTAAAGTATCCTACGAAAGCTTTGGAGATCTTTAATTTTAGAAATTTAAAAATTAACATGCTCCCAATGAAACATCTCTAATACAATACAGCAATACCATTTAGCAACACAGGAATACCATTAAAGGAGATATATTGAATGATCCTACTACATTTTTCAAGATCTACCTACCATTTAGAATTTTGTAAATAGTAAAATGCTTATCTTTAAATTTTCCATTTAGGCTTCTCACATAATTCCTTAGTTAAATTCAGCAAATGTTTTTCAAATTATCCGTGCATCCATAGATTTTAAGATTAGTTACTCAGAATTTTGTATACAAGTTAGGGGTTTTTCCTTTTAACCCAATATTTAAAACTGTCCATAAAAGCCTTGAAAACCAGACAAATAACTTTCAAAATTTTACTATGATGTATCTTAGCAGCACAGAAATACAAGTTCATTAATTAAATAGAATAAGCGTATAGGGGGGGAACCTAACTTTGTAACACGTAGACCGATTTGGATGGTTCTTTTGCTTTTGTATAGAGTGTGATCAACCATTGCTAATAGAAGAATAATTTGGCCCATGGTGGGGGGTTGGGCGAGGGGAGGAGTAGTCTAACTTCGTAACGGGTGGACCGATTTGGATATTTCTTTTTCTTTTGGGTAGAGTATGCTTCTTGGTTGATACCACGAGAAAAAAAATTTTTGGTGTGGTTGGGGTGGGAGAAGGGGGGTAGAACCTAACTTTGTAACGCGTGGACCGATATGGATGGTTCTTTTGCTGTTGTACAGAGTGTGATCCCCCATTGCTATTAGGAGAATAATTTGGTGCTATGGTGGTGGTTGGGGAGGGGAAGGGTTAGTAACTTCGTAACGCGTGGACCGATTTCGATGATTCCTTTTCTGTTCGGTAGAGTATATTCCTTGATTGATACCATGAGAAAAAAGTTTAGTGGAATGAACGTGGGGTAGGGGGTTAAAATTAACTTTTAACGCATGGACAGATTTCGATGGTTCTTTCTTCGTTGTATAGAGTCGGAGACACTAAAAAGTGAAAAATAAAATAGTTTTTAAAAAAAAAGTTGAACCGACTTCACAAAAGGCGCTAAAAAGCATAAAATAATTTTTAATTTTATATCTATTACGACAAAAAAAGTCGGTGCAAATTACGCAAATAAAACAACTACATAACCACAATTGAAAATAATACATGATACTACCTGAACGTTTCAGCTCACGGGATCATAAGAAATGACGATTAAATCTTTTTGTTGTATTTTGTTTATTTTATGCTTTTTAGCGCCTTTTGTGAAGTCGGTTCAACTTTTTTTTTAAAAACTATTTTATTTAAAAATTAAGGCTATTTGCATTTGACCACAGTACCTGAGCCATTGCGTAAAAGCTTAGTAAAGTACACATATAATTTTCAGAATTTTCCTACAATATAACATAGCCACACAGGAATACCATTTCAGGAAGTATATTAAATGAGCCTTTTAAAGTTTCCAAGATCATTCATTTAGAATTTTTCTTAATTAAATTTTTTATCTATACATCAAATATTTAGGCCTCGCACAGAAATATTTAAAACAATGCATTAGCTAAATTCCTAACTTTTATCTTTCGTTTTTTGGCTCTGAACATAGTACTTAAGGCACTCCGTAAAAACCTCGAAAAGCAGACAAATAACATCCTGAATTTTAGTATAAAGTATCTTAGCCACCCAGAAATTCCAGTTTAGTAAATATTTTGAATAAGCATATTACACTTTCCTAGATCTCTCATTTAGAATTTTGTCAAAATTAAAACTTTCATCCTTAAATTCAGTGTTTATGCATTCTGGAGAAATATCTCAAATAAGGCATTAGATAAATTTAGATATATTATCTTAGATTATCAAATTTAAAAATCATTTGCTAAGAACATTGTATCAATATTCGAAAATTAAGCAAATAATTTCTTCAATTTTAGTACAAAGTATCTTAGCCACCCAGGAATCCCACATCAGTAAATTTATTTAATAAGCCTCTTACAGTTTCCAAAATCTTTCATTTAGAATTTTGTAAAAATTAAAATAATTATCTTTAAATCAACTAGGCAATAGATAAATTCAGAAATTTTATCTTAAATTATCCGTGCGTAAATTTCAAAATCAGTCGCTCAGAATTTTCTATAAAATTTAAGGTTTTTTAACTTTGAACACAGTATCTAAGAGACTGCGTAAAAACCTCCAAAACTAGACAAACTTTGACTTTTACTATAAAGTATATTAGTCACCCAGGAATATCATATCAGTAAATATATTGAATAAGCATTATTGCATATTATTCCAAAATCTTTTATTTAAGATTTTGTAAAAAATAACATTTTTATTTCTAAGTTCAGTATTTAGCCCTTGCAGAGACATATCTCAAATAATTCATTAGATAAATTCAGAAATTATATCTTAAATAACCCGTGCAAAAATTTCAGAATTTTGTATAAAATTTAATATATTTTACCTTTGAACTCAGTATCTAAGACACTGAGTGAAAACCTCGAAAACCATAAAAATAATTTCTTGAATTTTACTACAAAGTATCTTAGCCACCCAGGAATCCCACTTCAGTAAATATATTGAATAAGTCTTTTACAGTTTCCAAAATCATTCATTTAAAATTTTTTCTTTACATCAATTATTTAGGTCTCCCAGAGAAATATTTTAAACAATGCAATAGATAAATTCAGAAATTTTATCTTAAATTATCCAGCAAAAACTTCAAAATTTCCCGCTTAGGATTTTCTATAAAGTTTAAGGTTTTTTACCTTTGAACACAGTATCTAAGACACCGCGAAAAAACCTCCAAAACCAGACAAATAATTTCTTGACTTTTACTATATAGTATCTTGGTCACAAATGAATATCATATCAGTAAATATATTGTATAAGAATATTACAGTTTCCAAAATCTTTTATTTAGAATTTTGTAAAATATAACATTTTTATTTCTAAGTTCAGTATTTAGCCCTTGCAGAAATTCAGAAATTTTATCTTAAATAATCCGTGCAAAAATTTCAAAATCAGCACTCAGAATTTTGTATAAAATTTAATGTATTTTGCCTTTGAACACAATATCTTTGCCTTTGAACACAATGTTAGTGCTAGTCTTCGCGTAGTGCAGATGTGTTTTTGTTTTTCTGAAGTTTTTGTACTTTTTCATGTGCTTGGTGCTTTTGTTTCTGTGAGTTCGATTTGTTTTCTATTTATTAATTTTTTTCATCTTTATTATCGTGGTTGCGATTGGTGTTATCTGATTTGTTTGTTTTGGCTTTTGAATTCCGTTGTGCTCTCGATTGCTTGTATTCAGTTTTACGGTATTGAATTCTCTTGCTTTGTTGCGGTTTCTGTTGGGACCTTTTCTGCTTGATGCTCTCGGATTTTCCGAATTTTTTGAAATTTTTCCGTGAGTTCTAGTCATTTAGTCATTGCTGTCCAGCTGATTTCGTTTGGTTGGTTTGTTTTTATTTTCCGTGGCCTCTATCCGTGCTTGTTGTGATCGCTTTTATTTATTTATTCGTTCTTCGAGTTTTCTCTTGCGACCTTGCGTGATTCCGCTGGACTTTTCTTATTAAGTTTCCACATATAGGGAAGTTATTGTAATGGGCCCGATTTTCAAAATTTTTAGTTTTACAATTTTTTATATTTCAAAGTCACCATAGTGTTTTACGCATGTTTTTGAACACATGTGTGTGTGTGTGTTTTTTTTTATTTTTGGTGCGACCAGGAGGTGGGGAATCTTCCAAAGATACCAGTAGTCCGTGCTAGTGGCATGCACGATTCACCGCCAATGTGGTGCCTACGTGCTAAACCTCACCCCCATCCTCTTCAACCACTCTCCCCGCGGGACTGCCGTTAGGTATTACTTCGCGGGGCTGGTAAGCCATCATCCTATCAACCTGAAGTGTTAATCTGGTGTCTAAGACATTCCAGGCTTCTGAGTTCCTTTTGGACGTTTATTATAAACTCAGTCACTTCGCTCCAATTTTCGTCCCTTTGTAGCATATATTCAATTACTACCGGTGGATTCAGTATATTTACACGCCGTGCTTGGAAGCGTGGACAATGAAATACTGCGTGTTCAGCATCTTCCTCCTGATCTAAGCAATTCGTGTACATCGGAGAGCTGTCATGTCCATATCTGTGCAGGTAATTCCGATATCCACCATGACCAGACAAGAATTGTGTCAAGTGGTAGTTGTTTTCTCCAAGCTTGCGGTTAGCCCAAGTTTCAATGCATGGGATCAGTTGGTGCATCCACCTTCCTTTCGTAGTGTTGTCCCATCGGGTTTGCCACATTAACATCGAGATCTGCCTCTCTTCCTTTTTAATCTCTTTTTTTCTGCGGTTTCCCTGGCTCGTTGCGATTCTTGTGTAAATGCGTCCCATCTCGTCTGCGAGGATGTCGATCGGGATCATACTAGCGATGACACAAGCTGCTTCGTCCGATACCGTTCTATAGGCACTTATAGCTCTTAAAGCACACAGTCTATAGACTGATGAGAGTTTTCTTCTTGACTCCTGCACCGCTAATGCCTTTGCCCAGATTTGGGAGGCATATAGAAGCACAGAGCTCACCGCGCTCAATAGCAGGGTTCTTCTATCTGGTTTGGGGCCACAAACATTTGGCAGCATCCTGGAAAGAGCCGCTTGTATGTTCGAAGCTTTTTTGCTTACATATTCCAGGTGCGATTTGAAATTTAGCCTATTGTCCAGCATTACTCCTAGGTATTTCAGTGATTGTTTAGACCTTATTGTTTGATTGCCCACCTTGACATTGATGTATTCCACCATTTTTCGGCTTGTGGGTATGTCTCGCTGTTGTAACGATCGCAATGTCGTCTGCGAACCCTATTATTTTCGTCTCTCGGGGGATCTGTAGCCTAAGAACTTCATCATACATAACGTTCCAAAGAAGGGGACCTAGGACGGATCCTTGTGGTACCCCTGCGGAGACGTTATAGTATTCCATTCCTGCATCACTATTATATCTAAGTTTCCTGTTCCTTAAGTAACTTGATATGATCTTCAAGATGTATGCCGGGGCTTCCATTTTAATGAGCGAATTCTTTATGAATTCCCAGTTGGCCGAGTTAAAGGCGTTTTTGACGTCTAGTGTAACCACTGCACAGTATTCCTTGGTTCCCCATCTCCACCTTTCACCTTCTAGTATGGCAGAAGCGGCGATGTCCACTACCATTTTGATTGCATCTACGGTGGAGCGCGCTTTTCGAAATCCAAATTGGTACTCTGATAAAGCACCTTTTTCCTCAGCTTTCGGGAGTGACCTGTTGTAAAGTTTTCGCTCCAATATTTTCCCCATTGTGTCAAGGAGGCAATTTGGGCAGTAGGATGAAGGTTCTCCAGGTGGTTTTGTCTCCTTTTGGTAGCAGCACCAGGTGTTGCAGCTTCCATTGTTCTGGGAACACGCCTTCTATTAGACATCTCTTAAAAACTTCTATGAAAATGTCCGGTCTTTTGAGAATCGCCGTTTTCAGGACTTTGTTTGGGATTCCGTCCGGTCCCGGCGCTTTGTTGTCTCCTATTTTATTGAGCACCGACTGAAGTTCTTCCGCCGTAACTGTCGGGATTTCCTCTACATTAAATTCTTCTACGACAGTACGAGCAGTCGTTGGACGCTGTGGGAAAAGCGTCGTTATTATCTCTCTCATCATTATTGGACATGTAATCTGGGGAGATTTTTGTCCTTTTACTTTTGACATAACGACTCTGTAGGCGGTTCCCCATGGGTTAATGTTAGCCTCTTTGCACAGGCGTTTGAAGTTTTCTCTTTTACTGTCCTTAATCGCATTCTTCAGAACATTTCTTTCCTCTTTGAAGGCACTGAGCAGCGTGTTGTATTCCGGTCTACCCCTCGACTTTTGAAGTTTTCGCCTGGTTTTCAGGCATTTCGCCCTAAGTGACTGAATCTTTTCATTCCACCAATAGCATGGCGAGCCTCTCTTATTGGGCTTCCTGCGTGGCATTGCTGCATCGCATGCACTATTCATCAGTTCAGTCAGTTGTTTAGTACCGTTTTCTGCGGATCCCAATTCCATTTGGTACGTCCTCACTACTTCTTCGAAGGTCTCCTTGTCGAACAACGAATCTTTCCATTTTGGGCCTGTATGTGTGTGTGTGTGTACGTTCGGACCCACTTTTTTCGACAACGAAATCTTGCGAACGAAAAATGATAACGACTTCGCTATGGTGCCATTCGAAGCGTATTATTGTCAATTAGAGCTGAAAGAAATTTAATCAATTTCGGTTCAGCCGTTTTTTTGTTTAAACAAAAAAACTGAACAAAAAGTTGATTTTAGACTTTCTTGAAAAGGATTTTTTCGATATAATTTGTTCTGATGACGATCGGGTCATCAAAAAGTCGGATAATAACAATTTATTATGAACCGAAATTATTTATAATGATAAAAAATTGTTTATAACAATAAATAATTGTTTATAACAATAATAAATTTATAATGATAAAAAATGGTTTAACTTAGTTGAAAATTGATTATAAAAATTGGAAATTGAATACAAAATTGAAGATTGTTCATAGCAATTGAAAATTCTTATAAACAATTAAAAGTTTTGTTACCACAAAAAATTTCTTTTATGAATAAACTTTGTTTATATCAATTAAAAATGGTCTATAACAATTAAGAATTGTTTTTATCAATTATAAATTGTTTATAACCATTCAAAATTACTAATAACAAATGAATTCCTAACAGAGTGCATTTATTTGGTTTTAATTAAAAAATAGTGCTATAACGGAATAATTTTTTAAAAAAATGCATCTAACTAAACGAAATTATCATGATAAATTAAATTCATTAGTTTATTGATTAATAAATTTACAATATCAATTTTTTAAGTATTTTTAAATGAGAGTGGGCGAAAGTTTTTTTTTGAAAAAGATTCAACTGATCTAATTGGTTCTGATACAACTCGATACTTTATAAAATCCAGAACTTTTATAGTTTTTTGTAACATTAAAAGAACCATAAATAGTTGATATTAATGTATAGTATGAATTTTATTGAGTTTTCAGTTACTCGTTTGTACTATGATCATGAAATTTATCGTTATTAACAATTAAATATTGTTAATAATAATTGAATATTGTTAATAACAATTAAAAATTGTTATTAACTGAGAAGTTGTTCGTGTGGACCTCAAGGGTCGCACCAATGACGCCCAGAATCTGGACCCACCCCACTAGTTTTAATTTTGTTTTTGCGCGGGTTTTGTTCGTGTTGCATTGCTGTTGCCGCGTTCCGCTACTTTGTCACCTTGTTAATATTTTTGATTATGCTCGTTGTTGTTTGCCGATATTTTTCAATTATTTATTTTAACTTTTATTAAGGCGTTTGTTATTTATTTCTTGTTTGCGTTACCGTTTTCCCAACAACTTTTTATAATTTTTATTCCTCTGTTTTATTTGATTATTTTTTCTATTTATTGTTTACTTCGATATTTGTTGTTGGTGTCTTTGATTTCTGACCGTGCTGGGTTCCACTTAGTTTTTTGAGATCAACACTTTAATTTTTCTTTCTTTCCTTTTGGTTTTCTACTCGACATGGCTAGGTGGGGCCTGTTCGGATGATGTTACCCGGGATGGGGTCGCTTGTGATGGTGTATGTGGTAACATGTTTCATGCTAAGTGTCTGAGCCGTGGTTCTCGATCGGCTGGCGCTGCAGCGATTACTCCGGTATAAAGCCGTGCAACGTTCTCCTACTGGTAAGTAGTATGATGAACGCTTTTTCCGGTGACCTGTCGCTTATTGCGGACAGAGTCGGCTCCTTTTCTGCCCGCTGGAGTGATCTCCAGCTCTTCTCCGAAGATACCAGTATCATCACCACCAAGGTGGACAGGTTGTTGGAGAGTGTGTGAGTATTGACTCCAATTCCCTGCTAGAGTTGTCGCACGAGCTGACCTCTAAAGTCTCAACTGTAGCTGCGTCGCTCTCCGATATTCAAACTGTGGTTGTTGGCCTTGATTAGGGCTTAGCATCATCGATGAACTCTTCGCCAGTATTGTCCGTAGTCGATGATATTCGCCGTTATATTAAACAGGTAAACCAAGACATGTCCGGTTGGTCTGCGGCTGTTTCGACCAACAATGAGCTTATCAACTCTCTCGCCACTGACGTGAGGGCTCTCTCTGCTCGCTAAAATGAATCTGATATAGGTCCAGTGGCCTCTCCTCTCTCTGACGACCCCGGTTCTGATCCGCTGGGACATCCCATGAAATGACGGGTCGCCCATGCCCCAGGATCGTCTTGTTTGATTTGCGACTCTCGGATTGCTATCGGTGGAGTGTGGTCATCCATCTCCATCTTTAACTCTAACGAATGATGCGGAGGGTTCAATTGACTCTCACGCTGCTCGGGGCGGTACTAAGTACCGTTCGCGCACTTCCCGAAGGCGAGTCCAATGTGTGCGTGCTCCTAATGATTCTGCTTTACCGACTGCACCTTCCAGTAGCAAGCCACATCATTGCCCAGTGGGATACTCTAGCATTTCTGCCGATGGACGATCTACCACTACGCTTACATGTACTCTGAGGATTGCGCAATTACTGAAGTCCTTCTTCATTTCTCGTCTTGATCCATCAACTTCTGTTGATGATGTAATTGGTTACGTGAGGCACAAGGGCGGGGCTGATGACTCTGCACTCCTCCGTTTTCAACTTCTTGGATCTTGTAATTCCCGGGGAATCATGTCATCTTTCCCTTTACTACCAAAATGTAAGGGGATTAAAAACCAGACCAGGCCAGTTATTTTAGGCTTATCAAGCCTATAATAATCCATAATTATCCATCTACAATGTGGTACAATAGATCCTCTAGTTGCAGTACGCCCGATATTGCCGATAACTTTGCTTTGTTTTTTGAGGGTGCCTTTGTTTGTAGATAATAAAGTCGTGTGTTGAATTAAAGAAGTGTAATAATTAGTAAACGTACTAAGTCTCAAATTAATCATTAATTGTAAAGAAGTGCGGGTAAAATAGAAAATTAAAAGAAGTGAATTAAGTTTAGAACAGTAATGATTAGAGTTAATTATCAATTGTTAAATAGCTAATAAAAATAAAGTAAAAAAAATGTGTGCTGTATTTATTTAAAGAAACCAGGTGACACTCCTACTGACATCTCACAGTGAAATATAAGAAATCTGCAAAACAGCGTTGTGATTTCGGTGCAGTTATTATGACAATCTCCCATGGAGTGATCCACTCAGGCTTCCTCCTTATGCGGATCGCCGCCAGTTGCTTAATATACACTCGACGGAAGAACGACGTAGAGTTGCTGACCTAGTCTTTATTCACCAGCTTTTAAAGTTGAACATAGTTTCTTGCACTCTCGTAAGTTTGGTTACTTATAGGCATTGCCCGATTGTGAACATTGTAGGCTTTACTACATGTTGTCCATTTTCGGTCTAACTATGGTATGCATAAGCCTATAAATCGAATGTGTAGAGCCATGAATATGTGTCCTATTTTTGACGTGAATATGAATATGTGTCCTATTTTGACTATTTCTGTTGTCTGTGCACCCTTGATTGCAGTGTTTGGGCGTGTTTCAGGTTGTTTTGTTTACTAACATTTTTTTGTTTTTGCACGTAGGTGAGGGAGCCTCATTCACCTCAATATATGGTATATTCTAGTGAATAGGTCAATTGATTCCAGGCTTCTGCCTGTGAAGTGCGCCTTCTGAGTAAGAAGGGTTAATTCTATAAATATCTAAGACACTGAGTAAAACCTCGAAAACCATAAAAATAACTTCTTGAATTCTACTACAAAGTATGTTAGCCACCCAGGAATCCCACTTCAGTAAATTTATTGAATAAGCTTCTTACGGTTTCCAAAATCTTTCATTTAGAATTTTGTAAAAATTAAAATATTTATCTTTAAATCAATTATTTTGGTCTCCCAGAGAAATTTTATCTTAAATTATCCGTGCATAAATTTTAAAATCAGTCGCTCAGAATTTTTTCTAAAATTTAACGTTTTTTACCTTTGAACACAGTATCTAAGACACTGCGCGAAAACCTCCAAAACTAGACAAATAATTTCTTGAGTTTTACTATAAAGTATCTTCGTCACCCAGGAATATCATATCAGTAGATATATTAAAAGCACATTACAGTTTCCAAAATTATATTTAGAATTTTGTAAAATATAAAATTTTTAATTTCTAAATTCAGTATTTATTATTTCTATCTCAAATAATGCATTAGATAAATTCAGAAATTATATTAAATAATCCGTGGAAAAATTTTAAAATCAGCACTCAGAATTTTGCATAAAATTTAACGTATTTTGCCTTTAAACACAGTATCTAAGACACTGAGTAAAAACCTCGAAAACCATAAAAATAATTCCTTGAATTCTACTACAAAGTATCCTAGCCACCCAGGAATTCCACTTCAGTATATTTATTGTATAAGCCTTTTACAGCTTCCAAAATCTTTCATTTAGAATTTTGTAAAAAATTAAATTTTTATTCCTAAATTCAGTATTTAGCCCTTGCAGAGACATATCTCAAATAATGCATTAGATAAATTCAGAAATTATATCTTCAATAATCCGTGCTATTTGCACTTACGTGTACTTCTATGTTTACACGTATTCGGGAAAGTTCGGCTTTTACGTCCAAAATTTATTAGACTTTTTGTGAGGAAGAGGTATATTAATCAGGCTTTAGTAAGAATATATTTATACTATATAGTAGTAAATAAAGTACGTAAAAGCCGAACATTCCCGAGTACGTGTAAACACGGAAGTATACGAAAATACACGGAAGTGCAAATAGTCGCTACCTTTAGCTCATCGCGATAATATTTTTTTTATTAGGTATGCAATATACTCGTACTGTATGAGTAATTTCTTTAATCACACACCTCAAGTTCCGTTTTTTTTAAGTAAAGCAACCGTTAGCAGTGGACTTTTCCTAGGATAGTTATATTTTTGAACTCGTTTTTACAAGCTTTCACCCCACTCGACGACATTGAAAACAATTTCATTTGATTTCCATTTCACCCCAATGAAAATTAGACCCAAACATCAAAATTTAACTACACGGCCGTTATTCTGCCACCAATTCCTATCTTCGTGCTAAATATCAAATCCCTATATCAAATAGTTTCGGAAAAAACACAAAACAATTAAAGACTTCCAATAAAATGTATTTCATTGTCTACGTAAAGTTAAAGTGATTTACAATTGTAGATACTAACGCTGTTTTTATCAGTGAATCCAACGCTCGTTGCATCTTATTATCTTTTAGAAGTTCAACTGTGTATGAATCGTTTTGCAGTGATTGTACATTTGGGTACAATAGATCAGATTCTGACTCCGTTATAGGTGACTTATTGAGGATTCTTAGAATTTTCTTCTGCAACTCGATCTCTGGATCAGGTTCGACAATTTTCGGTTGTGTCGCATAACTCAGCCTTTAACTGTAACTCAGCCCTTTCTTGTAAATATTTAATCCTGTTATATTGTAAAAATGTTAAAAGACGATTGGCAGCAAGTACGTTAATTAAAGTTTGAATCGCATCTGGATGACGTTCTTTTAAAAGAGGAGCAACTGAGCTAGGTGGAGGAATGATTGAAGCAGGTGTCGGTAATAATTTCTGCCTCTCTGCGCGCAAGTTGATTTTAAAATAACTCGCTATTAAGTTAATAGCATCATCCACTGACATATTTCGGTGTTCCGCTGGTTGTCCATAAAGTATGTTTACTCTGATACTTCGATGCTCTTCATTTTGGACGGTGACAATTGGTACCTCTTCATTTGGGAAAGGCAAATCAACTTTTAAATAAAATCTTTTCAGACGTTGTTCTATATATTTCGCATATTCTCTATAAAAAGTAAAAAAAGTAATGAATCTGTACATATTTCCAGTCCATTTACGTGTGGGGCTTGTTAACGACAATTATCTCGCAATCATTGCTGAGTTGCCTCTAGAGTTTCTTTCTTTAACTGTGGTTTCTTGCATTTACCTATTCCCGCATTCCGGACTGTTATTTTGTACCCTTTAAACAAAGATCCATTGAGTGCTTGAGCTGCCTTATTAGCAATCGCTTCTGTTTCAAATTGTACAAATCCGAAATTCTTTTGCACCAAAGAGCCAATAATTGTTCAGTATCTATTAGAGATACTTTCGAGTTCTTCTCTTGTACATGTTGATAGGTTTCCCAGAAATACACGACTTTTTGCTAAAGTGGGATCGTTTTCGATGAGAGAATTTCAGGTCGGCTGGTTTTTAACCGACTTCCCAAAAACAAAGAGGTTCTAAGTTCGACGCGTATTTTTTTTTTTTTTATAAATTTTTTTTTATGTCTGAGTGGACCGATTTGGATGGTTCTTTTGCTGTTGTATAGAGTGTGATCCCCATTGCTAATAGGAGAATAATCTGGTCCTATGGTGGTGGTGGGGGAGGGAGAGGGGTAGTAACTTCGTAACGCGTGGACCGATTTCGATGATTCCTTTTCTGTTCGGTAGAGTATGTTCCTTGATTGATACCATGAGAAAAAAAGTTTAGTGGAATGGGGGTGGGGTAGGGGGTTAAAACTAACTTTTAACGCGTGGTCCGATTTGGGTGGTTCTTTCTTCGTTGTATAGAGTCGAAGACACTAAAAAGTGAAAAATAAAATTGTTTTTAAAAAAAAGTTGAACCGACTTCACAAAAAGCGCTAAAAAGCATAAAATAATTTTTCATTTTATATCTATTACGACATTTTGAAGTCGGTGCAAATTTAACAAATAAAACAACTACAGAACCACAATTGAAAATTTACGTAATTCAACCTGAACGATTCAGCTTACGGGATCATAAGAAATGACGATTAAATAGTTTTGTTGTAGTTGTTTGGTTTGCACCGACTTCAAAATGTCGTAATAGATATAAAATTAGAAATTATTTTATGCTTTTTAGCGCTATTTGTGAAGTCGGTTCAACTTTTTTTTAAAAACTATTTTTTGATATCCGCTCTCTTTCACTATCACGGCAGGCATGGGGATAGTCTGGCAGGCGGGAGACGTTGAGTTTACCTGGGAGCATAACACTAATACAGTTAAAAATATTAATTTCAAAATCATTTTAGGTACATTATTTTTTTTAAATTGGTTTTTATTAATTTGCAGCAACACAAATTTATTATTTGCCAGACACTTTCGTTGTTGATAACGCTGTGCCAGATACTATTTTGTAATTAAAAAAAATTATTTTTAAAGAATTTCAGTATGGCTGAAATTTTAATATGATGTTAGTCAGCTATCATTAATTAGGAGAGAGACCGTTTAAGTCTGTCTTAGTACTGTGATAATATGCAGGTACTAAAAGAGAGATAGTTGCAAACGAGACAGCGGAAAAATATACAATATGTCATTAAAATTAATTAATTTATCATTACCAATTTATAACAATAGAATTTGATTATAGAATTAGAATCAGATTATTATCTTTATGTTCCGATGAAGACACAATTTGTAATTCTTCAATAGATTATATGAGAAAGAAGGATACACTTTACAGAGATTCGGTTCGAATTAAGTAGTACTTCACTTCAAGTTTCACACAATCACATGATGTGATTACACACCGGCATTCTCCCGAAAAGGCAAGCTTAGGCCTTTCAAATTACTCGAAGAATCAGAAGATTATCAGTTAGTATTTCAAAATATTGTTACCGATGACGAAGAAATACTTGAGCGTACATTTGTCACTTTAGAGAAATTTGTTTCTAATATGTATGTATTAGATTTTATTTATTTTATTTTACTTATCGATCTTAAAATTTCGATGACATGATGATTTGAAAAGAAAATTAGGAATTTCGACTCATCAAATGTGCCGTCTTGTAAAGCTAAATTACGACGGCACTTATCACGAGTTCGTTACGTGACAAAATTTTGGAGAATTGCTCACTTGAAATCTCCTACATCCTTGTCACCACTTAATGCTAAATATATTAATTTTAATGTCATGCTGTATATTTTTTGGCTTCTTCTTCTTGTTTGCAACTATCTCCTACTACCTGCATATCATCACAATACTTGCCCAGAATTAAGGGGGGACCCCACCCTGACAGCTCTAAAACACAGCAATTTTCACAAATTTTTTTAATCGAATCATTTTTCAACTGTATTATAAAATTTCTTTGAATAAAAATATTAATATTTGAAGCGGTGGTAGCGGTGGTAGAGATGTCCAAAAAAAGGCACTTTGAATAGTGCCAAGAGCGATCAGTCCTGAAATAAGGTAGAACAAAATCTTTTAGATTTCCTTAAACTATATAAGACTGGCTACCTTGTAGCATAGGATTTTTAGAAAATTCAAAAAATTACAAAAATTGCAGCAGTTTGAAAGAAAATTCCATTTTTCTTGAAAAAAACGTTACAAAATTGTTTATAATATAAATTAAAATATAAAAAAAAATCCTATGCTACACGATAGAGAAAACAGTTTTAGACATTGTCGAAAAAGATTGAACGATTTAATTGAATGGTTTCGAGAAAAACTGGAACTCAGTTTGAAAAATGTGGTGTTGAGCAAAACGCGTTTAAAGTTTTTGGTTTTTTCTTTGATAACTTCTGACTGCGAATATCAATAAACTCTTTTAGAGGGTTATTCTAGATACTATAAGGAATAGGTTTATGGAAAAAAAATTTTGTTTTTCAAACCTTTAGAGTGGGGTCCTCCCCACTATTCTCCCCACTATTCTATATTCTGGCTCCTAATTAAACAACCAAATTATTGTCTGGCAAAATAATTTTATTTCTCTTGATAGCTAACTAACATCATATTAAAGTTTCAGCTATACTGAAATTCTTTAAAAATAACTTTTTTTAATTACAAAATATTATCTAGCACAGCGTTGTCAACAACGAAAGTGTCTGGCAATAATAAATTTGTGTTGATGCAAATTAATAAAAACCAATTAAAAAAAAATAATGTACCTAAAATGTTTTTAAAATTAATATTTTTACCTGTATTAGTGTTACGCTCCCTGGTAAACGCGACGTCTCCCGACTGCCAGACTGTCCCCATGCCTGCCGTGATAGTGAAAGAGAGCGGATTTAAAAAAACCAGCCGACCTGGAATTCTTGTTTTGACGATGTTGTTAGCTCTTGTACTATTATCAAAAATCACAAGATTAAACTGGAAGCCGACAATTAACTCATTAGACGTGCCGTAGAAAATAATTTTCAGTCACTTCTATTGTCACTTCCCTCCCGTGGCAGACACCTTGACGTGGTGGGAGGGCTTAAGTTGCGATACTCAATTGGGCTATGCTGACGGGATAGGTTTGGATTAACTGGACCTGTCCTGGTAGGGTCTCCCATGTCAGAAAGACTATTGATGAGCAGTGCACGAACAGCTGCCGCCCCCCAGCTTCAATCCTATTCCTCTTGATCCCGTGTATCCCATCCCTTTTCCCCCTGGGCTGGATTAAGGTGTCATACGTACCGTGCCGAGAATCAGCTTGGCTGAGGGCCCAGGGAAAACAAAAATAGCTCAGTCGTGAACGGTGTATCCGGATACCTGGCGATCTCCGGATTAGCCAGCCTGATCTGCGTGTAGCGGATCTCTGCGCAGGCCTTCTCCAAACTCGTGGGAATCAATTATGAGTTATTTTTCCAAAAACACACCAAAAGAGTCCGGACCTCCCAAAACACCGGTTTCCGCAGAAAGTTCCTGGGGAGTCAACCGCGAAGACTCTGTACACTGAGCCTGGTCCGAGCGGTGATGGTGGCAGTTCAATACTCGGCCGTCTCCCTGGAAGCTTAGCAGGAACTAAGGGAAATGACAGTCGTTTTGCCTCGAGCAAGCGGCAGGCCTTACCCTCCAAGGGGTTGGCGTCCACAAAGACTTTGGACTCTGAGCCTGGTCCCAGTGGCGCTGGGCGCGGCCGGATGAGTAGCTGTCTCCCCATTTGCAATTCTGCTACAAAGGGTCAAGGTGTTGACCGTGTTGCCTCGAGCAAGCGGCAGGTGGCGCCCTCCAAAGCAAATTATAAGGCCAGGCGCTATGCGCATAGGCTCCTAGACAGGCTCCGAGCAATTCCGGCATCGGACCTCACTAGTAAGGATAAGGCCTCCCTGGAGTGGGCTCAAAGAGTAACCCTGAATGCCGGTGGAGCTAAGAATCCCTGGTGTCCAAGAGACAAAGGTCTATGGAGGAACAGCCCCAACCAGAGGATAAGAAAGCCAAGGGCCCTTCTGGGAAGCCGATCCCCTACAGCGAAGTCCTCAAGGGTCAACTCGTGCTAGCCGTTGTAGACAGAAGCTATGAAGACGGCTCCATCACCTCCGACAAGTGGAGGAAAATAGAGGTCAAATTGGCCCTCAGCTTCCTCCCTCTCATGAAGGAGCATCCGGGTCCTCCTCCCTCATGTCGAGATGGGGGTTGCCATCAGGGCCACATTAAACTTATCGCTTGTGCGAACCAGAGATCCTGGGATCTCTACAAGCTGGCGATATCCAGAATGGGGGAGGTCTGGCCAGGCGCCAGGCTCAAGGCTATACCACGGGACGAGATCCCAAGTAGGCCGAGAGCCCGGGTTTGGATCCCGGCCGAACCCTCCGATCCGGCCACTATCCTGGATATAATCAGGTGTAGCAACCCTGAGCTTCCAACCTCCAACTGGAAGATTGGCAATCTGGAGGAACCTAAAGGGGACTCAAGGTCAGTTATCCTTGTGATCAATAAAGAGTCCCTGGAACCTTTTGCCAAGGTAAACGGGGTAGTGGATTATGGCTTCTCGTCCATTACCCTTAAGGTATACAAAAAGGATGAGGAGGAAGCCAAGAAGGAATCTTCGGATAACGTCACAACTTCGACAGAGGCGGTAACTAAAGAGATTCCTCCCAAGCACAAAAACCCGCCTGTACGAGCTCTAGAGAAAGACGCCATGTCTGAGACGGAGCTTTCACGCAAGCTACTACGGGCCTCTCTGGATGAGGAACAGCTACTCGCTTCTGAACCAGAGGAGATAGGAAAGTTAGGAGTGATTGCGCTTCTGATGCTGCGGCTGCTCCAAATTAACCTCCACCACTCTAAAGCAGCATCTGCTGCCCTTCTTCTTCGTCTGACAAAGGACGAAGAAGATATTGTTTTAGTCCAAGAACCGTGGGTCGCAGGAGGACTGGTTCGCGGACTATTCACACCGGGTTATACGACCCTCTACAAGAGGAATGTGGGTAAGCCTAGATCTTGTAATATTGCAAAGAAGCCGCTAAATGTTTTTCTTCTCCCAACTATAGCGATGAGGATACAGCAGCCGTCAACCTGGAAATCGGATCGAGGTCCTACTGGCTGACGTCCTCTTATCTGGCACACGACTTCGTGGAGCCTCCGCCGTCCGATTCTGTGAAGAACCTTGTTGCTGAGGCTGAACGACGCAGGGCTGGGCTCATACTGGGATGCGACGCCAATGCACATCATACGGTGTGGGGCAGCTCCGATATCAACGAGCGAGGTGAGTCTTTTTATGATTACCTTTTAAATACAAACTTGCTCTTATGTAATGTGGGGATAGAACCCACTTTTATCACAAGGAATAGGCAAGAGGTTTTAGATCTGACTCTGGCCTCGGATAATGCCAGATCTCTCATTAAGAATTGGAGGTTCTCCAATGAACACTCCTTCTCTGACCATAGGTACATCCAGTTCGATCTGGATGACCGGCCTTCGAAACCACCAATCTTTAGAAATTACAGAAAGACTGATTGGAACATATACAGGGATATTGTGGAGGCGTCACTACCTTCTGACCCGCCTATCCCTCCAAATAACAAAGAGCTCAATCCTGTCCCCTTAAGATACCCAGAGGCAAACAGAAGCCTCCGTGGTGGAATGCACACCTAGGGTCTCTTAGGAAGGAATGCAGAAAGACCTTTAATCTGGCCAAAGCCAAGAGGGAAACGCACTCTTGGGACTGCTATAAAGACAAACTGAAAATTTATAAAAAGGAACTCAGGAAGGCCCAGAGAAAATCGTGGAGAATCTACTGCGATAAAATAACGGAAACCTCTGAGGCCTCCAGACTGAGAAAAATCCTAGCTAATAATCCAAGTATTCCTAGCTATCTACTTAACGCGGATGGTACTTGGACCTCATCAAGCCTAGAGTCTCTAGAGATTCTCTTTGAAACTCATTTTCCTGGAAGCACCGGGGGGGGGGGGGGGGGGGGGTTGAGATACCTCCCTTATGTAACCTTCCTCGCTCTCTGGAGCTGGCGGATGTGATTACGGAATCCAAACTTTGGTGGGCTATACACAGCGTCATGCCTTTCAAATCTCCGGGTCCTGACGGCATTGTTCCTGTAGAGCTCCAGCGCGGCTCCGATCTCATACTAAATTGGCTGATGGCATTATATAAGGGTTGCCTGGACTTGACCTACATCCGGGCTCTGTGGAAACGGGTTAAGGTTGTGTTTATTCCCAAAGCGGGCAAAGGCTCGCATGCCACTCCAAAGGACTTTAGACCTATAAGTCTATCACCTTTTCTTCTCAAAACCTTTGAGGGATTAGTCGATATTCATCTACGCGGTAGTATTCCTCATTATCTACTATCGGCGTCCCAGCACGCGTACTGTAAAGGGAAGTCTGCGGAGTCTGCTCTGCATTCTCTCGTGCGCACTATAGAAAAATCCCTTGATTACAAGGAGTTCACTCTAGTGGCCTTTATTGACATTGAAGGAGCTTTTAACAACGTCAGTCCGGGGGAAATCATGGATGCACTCATTTCTTTGGGTGTGAATGCCAATCTTATGTCGTTGATCGGTCAGATGCTTCATGGCAGGACCATCAGCTCAAAGCTGGGAGAGGCTCATACTACCAGAACTGTGAGCACGGGCACACCGCAAGGTGGGGTCCTATCTCTTCTTCTTTGGAATCTGGTGGTGAACAAACTGCTTCTTATCCTGGAAGAGGAGGGCTATAGAGTGGTTGCCTAAGCAGACGACATCGCTATAGGTATCTCGGGCAAATTCCTGCCTGTCATAAGGGATCTTATGCAGAATGCCCTCACCAAGCTTACCGGGTGGGCGATGGGGTGTGGGCTTTGTATTAACCCTAACAAGACCGAGGTGGTCATCTTTACTAGGAAATATAAAATTCCTCCCGTTGACCCTCTGTATCTGAATGGCACCCGCCTAGACTTTGCCGAGGAAGCTAAATATTTGGGTATCATCCTGGATAAGAAGCTCAGCTGGAAGCCTTATATTCAGGAGGGGGTCAAGAAAGCAACTATAGCTAAGAGGGCCATCGGTGGGAAATGGGGGTTTCAACCCAAGCTGACTCACTGGCTCTATGTTGCAGTCATTAGGCCAATCTTGTTGTATGGCGTGGTGGTCTGGTGGCCAGCACTGGACAAGGCCACTTAGGCCGCTAGACTTACAGCCACATCTCAGTCGTCCAATACTAGAGTTCGGCACTCCACAATTCTGGACTCCTTTTCGCTCCAAGTGGGGCATCTTGACTACACCACTCCCAGCTACTCCTTTGTCAAGCGTTTCTTATTGGCCATTCCAACCAGGCTTGACTGGGATGGGGACACCAATCCCTGTAGGGAGCCCATTCAAATTTATACAGATGGCTCTAAGCTACAGGGCAGGGTGGGGGTGGTGTTTTCTCAGAGGCTTATCCGTCCGCCTTCCAGACTACTGTAGTGTGTTTCAGACGGAGCTTTGAAGTGGCTGAGGGAGAAAGAAGCTATAAAGGACATCTGTATCCTTACAGATAGTCAGGCTGCTCTGCTATTCCTTGATTCTGTCCTATCGACATCTAGGGCTATTAATAGCTGTCGCTCGCATTTAAATGAGCTGGCTGAACGGTATCAAATTCACCTGTGCTGGGTACCGGGGCACAGGGATATTCCAGGAAACTGCGTAGCGGACGAGCTTGCTAGACGTGTTACCACCCTGGAGATCCAATCGGAAAGGACTACTCTTGGTTGGCCTCTGGTAACCTGTAAAATGGCACTACGTGCCATACTTCCAGACAGATCTGGCCTAAACTGGATCTAAGGCGCTAAAATTTTCTGCTTTCGAGGGGCAGATCTGACCTTACAATAGCTACTGGTGTTATCACAGGCCATTGCCTTATTGGCTTACACGCGAAGAGACTGGGGATCCCCTCAAATGACTTCTGCAGAAGCTGCATGGACGAGGAGGAGGAGGAAACCATTTTACACTACCTCTGCCAGTGCCTTGCACTGGCACGCAGGCGAAAGTCCTTCTAAGGAAACTATTGAAAGTCTCTGCGATCTGGCGGCGATTGAAGTTGCAGATCTTTGGCGCTTCATCGGTAACTCCGGATGGTTCCAATGAGGAGGTGGAGGGAATTCTTGGATTCCCGTGGCATCACAATGGGCCTTTTGAGGCCTAAGTGCGCCCTTTAAGGCAGCCACACGAACATAACCTAACCTAACCTATTGTCACTTGTAGTTGTGGCAACTTTTACTCAAATTAACTAAATTTTTCAGAAAATGCTGCTAAATTGATGTATTTTTTTTTTATATATGATGATGCCAAAGCTCAGGGGATGCCCTATGATGCTTAAGCACAGCCTTGGCAGGAAAGGAATTAAGGATGAGGGAAATGGGTTAGGAGGTTGGGTGAAGGAGGTGTCGATGTACGCCCCGTTTGAAAGTTTCAGGCTGATAAGACGAGGGAAAAACAGAAGATGTATGTTACATTTGTAAAACTTTAGAAATTATTCTTTACGTATTTTAATTTGAGGTGGAATATTTGACTAATTTTTAAAAGGTAAATATTCTTTCAAGAAAATTCGCCATAAAAACGCCCAAAATCGTTGAAAAATCGCCAAAAAAAATCACCATGCCAATTTCATATTTTTTGTCGCCAGGATTGATGAAAAATCGCCAATTTGGCGAAAAATTGCCACAGCTGGCCACCCTGGCACTGATTGTGATAAGAACATTCAGCAGCCAGATGCTTGTGGACGACCGACAATGATCAGCACTCAGTGGTAGGTGTCATTACATGCGAAGTTCACAGATGCAATACGAATTAGAATATTTAAGTAGTAGATTTGTAGAAATGCTTGAATTTACTTATTATAAATTGTTTTGATTTATTTACTTTGAAATATGTACCTATATATTTTTGGTTCAATGTTGCACAGCTGTTAATAAAGAAAAGCCCGAAGAAATGGTTATGGATTCATCAAGAATCTTGTTATATTTACATGCTTTTGATATGGCAACCCGAGTCCACGAGGAAAAATCAGAAAATCTTCTGAAATCGTGGCAACAGCGTGCTGAGGAACAGGGATGGATGCACAGGAATGATGGGAAAATAAAGCAGACAGCAATAGTCCATAAGAGCGTGTACTGCCAATCTTTTTGAAACAGATTATAGTACTTAATTGTAGAAAGTTTTCAAAAGTAAAAACATTAAAAATTCTTTATTACCAATTATTTCAATAAATATATATAATTTTGAGGCGAATGAGTTTTACGGGGCTACAATAGCAATTATTACAAAAAATTTTGATTAACTGTAAAATGCAGAATATTTTTATATGTAACTCCTTTATTTTTCTTGTCTATGAAATATTGTTTTCTATAATTGACATTTCATTTCCTAAGGCTACTTATCACACGCTTTCTTTTTTATAAATTAAATAAATAATTAACATGTAAATAAAAAAATTCCTTGATGTCATACTTAATTTCTAGTGGTTCTTTCATTCTTTCAATCCCAACCACATCGCTTCGGAGGTCTGACGGTGCGACCACTTCGTGTCTGATAACCAGTTTGAACCACAGGTTCCGTCTAACTCATTTCTAAGCTTGCTTTTGATTCATGACTATTAGTATTAGCTTCGTATGCCATGACTATTAGTATTAGCTTCGATTGACTAATATGTATTATTAAATTCAGCTGATAAATCTGGGTCATACACATTCTCATTTTCCGAGTGTGATGTATTATCCCTATTAATAGATTTATTTAAATCCCGATTGACATTTTCATTCATGTTCCGATTATTATTATTATTATTGGTTGATGGTCTAACAATTTGAATTTCTGGTAATTGATGTAAGTTATTCGATTCAATGTTTTCCTCAAACAACAAATCACTAGCATTAAAATTTTCATTTTTTGTTTTCGCGGTAAATCTACGATTACGTCTGAAGTAATTTTCAAAGGCGTCTTTAATAATGTACGAGAGGTCATTAATAACTATAACAACCTTTCCATAATGCCATTCTTTGCCATTTTTCTTAAATATGACCAAATCACCCACTTTCAATTCAATTTCAATTCAATTCAATTTATTCAAGAGAAATTGTACAAAAAAGTTATATCTACTTTATAATATGTACATAGTAATCTAATTTAAGGTAATTCAAAGTTAATAATAATTTTAACAAATAAATATTTCTAGGAGAAATTAAAGTTATCTAATTTAAGGTAATTCAAAGTTAATAATAATTTTAAAAACAAATATTTCTAGGAGAAATTAAAGAAGAAAGTGTGAAAGAAGGGAAAAGAGGAATGAAAAGATAAGACCATGTCGGACCGCCACAACTCATATATTACAGCCTTCTAACCGTTTTAATTAAAGAAGTTTGCAACATAATCTCTGAACCTGCCAACCAAGACAGTACGCTTAGTCACTACCGGGAGTCTGATGGCCTGGACGAAGAATGACCTTTCTGACTGTTTGCAGGAGTACCTAGGAATTAGCAAGTTACTTGTCCTCGAGGAAGGTAGAAATTGTAATTTGGAGTAGAGATACATTGGATTGCCAGAGTATATCAGTCTATGAAGAAAGACACACAATCTTACTTTAAGGTAGACCTCAAGAGTACATGATCATAACGGCGTAGTCCATATACTTATATTACTGCGGAGTTAAAGGCTACTTTCAGTTAACGTTCAGATTGTGAGTCTAATTTACTAAAGATTAGGTCAGCATACGTCAATATAAGGACTATTAGAGCTTTTACAAGAGCGAGTCGCGTTGATGTAGGTGTAAAATACGCTAAGGCTTGGAGTCTTCGCAACAAACCGTATACCTTACCTACCGTAGCATTAATGTGGTCGGTCCATGTCAGTGTTCGATTTACGATGACTCCCAGATCTCTCACACTGTCAAAGAAAGTGACAATTGAACCATTCACCAGAACAGGAGGAAAATCAGATGCATCGATGGAATTTTTATAAATCACAATATTTGGGTTTTATGCGCGTTCAACTGGAGGCCATTAGACATGGCCCATGCAGAAATAGCTTCGATATCCTCATTTAAGCGAAAAATGCAATCCTCTATCTAGACCAATCGGTCTAGAGATATAAAGTGGAATATCATCAGCATACACATGAAAGTTTAATTACTCTTCCAATGTCATTTATGTATACTGCGAATAGTAAAGGAGCAAGCACAGATCCCTTTGAAATTCCCTGAGATAAAGGGCGCTGTTCAGACACACACTGTCCCACAACAACTCTTTGATGACGACAACCCAGAAAGTTTGTGATTAAATTTGCAGCTCTTTCACTTAAGTAAAAAAGTTTAAAGAGTTTTTCCCGAAGAATTAAATGGTTAACGGAATCAAAAGCCTTCGAGAAGTCCAAGAGAGTCAGAATTGGGATTTGGCCACTATCAATAGTTTTCCTGATATCATCAGTAATTTTTAATAATGCTGTAATACAACTATGTTTAGCTCTAAAGCCCGACTGCCATGGAATGAACAGACCAAGGCTTTCAATATGTTTCAGCATTTGGTCACTCATAATCTTCTCCAAACCCTTAGAAAGACAAGGCAATACACTGATTGGATGGTAGTCATCAACACTAGAAGCTTTATGGGATTTAGGTATAGGAATGACATTAGCTACCTTCCACAAGGAAGGAAAATAAGAAGACATGAGGCAAGAGTTGTTAATATTTGTAATCAAGGGAAAAATAATCGGGGCGATAATATTAACGGATTTTAAAGAGAGTCCATCTACACCGACCGCACCGGATCTGATAGATTTAAGCGAAAGATAAACTTTATATTCACTAACGCACTGCAAATCGAATAACTTGTTTTCACTGTCAGTTGAAGGTGAGCAAATGTTATGTGATTGAGTAGAGAAGTTGCTAGGGGCAGAGTGAGCCATAAAAAAATTATTGAATTGATCAGGGCTGAAATTAGAGTTAGTTATATTACTACTAGGTCTGTAGACACCATAGTTCCGTAGATTTCTCAAAAGAACGGAAGATGGTAAAAAGGCATCCAGCTTTGAAGCAAAGAATTGTGATTTGGCCCTTATTACTGAGCTTTGTTACGGGATGACATCAATCTTTTGATCTCCAACGAGAACCAAGGACAACTTCTCTTCCATGTTCGTGTCTTAATTAATACATACTTATCAAACAAGTGTAAAAGGACCTCCTGAAAACATTTCACTCGCTCATCAACTGATATAATGTTTGAAAGGCTGCCCCATCGACCGAACTTGCTTCCGTTCGTAAAGCAACCTCATCGACATTTTTAAAATCCCTGAAAGAATAAGTGAAGGAAGCATTGTGTCGTGGACCTAATGGAACAGTAAGTCCAAGAAGATCTAGAAGTGACGAATATGACGACGTAAAACGCGTCTTCATATTGTTCACAATTTTGGGGTTTAATGAATTAATCATGTTGAAGAAGTTACTTACATAAGAGTTTGAACTTAACAGCTTAACGTTGAAATCACCTCCCATTACTGTAAGAGGATGAGAGGGTATTACACTCTCTACAATACTTTCAAAAGTTGCAAAAGATGAGGCGTCTGGTGGTTTATAAACGCATCCTGCTCGTCCATCTACGCGTTCCACCTAATATGTCAATAAAGTTATATTCAACGCCGTTGGCAGATTGTCCAAATCAACCATCTCAGCGCGGATACCCCTACGGAGAAAAATAGCAACGCCACCACTCCTTCTGCCAATCCTATCCCGCCTAAACACGCGAAAATCGCCCACATCAACCATTTCATCAGAAATATCAGGGCACAACCAGGTCTCAGATACAAGTATGGCATCAATATTCATCCCACAGAAAATCATGCGCAGCTCATCACCTTTATTGACCAAACTTCGCGCGTTAAAGTGGCAGACTTTAAGTCCATCTACACGAGAACAAAACGCATTCAATACAACCCGTGTACAGTAATTCAAATCCAAACCATCAGACATATTAACAAAGGTCATTAAAGTTTACGTTACGTCACGGTCGACAGAACAGAGACAAAGCTGCAATAATTTTACGAATGTAAACAATAACAAAATTGTAACAGTTGAGGAATAGGATAAGGGGCCAAGAGGAGAGGAAGGAAGGGTATTTACAAACATATTACACATCAAAATTTCCCACATTCAGTAATTAATAAGAAAAAATAAATAAAAATAATAAAACAATAAAATCATTAATTACTAATTGGTTAATTGAGATAACATTACCGCTGTTTCCTGCAGTTGCTGTAGGCTACGTACTCTGATTGCAGACTCAGCATCTGTACGCTGTACAAAAACAAACCCGGACGGAAAACGGACGATAACCTTTTCTCTACCATTAGTCGGCGCGATTCTAGAAATATTTTTCGATCACCGTGTGTTAAAGAATGGTTAATGTATATACGTTGTTGCAATTGAAGTCCAATGTCGGAAAGCGATAGTGTTTTACTTCTTCTGTATTGTGCAAAGAACGTTGTTTTTTCTGCAACAGTACAAAAGTTTACAACAATGGTGATGCGTTGTTTTGTTGGTAGGCGAAAAATTTCAAAATAGGGTGAGGTGTCGTGGTTCAAGTATCTTAAAATTGCCTTAAAAAGTGCTGATAGATCTTCCCCTTTACATTTCGGGATGTTACTGATAATTATTTGTGAATTTCTCTGTCTTCTCTTAGAGTCAGTGAATCTTTCAGATAACTCACTGATTGAGTTCTCGTTAGTGGTGATTTTACGAGATAATTCACTGACTGAACCCTCGATAGTGGCGATTTTTTCCAATAGCGCGTTTTGCAGATCATGCAGGCAGGCTATGTTGTTTAGTGAGGATTTCACAGCTGCTGATTCCTTCTTTAATTTATTTAAGCCAGATTTTACCTCGTCGATGGATGTATTCGCAGAGTTTTGAAAGTTTTCCAGAATATTGGTGATTGCGGCAGTGGAGTCATCAAATCTTGGAGATTTTCGGCTTACGCGGCTTTCCTCTGTTCATGTCATGTCGGAAGAAAACGTGTAATCTGGATATTGTCAAGGTGTTTCACCAATTCAATTAAAAACTTCGCTACAGACAACTTACACTGATCACCTCGAACGAATTTAATTTTAAGAATAATTAATAAAGATTTTGCAGAAAATTGACAGCAAGAAAAATGTCAATAAAGACAACGACTTGGCGCTTCGATCATAGTAATATTTTTGTTTATCTTTTTTATTTTTTATTTTTTCCTGAATACCTATTCTTTTCCGTGCGATTTTTTCTAACCAGCAAATGTTCTGATAAAGACAATTTTGTTTTGACCAATCGACCAAAGAATAGTTCGGAAGGCGTTCTTGCAATTGGAGTTGTTTTATATTCCAGCATTCTATACTGATATTGATTGACTTCATTTATCTCATAGCAACGTTTTAAGATATTCTTTGCAATTGCCACTCCCTTTTCAGCCAACCCATTGCTTTGGGGATATCGTGGACTGGAATGTTTAAATTGAGTGTTAAATTCCGATGCAAATCGATTAAATTCGGCGGAGCCAAATGGACTGTTGTCACACTTAATTATTGATGGATATCCGATTTTATTAAAAACTTTACTAATGACGTCAATAATATGTCCCGATGTTTTACTGTTAAGCCCCTCAAATATTAAGTAATTTTAATACGAGCCTACAATTGCGATGAAATCACGACCAGCGTATTCAAACAAATCCATATCTACGATGTGAAATGGATATTGTTGATTTTGTTCTTGTATTAATGGTTCTTTTTGATTGTTTCTTTTGAATTTTTCACAAACGGTGCAAGATGCAGTCAATTCCCTTAATTGGGCCTTCATTCCCGGCCAATAATATAGCGGATGTAACCACTTCCACATTTTTCAACGATCATTACGATTTGAAACATAGTTTTTAATTCTGATTCATGTTTATCACTCCATTCAAATTTCACATCGTTTCGTGTTAAATTTCTCAATTCCGCGGTTTGTTTTGACAGATTCGGCATGAACCTGGCAAGGTATTTCAAAAGACCCAGTGAGCGCAGAACACCTTTTTTATCCACCGCTCTTTCCATTTGCAAAATTGCATTTTTGTATTTTTCTGACGGTTTAATTTTTTCATCCGATAAAATATGACCCAGGAATTTAACCTCCCTTTTTCTGTATTGAATTTTTTCCGAGTTAAAGACGTTATTTTTCCGAGAACGTTCAATCACCAATGATAATATTTTATCATGTTCAATTTCATTTTCGGCTATAATTGCGATATCATCAAAATATACTGATACCGCTGGGATATCACCAAATATTTCTATCATTTCCCGTGGAAACATTTCCGGTGAACAATTCAACCCAAACGGGAGACGATGAAATTTAAATCTGCCGAAAGGTGTCATAAATGTTGTTAAATCCCAACTTTTGTCGTCCAGTTCCATTTGCCAGAAACCATTAGATAAATCAAGAACGGAAAAATTTTCCTGTTTGCCAATTTCGATGTGAAATCATTAATGGTCGGAATCAAAAAATGTTCGCGTTTGAAGCAAGCATTAAGTGGTTTAGGATCCAAGCAAATTCGTAAGTCACCATTTGGTTTTTCTACCAGCTGTAAATTGTTAATCTAATTTCTTGGATGATCAACAGGTGAAATGATTCCATCCTGCACCATTGTTTTTATTAAGTTCCCACATATAGGAAGTTATTGTAATGGGTCATGGGGATTTTCAAAACTTTTAGTTTTAACTTTTTTTACATTTCAAAGTCACCATAGTGTTTTACGCATGTTTTTGAACACATGTGTGTGCGCGCGCGCGCGTGTGTGTGTGTGTGTGTGTGTGTGTGTGTGCGTGTGTGTGTGTGTGTGTACGTACGTACGTACGTTCGAAGCGTATTATTGTCAATAAGAGCTGAAAGAAATTTAATCAATTTCGGTTCAGCCGTTTTTTTGTTTAAACAAAAAAACTGAACAAAAAGTTGATTTTAGACTTTCTTGAAAAGGATTTTTTCGATATAATTTGTTCTGATGACGATCGGGACATCAAAAAGTCGGATAATAACAATTTATTATGAACAGAAATTGTTTATAATGATAAAAAATTGTTTATAACAATAAATAATTGTTTATAACAATAATAAATTTATAATGATAAAAAATGGTTTAACTTAGTTGAAAATTGATTATGAAAATTGGAAATTGAATACAAAATTGAAGATTGTTCATAGCAATTGAAAATTCTTATAAACAATTAAAAGTTTTGTTACCACAAAAAATTTCTTTTATGAATAAACTTTGTTTATATCAATTAAAAATGGTCTATAGCACGATGGGCCGTAGAACTCCAGCAATATGATTACGAAATCAAGTACCGAAGGGGCGTAGTAAACAAAATAGCCGACGCGCTATCTCGCCAGCAATTACCAGCCAAAGAAATGCCCACTCTAACTCCGGAAGAAAAAAATTCGCAGATGTAGAGAAAGACCGACAAAGTTTTCCAGAGTAATGCATCCGTAACCAGAAGCTATACCGATATATATCCGACCGTAATCATCTAAATGAACCGAATCCAGAGCAAGAATGGAAACTTTGTATACCACGAACATCTCGAATGAAGATACTATACGAAACGCACGACGCATGACGACGCATGGCGCACCAACCGCCGGACATCTAGGGGTAGCAAAAACCATTAACCGACTCGCCAAATTATATTATTGGCCGGGAATGTTCCGAGAAACTGCCAGATATGTTCGTAATTGTATTATATGTGATAAGCATAAGCCAACTCAACAGAAAACCGCTGGGAAAATGAACACATTACAACCAAGAGGCCCATGGGAGGTAGTAAGTTCTGACCTTATAGGACAACTACCAAGATCAAAACATGGTCACACCATGATACTGGTGTTCCAGGACAAATTCACGAAATGGGTCGAGATTTAACCATTACGACAAGCCACCGCTCCAGCCGTAGTTAAGTCATTTAAAGACCGAATAATATCTAAGTTTGGTTGTCCCCGAATTATGATCACGGACAACGGACCGCAGTACACCAGTAACCTATTCAGAGATACGCTTCAAGAATTTGACATCAAACGCCGACTGACCCCACCGTATACGCCTCAGGCTAATCCAACCGAACGAGTCAACCGAGTTATTCACACTATGATAGCTCAATATATCCAGTCCGATCACCGCACATTGGATCAATATATCTCCGAGTTTATGCTGGCAATAAACACCAGTACACACGAGTCCACTGGGTTTACTCCAGCCTACTTGAACTTCGGAAGAGAGTTGCGATTACCCACAATACGTTCACAGAATACCGTCAGTGATGTTCAACCAATAAAACCCACGTTAATAGACATATACGATATTGTCAGGCGAAATATGTACGAAGCATCAGAAAAGCAACGACATCATTACAATTTAAGACGCCGACATTGGGATCCGGCCATTGGGGACCATGTTATGAAAAAAGAAGATCAACTCTCCCCCGCCATAAAATCATTCTCCGCCAAATTAGCTAAGAAATACTCCGGCGCGTACCGAATCCGAATCCCGAATACCGAATCCCTGAAAGTCATATATGAAATAGAAGAAATACCATCCGGAATGTCAAAAGGGCTCGTCCATATCAAAGACCTGAAATCAGTTCCCACCGCCTCCCAGCAGTACTATATAAAAAGACCGAAATTCAGAAACCGCATCAGTCGGGAGCAAGCTGTCAACATGGAAGTACCAAATAGGCAAACCATCAGCAACCCAGGATCTAGTTGTAAGGATCCTGCTAAATCTAAAAAGACGCAACCCATTAAAATCAGGCCACCGAAGCGGAAAATACCGTCTGCAATGGCCGTCATGGCCATTCACAGGATAATTCCCCACAACCGAACGCATCCATTTTTGAGACCAACCACCCAACTAAAGGGAACTCAACCAATCCAACCACCGGCGGAACATCTTTGGCGGGGCAAAGGCGACACTCAATGTTGTTACCCAAGAAGACACCCTTCCGCTCACCCTCCGACCAACACAGCAACCTATCACCACATCCAAAGAAAACCGACCCGATGAAATCAACTAGGGGACACCAATCAGCGTCAACGAAGCCAACGGAAAAACTGAAGTAATCGTCGACGATATCGGGCTATCGGAGCTACTCAATTTGAGTATCTCCAGCAATGAGGATGACCCAGACATCACTAGAGGAACAACGATCTCCTCGTTTATGGCCATCGACCTACTGAGGCTTCTTCCACAACCAGTAGTCAACCTACCGCAAGATCCAGGAAGACCAAAAATAGTCAACCTACCGCAAGATCCAAGAAGACCAGGAATAGCCAAACCCCTCCAGAAGACACAACCAGGATCAGCAAAGCAATCGAACAAAGGGACCAAAGAAACCGAGACAGCGCCCCTAGCCGCCAACTCCATAAGACCAGACCAATGGATTGAGGATCCCACCCCACAGTTCTTTGGGCTCCTTGGGCTCGACGCATCCGATGTGTGAAGAATGGTACCCCATACACCGTTATCAAGACCAGGACCTGCCAAATAATAGCCAAGACCAGAAATAAGTAATGTAAACAATTTAAAATTAATTGTTTGTTTTGTTTGGTTTCTTTCTTACCTAATTTTGTCAGAGGTAATAGATATACTGATATGAACTTGTATTAAATATAAGATATGTACCGAAATAAAATGTTGTTACAGTTAATAAATATACTGATATGAACTCTTGTTAGATATAAGATATATACAGAAAGGGAATTTTGTTAGAGTTAAACATATATACCAATATGAAATTTTGTTAGATATAAGAACTATACGAAAAAAAAAGAGAAAGGCGAATTCCGCATAGAAACATAAAGTATTCCCTGTCTATCCCTATCCGACATTGAACACTTGCGAAGAGAGGGGGAGATGTAACGAAGCATTTTGCTCCGTACATAAATCTACGTCGTCATCCATGTCATTTTCTGGACATTTCACTTTTTGTCAAAACTCTTCATGTCCATGAAAAACTTCAAAGTTCCATGGCATGCAGGTGGGCATGACGTAATCCACAAATATGAAAGCCCGATTATTCCCACTAGCCGCGTTGTTATCTTAAATTCTTAGCACATCAACCCATAATCAGTTGGGTGTGTGCGTCTCCATTGCAAATCATTGGTTCGAGCAGTACAAAGAGGCCACTCATAAATGCTCCAGTGAAAGGGCATGAAAATATGCGTGACGTCATCTATTAGCCAAGTCAAAGGGAAATTGTGCGCGATAACCAGATATTCTGCTGGCAGCGTGGGTTTCTGAATTGCACACAAGTCCGTTCTCTGCATAACAACTCATAATCAGTTGGGTGTATGCATCTCCGTTGTATCAAGTATGAAAAGTTGTATAGTATGTATGAAAAGTCAGAAAATAAGTGGTGGGGAATAATTCTGGGCCTCGCCAAAAGTATAAAAGCGAGCATCACCGCACAAAAATCGAGCAGTAGTACCATGAAAATGGTCAGGTTTACATCTAATAGTGCTGTGACATTATAAGTAGAACCCAAACTCCAAGCACAAGTAAGCCCTCGTGGTTTATAATTGACTTACAAAAGTCAACCGTACCGTAGTTAGCCTTGCATGTTCCTTCCGCTAGATTGGCCGTGGTGTTAGCCTGTCAATCTACTCCTGTCATACCGACCTTCAGTGGTGTTAGCCTGTTGGTCGTTATACTTTGCTTTTCCGTAGTATAAGTTCCGCTAGATTGGCCATGGTATTAGCCTGTCAATCTATTCCTCTCATATCGACCTTCCGTGGTGTTAACCTGTTGGTCGTTATACTTTGCTTATCCGTAGTATTAGTTCCGCTAGATTGGCCGTGGTGTTAGCCTGTCAATCTATTCCTGTCATATCGACCTTCCGTGGTGTTAACCTGTTGGTCGTTATACTTTGCTTATCCGTAGTATAAGTTCCGCTAGATTGGCCATGGTGTAAGCCTGTCAATCTATTCCTCTCATATCGACCTTCCGTGGTGTTAACCTGTTGGTCGTTATACTTTGCTTATCCGTAGTATAAGTTCCGCTAGATTGGCCATGGTGTAAGCCTGTCAATCTATTCCTCTCATATCGACCTTCCGTGGTGTTAGCCTGTTGGTCGTTATACTTTGCTTATCTGTAGTATTAGTTCCGCTAGATTGGCCGTGGTGTTAGCCTGTCAATCTACTCCTGTCATACCGACCTTCCGTGGTGTTAGCCTGTTGGTCGTTATACTTTGCTTATCCGTAGTATAAGATCCGCTAGATTGGCCATGGTATTAGCCTGTCAATCTATTCCTCTCATATCGACCTTCCGTGGTGTTAGCCTGTTGGTCGTTATACTTTGCTTATCCGTAGTATAAGTTCCGCTAGATTGGCCATGGTATTAGCCTGTCAATCTATTCCTCTCATATCGACCTTCCGTGGTGTTAGCCTGTTGGTCGTTATACTTTGCTTATCCGTAGTATTAGTTCCGCTAGATTGGCCGTGGTGTTAGCCTGTCAATCTATTCCTGTCATATCGACCTTCCGTGGTGTTAACCTGTTGGTCGTTATACTTTGCTTATCCGTAGTATAAGTTCCGCCAGATTGGCCATGGTGTAAGCCATGTCAATCTATTCCTCTCATACCGACCTTCCGTGGTATTAGCCTGTTGGTCGTTATACTTTGCTTATCCGTAGTATTAGTTCCGCTAGATTGGCCATGGTGTTAGCCTGTCAATCTATTCCTCTCATATCGACCTTCCGTGGTGTTAGCCTGTTGGTCGTTATACTTTGCTTATCCGTAGTATTAGTTCCGCTAGATTGGCCGTGGTGTTAGCCTGTCAATCTATTCCTGTCATATCGAGCTTCCGTGGTGTTAGCCTGTTGGTCGTTATACTTTGCTTATCCGTAGTATTAGTTCCGCTAAATTGGCCGTGGTGTTAGCCTGAGTCTTTTCAATTAGTTAAGAACCTTGGACGACTCCAGAGCTCCCGACAACCCCTCTATTGACGATTCAGGGGAAAAGACCCATTACAAGATGAAGCTCTAATAAATCTAGATAAAGTGTTACGGAAAGATACACGGTATTACCTATCTTTTAAGTACAACCCTGGAAAAAAAAACATCGCACTTATTAAAACTAAGCATTTTAACATTTTGTCAGCGACAGGCAGGTAAAAAGCGGAAACCGTAATAAATTGTGATGACAAATTATTCCTAAATATCTGCGTTAGAGTAATTAGTGCAGTTTGCATGTTCAAAGTGATAACACGTGTTTATAAAATCAAAGTAAGTGAGAGTATAGTGTTTAGAATGGCGAGACAAAAGAGAATGAGTATAGAAATTAAGTCGAAAATTAGAACTTTAAAAGAGTTTATGTGGTCAAATAGACAAATAGCCAAGGAAATAGGATTCAGTGAATTCGCTGTGAGAAATTTTTTGAAAAACTACGGTAATTCTGACAGTTTATTGAGAAAACCTGGTTCTGGACGAAAAAGGAAGACTACCGCCCGTCAGGATAATTTATTGAAGCGATTATGCTTAAGGGATCGCTTTGCTACTTCCGGAAAAATAAGGGCACAACTTAAGGAATCTACGGGAGTTGAAATTTCCGATCGGCTAGTTCGTTATCGGTTGAAGGAATTTGGACTTGTATCCCGTCGCCCAGCAAAAAAACCGCTGTTAACAGCTAAAATGAAGAGAAAGCGATATGAATGGGCGAAGGAAAGAAAAAATTGGACAAATGCTGATTGGGAAAATGTTTTATTTTCCAACGAATCGAAATATAATTTAATAGGTCCCGATGGACAAGCTAGAGTTCGCCGTCGAGAAGGAGAGCGTTATAGTGATGAGTGCGTCGTTTCAACAGTGAAGCATTCTGCATACGTAATGGTCTGGGGATGCATTACTGCTATCGGTGTTGGGCCGATAATTATTGTAGATGGATGTGTTAATGCAGACAAATACAAAAAAATTATTCTTGATGGTGTTGTTCTGGCTTTATAAGAGTTAAGTCAAGTCACTCATACTCCTATTTTTCAAGACGATTCGGCCCCATGTCATCGAGCTCGATCTGTGACCTGATGGGAATCGTCAAGAACTTCAGCATCATTAAAACCGTGATGAAGCCAAGTTTCGGTCAGAGCGATGACATCGTAACTGCAGGTTTGAGAAGCCAGAAATAGCTGGCCTATTCTTGTTCTTAATCTCCTTACATTTTGGTAGTAAAGGGATAGCGTGCTTAGTTTTTTTGGTTATTTACAGTGGCTCTATTGTAAGTGCCGCCTGCGACCTTACGACGGGCACAAACTCATGTGCGATTATATTCTCAGACCAAAAATCGGCGGCAGACATTAACCCAAAAAGATCTTGGGAGGATATCAACTTGAGAGATTACATGAGTCCACGACAATTACGAGAACCAAGAAGCTGACAACGGAGGAGTGCAGAGTCATCAGCCCCACTCTTCTGCCTCACATAACTAATTACGTCATCAACAGATGTAGATGGATCGAAACAAGAAACGAAGAAAAATTTTTGTAATTGCGCTATCCTCAAAGTACATGTAAGCGCAGTGGAGGCGCGTCCGTCGGCAGATATGCTAGAATGAGGAGGAGAAGGGGCGGCTCCCGTGGATTGGAGATCAAAATCGCCATCAGCAGGCTCGGCGTTAGCACAAACGCCTGAAGGGTGAGGAGCCATGTTGCAATTAAGAGGCTCAGGGCCGCAGAGGAATCGTGAGCAGCGCCACGAAGAGGACTCCGCAAGCGCGTAGCCCGAGATCGGCGCACTAACGAGCGGGGGATGTCCACAGGGCGAGAACTGATCGGCACAACATCCCGCAGAGCAGGGGCAGGCGATCAGAACTCAGGGACAGCAGGGGGTGGGGGAACAACCAAAATAGGAGTGACAGGGCAGCAAGAGGAAACGGGGAGCGGACGAGTAGGCTGAACGACAGTACCGGACGAGACGGTGACGATGTTGCGCAACAAATATTTATTACTGGCGATGGTGTTTGTTCCCGTTTGTGTGGTTCAATTGGTCCATGCACAACTTATCGTAATTTCTTTCGACTTAGGATATGTGCATCTAGCTAGATGGATGAATAATTTCTCCCGTCGTGATTAAACAGCAGTTATCTTGCCCAACTAAGATTGTAACCTCACCTTCATTTATCCTTTTCAAATCAACTTTAAATGGATACAGCTTTAACATCTCGTCCGCATTAAAGCGTTTTTCCTCACGTGAAGATTTTTAATGTTTTGCACTTTTCTCATTTATTTGTAGTTAGTTCCTCTTAGCATATTTACGCATTTTGAAGTTTCATTTTCTTGAAATACACCGCCTAACAATTGATAACGTAACGGGGAAACCTTACTTTCCAATCCCAGTGCTGTTGCCAAAGATGACTTAATTAGGCTTATTATTGATCCATCATCCAATAAAGCTAGGTCTTTCTAATCCACCCGTAGGCCTTAAAGTTTCACGGGTAAAATTTTTAAAATTACATTTGCACTAAGTTGTAAATGACAATTGTTTCTGTGTTTTGCTTATGAAATAGAGGGTGATGGAATCTCTTACAATTTTGGATTCCACATACTTTTCTAAATCATGTTCCAGAATGCTTTTTTGAGCAACGAAAACAGAGTTTATATTTTTCTGCCAATTTCCACTGTAATTTTGCACTAGTTTATTTTAATTTCCTACAGTTTCGCACATCATGTCCTTTCGCATGACATATATCACACACACTTTTTTCAATTCCGTAATAGCTTTTACTCTTAAAATTTCTAGGCGCACTCAGGCACACTTTTCTTTTCATCCCAGCATTTTTATTCGGGCTTGAGCGTCCCGCACTCATTATAATTTCACTTTTGTCAAAAAGCCATAAGCTGAAACTTTTCAAATTCACGATCCTGCTAAGCCCCACTCTAATTTCATTAAAGTGAAATTACCCACTAAATCATTTAGGGTTGTGGAGATGAATATCATTTTTTAAGCTTTCTGCTGTTACACTTTAGCTGACAACTTTGTTACACAGCAACATGAAATTGTTCTCTTCTGTCACTGTTGGTAAGTTCTCGACATCTTATATCATGAGTGCTTATATTTTCTCCGGTCTTCAGAAATTTCTTTCCAGAATTTTAATTACAGTTTCACTATCACTTGTTAACTGTAGTACTTTCGCATTTCCCGTCAGAGAATTACTTAGCCTCTCTATATTTTCCACCTAATCAAAGTCGCACGTTTCTATGGTCTTCCTATACTTGGCTATAAATGCTAACCGTTCTCTTGGATCTCCACTAAATCGAGGCAATGAGTAGTTATAGATTTGCCTCTTTCTCAATATGTCAAGACTTCTTTTCTTTCTTCGAACAATCATTTTATTAACCGAGTCTTCAGGCTCCTCACTTTCACTCATTTTCTGGGACGACTCCTTAATTTGAATTGCATCATCTTCTCACCATTAAAGTTTTCTTCGAACCTTTTCCTCTTTTCTTTTAATAATTTACAACGACGAACCTTCTCACAATTATCGTCACTCCATTTACTACAACTCGGAATGTCCATTTTCTTTATTTTATTTACAACAAAATCACTAAAATCGAAGTAGATTAGGCTTGAAGGAACAAAAATGTTAGACAAAATTTGAAAAATTATAAAAAAACTCGATTTGTTTCTGCTTCTAACCTTTATTTTCTTTGTTCAAGATCGATCTCAACTTTTTTTTCAAGACTCATTTACCTGACTGTTGCCTCATAAAATACCTAAAATTGTGAAGTGCTTTAATTGTATTTCTTTATTGTGCACTCTCATCTAAGGGTTTTGTACAAAATTCCTTTTCGATCCGTTTTTCTAATGTTCGGCCTTCGTTTAATTGCTTTACAGCTCTGCCCATCCTTTATAATGATTATATATTACATGCCCAAAGGGTGTCATTTATATCATTGGTCAACTTCATAAGCATATTTCTGGATAAGATCTGTAATAAAACAAGGCCTCATAGATCAAAGGATCCGGAAATTGGTGTTCCATTTTATAGGAATAGTCCAGAATACATTTCTGTCGTCTTAATTTTTTTATTTATTATTTATTGCTTACACGATCCTTGATAAATCATGATTTCCCCCACTTACCCTACCACCGTACTAGCTATAGTTACTTAAGCCTATTTCCTCAATGTTTTGATTATTTAATAAAAATTTTGACATTATTGACTTTAATCTATCGAGAAATCAGTTGAAGGATCTGCTTAGATTAAATACTTAACTGGAGTATTATATTTGAACTGAAACTTTTTATGGTACACTATAGAAGGTTTGGGATGAGAATATACTCGGAAAGCTAACAAAATCTGTTAAACTCCTGTTTTGTCCTTTTCTTAGTACCATTTACTTAACCACAGAGTGATAGAGGCGATACTTTCCACAAGAAAGTCATTACTTCAATTTACATATATTTAGGCGATTAGATTACTCATTGACACGTTTCCTACTCTCCAGATGGTGGTGTGGACACGAAGTTGATTGGATTACTCATTCATTCGTGTTCTCCTCAATCAATGGCGGTGTCGACGTCAATTTATAAAAAAATCGATAGCGGTAATATGTATATAAAGGTTTTTTGAAGTGAAACTTTTAATGGGACACTATAGGCTTTTCGGAATGAAAGTAAACTCATAGAGCTAACAAAATCTGTTAAACACCTTGTCCTTAATCAAAGAGTGAGAGAAGCGGAAAAAGTATACAAATATCCGCACAAAGAGTAGACGCCTAGAATAGCCGCCGGGAATTGGTTATTTATTATATGGCGATCATGTTACTTATTGAGAGTTTATCATTAGATGTTATGCATATGAGTCAATCATTATTTATGTGATTTATTTCATATAACATTTAGGACTAGCTCAGGCGTGTAAGATTTTGCGTCATAGGGCGAAAACATCAAAAGCTTCACTTCCGACTAAGGCTCGGACTGTGATTCGCATAGTTAGTCACTATTCGAATATTCGAATATTCGCATGTCTCGAATAATTCGCGAATACACGAATAATATTCGAATACTCGAATATTATTCGAATACACGAATTATTCGTGGTATTCGAATAGACTTATCCGAATAATAAGTATTCGTGCTATTCGAATATATTGTATTCGAATAATTTTCAATTTTAAAAGTATTCAAATCGTATTTTACACTATTCAGATTGAATTTATCGCATCGCTTCCGTATCTATTGCAAAAAAGATTATGCGAAGAGATTTTGGATCCGGCCCAGATCCATGGAGGAAGGTCGAAGAGAATCGTGAACCCCCCCCCCCCCCCCCACAAACAAAGACAAAATATTAGGTAACCGCAACATTTGGCCCAGATGCTTTGCTGAATCAATTTTTTGCGTTTTAAGCTTCCTATTATATTAAAATTTTGTGTTCGCTTCGCTCGCGTGTTTGAAACTTCCTATGAGTCGGAAACATGTTTTTAATAACACGTATTCTAAAACAATCTTGCACCTTTAAATTGACAAATATTAATATTCATCCCTTCTTACACGAAGACACTTGGCTTAATGTAGTTGAATCGTTAAGTTGTGTTTCTTTTCGTTATGGCAGTAGTAAAACAGCGACATTTCTAGAGAAGGGCCAAAATAAATTGGAAATTAGAGCGTAATCGCATTTTATAATTGCCTCAAGGTATTGCGAATAATTTTCTTTCTTTTTGGTGAATATATATATCACAAAATTAGTTAAAAACTTTTAAACATTTTAATCACGAATTTAAGTGTTTAGTGTCCCTTTACAAAAGTTAAATCACGAGCCACTGGTTTAGTTAAGGAGAAGTAAGGAGAAGCAAAAAATTGCGATCTTAGAAAATGTAAACAAACTAAGAACGCTAAGAAAACTTCACTTTTCTTTACGTTCCGTTGCTGTTCTTAGCGTGTCAGTGCAATTATATCAAGCTTAAGAACTAACAGAAGATTATTTTAATCAAAAACTTCCTGAAAAACGATATCCCACATTAAAAACGTCGATTATTTGCACAACACAAAATCGCGCACTTCATTTCTAAAATGGCAGTATTAAAATACACTGTCTACACTTTAAAAAGTTGAAAGCTATTAGCTTTAAAGTTCGCTAATATATTACACTAAACAGGATAGTAGAAAACACTCGAAACTTTATATGTAATTACAAAACAAAATTTTAAACCATCGGATAATTCACGGTAATCATTTTGACAGTTCGCAAACTAAAGAGAAGAGCTTTCCGTCCTCACCTCGCCTAAAAGAAAAGTGCCGACCACACGTACACGGTTTCACAGATGAGGGCCTTTCCTGTTGTTATATATTCTAAGTGTTGGATAAACAACAATAATACTGTCGCTGAGATATTACGCAATTACATCATCTCAAAGTGCGCAAAATTCTCGATCTTTTAATCAAGCATAAAATCTGTTCTGTTGTACTAACAAGTGAAATGTGAACGTCCACGGTAAAGGGTGGTGAAAGAATAGGGGGAGGGGGAGGGGGGAATCACTCTAAAATTCCGACGTCTATTGTTGATGGTCCCTTATTTTCAGAAATGATGGAATATAAATATGTGGTTTACATTGTAATATTCGTGGATTTGCGAATATTCGAATAATATTCGTCGTATTCGCATATTCGCACTTTTCGGTATTCGAATAATATTCGCACTATTCGTTATTCGAATAGTATTCGAATAATTCGAATACCACTCGAATTATTCGAATACCGAATACACTATTCGAATATTCGAATGCTATTCGAATATTCGAATGCTATTCGAATATTCGAATGCTATTCGAATATGCGAATACGCGAATAGTCCGAGCCCTACTTCCGACGCCGGTAGTTTGAATAACGCATGCTTTTTTTATATTATATTACTATGAAATCAGTTACTTTGTAATAGGCAAACTTTGGCGAACTACTACCCAGTCACAAAAGTATTGGGACGCTTGCATTTTTTTTAAATTTTCAACTTTGTGGGTATATAAAAAAGTGTTTAATTATAAAAGTAAATTTTGTTATGGTAATAATTACTTTATTTGTTTTGTTCGAAATTCTTTTCACTGTTACAAAAAATTTTAACTAATGGGGTAGGTCCAGATTCTGGGTGTCGCATCATTGGTGCGACCCTTGACGTCCACACGAACAACTTCCCAGTTAATAACAATTTTCAATTATATTACGAGGAAGTGAAAAGTCAATAAAATTCATACTATTCGATTTATCGTTTTATTTATCATTAATATCAACTATTTATGGTTTTTTTAACATTTTTTTAATGTTACAAAAAACTATAAAAGTTCTGGATTTTTTTTTAAGTATCGAGTTGTATCAGAACCAATTAGATCAGATGAATTTTTTTCAAAAAAAAACTTTCGCCCACTTGTATCCCATTTAAAAATACTTAAAAAATTGATATTTTAAATTTATAAATAAATAAATTAATGAATTTAATTTATCATGATAATTTCGTTGTAATTAGATGCAAAAAAATTTTTAAAAAATTATTCCGTTATAGCATTATTTTTTAATGAAAACCAAATAAATGCACTCTGTTTGGAATTCATTTGTAATTAATAATTTTGAATGGTTATAAACAATTTTTAATTGATATAAACAAAGTTTATTCATAAAAGAAATTTTTTGTGGTAACAAAAATTTCAATTGTTTATAAGAATTTTCAATTGCTATGAACAATCTTCAATTTTGTATTCAATTTCCAATTTTCATAATCAATTTTAAACCAGGTAAAACCATTTTTTATAATTATAAATTTATTATTGTTATAAACAATCATTTATTGTCATAAACAATTTTTCATCATTATAAACCATTTCTGTTCATAAAAATTGTTATTATCCGACTTTTTGATGTTCCGATCGTCATCAGAACAAATTACATCGAAGAAATCCTTTTCAAGAAAGTTTGAAATCAACTTTTTTTCAGTTTTTTTGTTTAAACAAAAAAACGGCTGAACCGAAACCGAAATTGATTAAATTTCTTTCAGCTCTTATTGACAATAATACGCTTCGAATGGCACCATAGCGAAGTCGTTATCGTTTTTTGTTCGCGAGATTTCGTTGTCGAAAAAAGTGGGTCCGAACGTACGTGCGACCTACCTACGTACGTACGTACACACACACACACACACACACACACATACATGTCTTCAAAAACATGCGTAAAACACTATGGTGACTTTGAAATGTAAAAAAAAAATTAAAACTTAAAAGTTTGAAAATCGGGCCCATTACAATAACTTCCTATATATGGGAAGTTAATAAATAAAAAAAAATAACGAAAATAATGCACAATAGCAGAAAAACAACCGTAGTCATGTTATACGGAAAAAGTCCGAAGTATACCTGACAGAATGCTTGAAGCACCCTGTCAAATTTCCAACTTCTGTAATTGTTCTGGGGCTGCATTTCCGGATATGGAGTTGGGTCTCTTCATTTTATTGATGGTGCAATTAACTTCGAAAAATACCAAAATGTGCTGCCATCAATACCTCTCCTCCAGTCGCCTGAAAGGAGTTCGTTTTTCAACAGGATGGAGCACCAAGCCATACTTCAAAATCCAGTAAAGCCTGGTTGCAAGTCAATGAAGTACCAACAATGGGGTGGCCCGCTAATAGTCCCATAATAGAGAATTTATGGGGAGTTATTAAGAAAAGAATTGGGGCGGATCCATCCAGGAGGACTAAAACTGTTCTTCGTGAAATAAAGGAAATTTGGAATTCTTTTACCGCCGAGAATTGTGAAGATTAAGACTTGTTAAATCAATGCCACTCCATATTAAAGAGGTTGTAAAACAAAAACGTAATGAAACGAAATGCTGAACATAAAGAAATCTACAGTAAATTTAATTAATTTTTTCCTATTTTTCCAATGAATATGTATTATTTTCGTTATTTTTATTTTATAAAACTTGCCACAATCAACTGTCCAATTATTAGGGGGCTGAAGCAAAACGTTATACAAACCTTATCAGCAACTGGTAGCCTTACAACATTAATTTTTAAGCTGTAGGGTAAAATAAAAAAAAAACATAGAACGCACCATAATATCTCAGCGAGTCTTTAAAGTATACTTTGCTGTCATATGTGTATATGGAGATATTAATAAGTTATAATCACTTATTGAATGAATAACTTTGCATTGAATGAATAAGTTTTAACACAGTGAACAGCACCATTGTAGTAAAGGAAATAAATTCTTTTATTGAAATTGCTTTTTTATTCAGATTCAGACAGAAAATAGTATGGTGAAATATCTGGTGGGAATAACTGCGACAAACTAATAATAGCTGTTCTAGTTGTCATGCTCTAGTACCCCAACTTAGTGATACAGCGTGTGAACATTTCACTAGTGAAAGCGTTTCCGGTAGGTAAATAAAGAGATTTGAAATAACTACTGTAGATCTGGTACACTTTACTTAGTTAACGTTAGTCTTTTGTACTGAAAACAGTGAAATGTTCTTACGTGGGGTGCTAATTGTGCTTGCGGCAATCGTAGCCAGAGATTTTCACGGGTTAAATTTCTCTGCAGCTTTGGGAACTTCCAAGTCAACCAGGGAACATGTTTCTTTTATTTCTGGCATTGGAAACTATTGGAACAAGTTGCAAAATACTCAGAACATTTGTGCTAATCAAAAGTACCTTACTTATAGACTCTTCTTAATTTAGATGAATGATTAAGACTTTTATTTTGTTAGCAATAAACTCTTGTCATTGCTAAACCTTCTTTGTAACACAACGCAAACGACTTCCATTCAAACGAGAGACGCCTGTTATGGTTGTTTTTTTAGAGCTGGAAGTTTGCCCAGCGGAGCCAACCAATTATCTTCCTTAAGTCAATGCTCCAATCTATACTTATCTGGATCAATTTATGGACAGTGTGCTAGAGAACTGGCGGTATTTATTGAGATCAACTGGGAAAGTATAATTTAAAAAATATTTAGTTAGTAGCAAACAGCACAATTCCGACATCTGCACCAACGTCATCAGGTTGCTACACTGGTTACTGTGATTTTGTGCGCTGCGTTCGTCGTATAAACGCAGATAGACTCGTAAGTATCTCAGAATCCCTTGAAATAAAATAAAAAGTAAGAATTTATAATTTTAGGTTAACGATTGTTATGTTGAAAACGTAGCGAACAGAGATCTGACAATGATGCAGCAGCGCATTTATTTCTTTAGGAATGTTACTAGCTGTATCCTGGCAAAGACGCGCTGCAGTGCCTATAATCCAATTTCTGGAGAGTTACAGAACCAGGCAACATATCAGTATGGACGGTTTGGTGGCATAGGAACCAGTCTAGTTACTTCAGCGATTTTCAACTCACTGCAAATTGCTTCAACTGGAGATATTCGCATAGTTTCGTTTCCTGCAGCTGTTAATGTGGCCGAATTATTTTGTTCGAGAGTAACAACATTGGAGCAATCTAGTTACGGAAATTTGTCATGTTAATAAAATAATTCAATTATTGTAATCATAATTTTTACTAAATTCTAGTCAATTTTTTAGTGTTGGCTTTTGGTAACAAAATACCTAAAAAATTAAAATTTGTGTTGGTTTCTTAAGCTAATCTTAACAAAAATTATTTCATATTTTATAAAATTTTAATGTATGCTTGTTTGTGGCGCTACAGAACTTAAATGGCTGAATCGACTTTGACAAAAAAGGTATTGTTACATCCGTCTAGATTCGGCGAGAAATTGCGAAATTCGAAATGGTGGTCTTAAGGCATCATATTGTCAGTGATAAGAAATTAAGATCTTTAAAATTAATCGGGTTGGGTATCAAATTGGAGATTTTAAACAGGTGATTCCAAAAGTAAGTATTTAGCGTAGCTCTACCCACAAATCAGAGTCTATAATGTTTTATATTTTGAAAGTTAAATATTATTCTTCTAAGCACGATGCCAAGGGCTTAGAAGAACAAAGTAGCTTTCGAAATATGCGCCTACTTTCAATTAGCTATGTCAAGAGGAGTGACATAGTTTTAAGGTTTATTATGCATTGGTTTCTGTATTCCTGTAAGAGAATTAACTTAATAAGAAAGTTTACGAAATTAAAACACTGCACTTACACTCAATTAAAGTAACCGAAAATGATTGTCTGCTGTATAATTTGAGCTTTTTAAACAATAAAACTTGCTAATACTTTTTGTGGTTTTCTTTAGGGTAGTCAGGTCTTAATTTCTCAAGCGTTTTGTTATATTAATGTATTTTTTCGTTATACAGCGTGTCCTAAAAGTCTGGTCATTTTTGGATTAAATGAAACAATTTTTAGATTAAAAGAAACCATTTTCACATTGATTGAAACTATTTTGAAATTAAATGAAACTATATTCAAATAAAATGAAACCTTGGAGAATAAAATATGAAATTAATGTTTTTGTACGTTGTTATATTCATTAAAAAGGTATGTAATAATATATATATAATAGTACAGTATATCGTTAAAAAATGTAAATAACATTTTATGCAATTTCATGTCTTTTGTAATTTTCGAGTACCGTCCTATTCTTCTTCGTCCAGGATTTCTTCGGGTACCATCTCTTCTTTCCCTACGATATGAATTCAATTGCTCCAGATTACCTTCATGAACCACTTACTTCACTATGGCTTAGACTAGAAGACTCCTGGCTAGGTTGCCAATAATCGGAGCCTTCAGAACTAAAATCTTTACCACTCATTTTATTAGTAAATTTCAATTGAAAAATTATATGTCACTTATTTGCTACTCCGCTAAGACTAAAATGACCAGTTATCAGTTGCATTTGCATTTCATCTAAATTTTGGATTAATTGCAACCTTTTCCGGATTAAATGCAACTTTGTCCGAATTGAATGCCCCTTTGTCCGGATTAACTCCACCCTTGCCCGGATAAACTGAAATTTTGTCCGGTTTGAATGTAACGTTTTCCGGATTGAATGCACCTGAATATTGAAATGCGATTTTTAACTCCCTGAACTTATTACAAATAAAACATTTCACAATGTAGGTATGCTTCTACAATTTAATGCGGAAAAGGTTGCAATTGCAGAACACATAACGGTTTAGTTAGAATTACATGGCTACAAATACGCAGAACTAAAAAATTAATTACTTTTTTTAAACGATACAATGTGCTATTAAATTAAATGTATCTTTTTAATGAATATAACACCGTACAATTAATTTCATAATTTATTCTCCGACCTTTAATTTTATTTGAATATAGTTTCACTTAATTTCAAAATAGTTTCAATCAATGTGAAAATGGTATCTTTTAATCTAAAAATGGTTTAATTTAATTCGAAAACAGGTTCATTTAATTCGGAAACGGTTTCATTCAATTCAAAAGTAGTTTCGTTTAATTCGAAAATGGTTTCATGTAATCCAATAATGCTATATCTCAAAAAACACGCTTTGGATCGGAAAACGAAAAAACGCATATTTGATAGCTTTTTAAAAAATATCATATCAAAAATTTCAAGGTGAAGAAAAGATTAGAAAACCGCCTTAAAATTCCCTGACCTAATTATTTCATTGCACTAAGCTAAATTTCTAAGAAAAATGGTCGAAAATGTTTGTTTGTTTGTTTGGTTCACTGGTATCTCGTTTTAATTACTGCTGGAAAAATATTGTAAAAAGGTAATTGTAATTTATATTATGGCCGTTATTAGGTTTTGTTGTGGGTGTCGAGTGATATGGATACGTTACCTACATAAAGCAGGAATGATTCTGCATTCTCTATTATCGGTCTGTCACTTCTTGCAGATGGTCCAGATGCTGACTGGTAGTCCTTTAGATCGTACTCCGTTCCCACAATGTTTCTGTAGACCTATGGTACTGGGTTCTTATTTGTTGATGCCTCTTCCCATACCAAAGAGTCCAATCTGGCTCTGCATATTGTGCGGGCCTTGTCCTCCAGTTCTCTTACCTAAAAGAGCTTGAAAAGTTTTGCCTCCAGAAGAATATATAATATAATATTTTGAGATCTGACAAAAGAATAAACAGTACAAAAAAGAATTTGTATTGACACTTTTAAATAATTTATTATATTAATCGAAAACTTTATAAATCTTGTTTTAATTGAAGTAAGAGTAAACTAAGAATGAGCATGGGGAACAATTTAATTATATATTTGTTTGGAAAACAAAATTGTTCCGATCTACTAAAATAGCGTTTACAAGAAGTAATTGAAAAATACGAACGTACTATTTTGGCATGATACTCGTACAGCCACCACAGTACTCCTTTGTCAGCGAATCCTTAAGGTTTAGCGAAACGTGCTGGAAGTTTTGTGGTGCGCTTGTTTTCCTGATTGAAAAATATGTGTTATCATAATTTCAAAATATAATTCTTGTAGTATTTTCAAAATATAATTCTTGCAGTAGGGATGAGCGATGTTGACAAAACATCGATATTGACATCGATGTCAACATCGATGACTGAACATCGATGACCGATAATAATCGAACTCAAAACATCGATGTTCCTTAATATCGATGTTATATAGAAGAGGTTAATAGAATGGCGGCCAAGGGCGTAAAAAGACAATATACTTGAATGTTTTGTGATGTAGCCAAAGCCCCGGAAACAACCCTAGATGCGTTTTTAGCATGGTTACGATCGGAAGATAATGAAGTAAATTGAACGTCTTGTTTTGGTATTGCTGCGAGCTAGAGAAATGCCCAGAGATGGAGTGGACTTTTTTATGATTGGAAAACTCGTCGGTCAACCGCGTCAGCACAAAGAACTTGGGTGTAAATTTTAACTCGAAGCTTTTTTTCGATGACCACATTTCGTACATTGTTAATAAGACAAATGCAGATTTGGGCTTCAGAGATGGTCTTGTGGCTTTGGCGATTCATTCGTCAGCAAGACTCTTTATTGCTCTTTTGTAAGACCGATTCGATAGTACGTTTTCCCCATTTAGCCATCATTTTATTCAGTTCATAATTATCGGATCGAAGCGATAAAATGTAGGTTTCTTAGATTTGCACTTTTTAGCCTTCCAAGAAACAATCCCGTTATATTGCCTCCCTACAACAATAGATTTACGCGTCTTTCCATGGACACGTTAGAGAAAAACGGCTCTGCGAATCTGTACAACTCATTCTCAAGGGCTGCTTAGCTGTTTCAATATTTTATTTCCTTATCGCCCTCCCAGAAATTACGACTTTCGTTACATTCCTTGCTGTCGCACTAACTGCGCTTCTAATGAATTCATTAATTCCCTGCTTTCTTTGAATGATCATTGGGATGAACTTGACTTAAACTTGTCTAAAACTCAAATGAAATAAAATAACTACTCAAATTGCATAGCCAGCTTGTTTCATGTCACCTCTTTTTTCTGATATATCAGTTTTTTTATTTACTTGATTTGGTTTTTATATAAAGGTAGGTTTTATTCTTCTATAATTGGCAACGAATACTAGTCTTCAACTTCAAAGGAATATTCAAAATTTTGAATTAAGTTCGCTTCAGTTCTTTACTGCCAACATCGAAGGTCGATGTTTTGATCGTAACATCGATTGTGCGATATTTGACATACTTCAACATCGATGTTGAAACATCGCTGTTTAGACTCTCAACATCGATGTTTCGTGAACATCGATGAACATCGATCATCCCTATCTTGCAGTATTTTGGTTATTATTTGTCTGTGGTTGATGTTGCCAGATTCTCGCGCTTTCTCTAAAATCTTATCTAAATAATTATTTAAACTTACTTTGATAGCAGCTGACGGAACAGGCAAGACATTACCGCTGCGAAGTCGACGTCTTTCTGGTGGTGGAACTGCCGACGTTGAAGGTTCTTGTTGACCTTGTGCTGATGAGGTTTTTGACCGTTGTTCTTGGGTTCCAGGCACTGTTTGAAGATATACTCTTTTTTAAATCGGCTGTCTTGTGGCGGATCATTGTTCACTGGCTCTAACTCTCTTTGTCTTGATCTATATGTTTGTGAATCTTTATTATTTGGAGAATACTTTAAAATTGATGTTTGCGGTCTTTAATAAACTGTGTTTGATTATTCCAATTTGTTTACAAGAAAAAATCACCGGTTAAAAGTTAGTTATCTCCATTCACCAGTTTTGCAGAAAAAAAATCTAAATTCATTTTACTAATTGTTCTAAAACCTAACAAAACTAGTGGTAAGCACTTTGTCCACTTTGAATCTTGATAACACATTATCGACGCTTTAAGGGATCGATTCCAACGTTCTATAAATCCGTTCGCCTGAGGATGGTAAGCCGTTGTCCGACAACTTTTATTTCCTAATAATTTAGTTCGCTCTTTGAAAATTGCGATTCAAATTGTGATCCTTGGATTGTGATCATCGTTGCTGGGATGCCAAATCGGGAAATCCAGTTTTTTAGTAACTAACGCCGCGCTGAAGTTTTCTATTAGAATCGCTTCCGGCCAATGTGGGTATCTGCCAATTATTGTAAGACAGTACTTGACATTTTCAGAATTAGGTAATGGGCCAATTTGATCTAAATCTAAAATCTTTCTGTTTCGTGTTGGATGAAAGGATTTACATGCCTTGAGGAGATGTTGGCTCTTACATGCCTTGAGATGTTGGCTCTTTGGCTACATATACATAGATACCTGTAAAAAATAGCTGTTTTTGTACAGTTACAGTTTTTTACAGCATTTATGTAACTGTAGGAGTAACTCTTAAAAATTTCAAGGCAATACCTCCGAAATTCTTGGAGTTACAAGGCGTTTCTTCACTTACTGCAGCTCAGTTTGCATTGTAGCAGTATTTTATCTTAGACTTTAAATGTGTTTTTTTTTCTGAAAACAGTATTTTTCAATACGGTGCCCCTCATATCTCAAGAACCGATCCTAAAATGTTGTACAGTTACCTAGGAAACCTCTGTTAATTCACTGACGATCTCACTTTTTAAAAAGTACAAGTTTGTATGTTGCCAATTTATCTATTATTATATTTATAATTATTAATTGCTGTTGTCAATGAAAACTATATAATTGTAACTTAAAAAAATGTAATTTTGGATGACTGGTTTTGGAAGGAGAGGGAGCACCGCAGATGCACTAGCCGAAAGTAGCTCCGTCAACATTTAATATTTTTTTAAATGTTTGCTATAAAAATGTTGGCAATAGAATAACCTTTAACTAAAAAAATTGTTTCATTATCTTAAACCATTCCTGAGAAAACGCGTTCAAAAGTTCGGCCAATTTTTCTTGCATTTAGGTGTATGTAGCCCCTTAATTCCTTGAATGTTTAAGTTTATTTATTTAAGCTTACTACAAGCTATAACATAATAATACAAAAAAGTAAAAAATAAAAATACAAGCTGTAACATAATACTAGTAATACAAGCTGTAATAAATGAAAAGTCATAATAAATAGTATAAGCTACAATATGAGCTATAATTATAATAAATACAAACTGGATTCCTAGGTGAGGATAAGTGCTAAAGGGATCGATAGAATTAAGAAAGGCGATCAAGATGGGCAGGACCAAGATATAACGCTTTGTGAAGGGATGATTTACTCAGATGGAAGTCACAGGAAGAAAGGTCGTTGAATTTTCGTAGCATCCTGGTAATTGGTTCGCGTTGACCGTAGTTCGCGCGGTCAAGTCGGAAAAGGGGAGTAGACCTGAGGTTGCGGGGATTGGTATAGATGGGTAAAGATTGCAGAAATGAAGGCCAGTCTATTGAAGAGAATGTCGGGAACATCACGACGTTTACTAAGGGGTTGTAAGTCGATTAGTTTCAGACGATTTTCATAAGGTGAAAGGTTGAATCTTTCTACCCACGGAAGATCACGTAGAGCGAAGCGAATGAACCTACGCTGGATAGATTCAATCCTGTTAATGTGGGCTGTTTGTGTAGGTGATTATACCTGATACCGACAGCATATTTTAGAGACGTGGCTTGCATACACAAAGTCCTTCGGAGATAGACAAGTAAGTTTTGAATTACCAAATTACATAATATCATTTTACATAGTTGGGCTTATTGCTTAACTGTATGATTAAGCGATTATAATTCTCAATAAATTTTTTATTAAATCAGTTAGTTGTTATATACATACAATACTGCCCATATAAATCTGCGGTGGTTAGGATACTGACATTTCCTTGACAAACTATATGATTGTGTACTTAACAAGCTGCACAGGCTATTTAAGAAAAGGAACTAATTTTCAATATAAATTTAAAAATACGCGTATTTTCTTCATTTAAAAGCTTGCATATTTTCAAAATAATAAAATAAAAATCATATTCTCAAATTTTACTAAAACAGCTTTGAAATTCCAAGGATGTTATTTCTCAAGCAATATTTTTCTCAGCCTTTTAGTACAGATCCTAACCACCGCAATATTTACAGAATGTGAAGGCTTAATTCATGATTAAAAATATTTTTCATCCGAACAGATTTCTGTGCATAGTAGTATATATGTATATTTCATTATTATTAAATTTTAATAGACTTATCTATATACTTAGATCGACATTGACTTTGAGGAAAACTTTGAAAATCCAAATGGTTTACTTGCGGGGTGGAGTTCATTTGTTGAAAAAATTATCCCACTTATTGAAAATAATCAAAAGGAGCAACTTAGATCAACGATATTAAATTGTGCAGGTAATGCTTTGTTAAATGTAAGATGAGAACTTATACATGTATTTTATTTCAACCTTATGTCAATAGACGCGATTTAAATATGTTTCAAGCCCTTCATCATTTTTTGGTTCCCACTGGGCAAACAAAGGGGAAAAATAAAAATGGCATACAGGTCAGCGAAGCAGCATTTATTTTTAAAGTCAAAACCGTTACCGAATTAGACAATGCAATTACAATTCGTAAAAATAAGTATTTAGAATTTCCTATAATACGTATTAATTATTGATCCTGGCGACGGCCCAATTTTAAATGCTTATACTGTTTATAATGATTATAAATTAATGTTTGACAGTATTATACATGCAATATCCTGTACGTATAAACTCATTTATATTTTTGATCTTAAATACCAAGAGGAATGTAAATTTATGTGGGAATTTTTGCAGGTGTATTTATTGTGCCCGGCTTTCTAAGTACTATAAAATCATGAAAAATTGATTTTAAATTTACATTTTCAAATACATATTAAATATTCAGTATGTTCTGTCCTTTATGCGGAAGGAGTCTTAATGACATTGATCAATTGTTTTCACATTATAAATTTAATCACAATCTTAAAAATATAAAAAGCTTTATCTGCCCTTATGAAAAGTGTCCCCAGTCATTTTCCTCGTTTTGTTCTTTTAAAAAGCACTGTAAAAATTCACACAAAGATAACGATGTCGGAAAAATTGTTAATAAGCATGAGGACAAGTAAGAAAATCAGATTTGTAGATTTGATTACAATACTGTAAATTCACTAACTAAAGGAACAATCCGAGCTCAAGAACCTAATTCTTCGACAGACGGAAATACCAATGTAGATTGGAAATCAAAAATTATTAACAGATGTTTACAATTAGTATTAGAAATGAATCACAACAGTAGACTCACAAACAAAGCCGTTAATGACATTACGAGTAATTTTTCAGAACTATTACAAATAATAACATCCGTATTCAAAGACTTTGTTTTAGATTTGTTGCTCGTAAGCTCACAACATCAAATGGAATGTATGTTAGATTTTTGCGCTAAGGCGTTTACACAAATGGATACAGAACATAAATTAATAAAATTGTTATGTGAAAGCACTCTAATGAAAACTCCAGAAAAGTTTGTAATATTTAGCAGAATTAGTGAGAGAATGAAGAAAAGTGAGAACATGCTAGACAAAGTCGAATCAACCGGAACAATTCTCGATATTGAGTTTCAAATGAAATCCTTTTTTGAAATTCCAAATATGTTAAATCGAACCATAGATTTTATGGAAAAGCTTCTTAATGAAAGTAATCCAATCACTAACTTTATTCAGGGTACTTTATGGAAAAACAAAATAAAAAACTTTAATGGAAAAATTGCCATTCCGTATTTCCTCTATAATGACAACTTTGAAATCACTCCAATTGGCAATCACTCAGGCACTCAAAGTATATCTCCATTTTATTATAATTTTCCATGATGTTTATAAAAATTCACAATTGCAAAATATATTTTCTGCTATGTTTATAAAATCTAAAACTATCAAATATTTCGGAAATGAATCAACTTTATACAAACTGATAGATATCATTAAAAAATTAGAAACGGACGGAGCAAAGATAAATACGTCTTCAGGTCCAAAACATGTATTAGGGCTTGTAGTTGGAGACAATCTTGCACTTAATTCAATTCTACACTGAAAAAATTAAAGTAGGCATATTAACTACTTAGGAGTAGCTGAGTGCCCATTCATGCAAGTTTTCATTGAATTATATAAAAGGTGTAATACGCCATATAATTTGACTTTAAAGATTAGTTGGATTGAAAAACGTTCAACATTTAGGTAAAGTATTTAATTTCTTAGATAAGTTTTTACTCTGGCTATACTAATCGAAAACGTTTAGATGAATCATTTACTCCTGTTTTTAACGGAACTATTAGATTGTATGCACTTATTTACTCACTTATAAAAAAAAATTGACATTGAAGCGTTAAAACTGCTTAATTCTGATGACATAAATAAACTGATTCCGGATGAAAACTTTGGAGCACGCGTGAAGTTTAGACAAAAGTTATTTCAGTGGCGCATTGAAAAGGTATATTAATTTCATTAGTACTAATTTCCTTATATAAAAAAACCAAATCGGATCTGAGTCCATCATTTTATTGAACAATAGTTTATTTGTTGTTTATTTATTTATTCTATTTCCCGGGAATTTCTACTCACAAAAGTTGCTACCGAAGTCAAAGTTGCAAATTTTTATGTTAAACCCTATTAGCGTGTTCTTTTCATACAGTGCAGTTTAAAGCCATGGCAATTTATTATATTTTTTATCATAAAAAATTGGCGGGGTGTTAAAAATTCCGTTCAATTTGCAATCTTCACAACATTCCACTTTATGAAAGGAAGACGATTAACGCTATAGATGACAGCCCCTTCCCCTTTAAGTAATGCAATTACATATCTTATCATAATTACACTTAAGAAGTGAATAAAAAAACACTTCTTTAGTTCCAAAATTTTTTATAATTTATTTTAACTATTTTAACAAATTTTCGACGCGTTTCACCCTATCGAGGCATCATCAGGATAGTGACACATACATATCTTAGTTTTGTTTTGCATTTTATGTATCATATACTTAAACAAGTATTTAAATACCCTTAAAGGGGTTTCCAGCGCCACTTTCTGACTTGTCTGTGAAATTTGGCCTTTCACGGCCCTCAACAGCGTCATCATTTAACAGCGTATTAACTCAGCCTTCAGCATCGTCAACAATTCTGGGAAAAACAACCTGGTAAATACGTTTTACAATTTATTAAAAACTAATATTTACAAAAGCAATTCCTGAAGGATTTAAAACAAATGGTCGAATCTTCATTTACCGGCCAAGAAATATTAGAGAATTCTGTCAAATCTGGTTGTCTAGCATCAGATGATAAGAATCAAATTTCAAACATAATTTGTCGTAGCAGCTGCAGAAGAAATAAAGAAACAAATAAATGTTGAACTTGAATTTGTAATTTCATTGGTTTTATTGCAGCAAATATTCATCGGTAGCAAAGGAACACGGGGAAAGTTAATTCAGCGGTATAACAGTATTACAAAAAAGCGTCGTTCGAGTACGCCTAATAGAGAAGGACAATCTAAGTTCCACTCAGCCAGATATATCGTCCGAGTTTGATGGTACTGATGAAGAAGAAATAAAAAATTACTTTATTTGGTTAAAAAACAACAAGTCACCTGAGTCTTTGGTGTTGGAAAAATGGGCAAAAACTTTAATCTTACGAAAAAAGCATCGAAAGGAAAATATTGATATTTTCCAAGAGTGGCCTATATATAAACATTATTCCATTCAGTACATAATCACTCTTTCTTTCCGTTCCAGATTGAACTCGACTTTGAAAAATTATTCCCCAACAAAAATACAATCATTTTTGCAAAATGGGATAAATTTTGTGAAACCATTCTACCTATCTACAAAAGGGAAATCAAGGACCCCAAGAGTAAATTGCTACTAAGGAAATTTGAAAACGACGAAAATATAAATAAAGGTACAGAAGTTTTATCTGATGTTTCGTGGAAAAATATTTAATTTTATTTGCCCTTAATTTGATCCAGATAGCAAGGACTTCATAACAAGTGTTTTACTTAACGCTGTTCTCGTTTCCCAAGTGGTTAAAGAAGGAAAAAAGGGTGAAGGCAAGTTATGGCGACCTAGTATTTCCGACGCACAAAATGCTTTAGCCTTACACGTTCTGGACGGTTTGATTTTATAAATTTGAGTTGCCTATTTATATAAATTATTAATACTTTCAGAGTACAAAGGACTTGCCTCAAAAACTCACTAAAAGAAAGGAGAAGGAGATAGTGGAAAATAAAACTTTGCAACCTCTTGTTGTTGTTGCTAGACCATCAGTTTCCAGCATTTCGAAATCGTAAGTGTACTTCAATGATTGCCTGTACGAAGCCGAAAGTTTTCTCAAAGGGTTGTCATTATGCTTTCAGCTACACCAAGTGCTGAATACCAATTTCCAATTTACCAATTCAGGAAATATTAATAATAGATTAAAATCTCTTCTTCACGAAATTATTCACTATGATTGAATGCTTTAGTTGTAAAGAGAAATATTCCGATATAAAAGCATATATTACTCATTTAAAGTGCCAACATAAGTTTCGTGGTTCTACTGATTTTCAATGTTCCTTTTGCCGTTTATTTTCTTTTCAAAAGCATTTACAACGAAAAAAACATATTTCTGAAATAGATTTTTTTCCAATGAGGGTTGCAGAAATAATGACTGCAACAATAACAAACAATATCAAAACGAAATCTTTTTCGAGCCCGAAGGCTCTGTCGAGAAAAAAAATTATAAATTTTGTAAGGAGATAGTTTCAGTAAACACTGACTCCAAACATGCTTTGTGTTCGGATGACATCATTTTTGAAATCGTTTCATTTGTTTTACAGTTATACGGTCATAACAGAAAACAGAAAATTAGCTTCCGAAATAATTAACACCGTTCAACAAGTTCTACTAAATTGTATATTTAGGTACATAGAGCAAGAGTTGGTTTTTTCCCTAATACACGTGTTAAAGAAAATCTCCAGACAAATTTTTTCTATTGTTACGTCAGCATTTGTCGATCTGAATACTGAATTTAAGTTGAAAAATTTCCTAACAAGTTAAGATCTATATTCTGACCCAAATGAATTTCTAATAGATAACTGTCAAACTTTAAGCAATGTTGGGAACGCTGCAAAAAAAGGTGTTATTTTACCGCTAACGCTAATAATATACGAAGGTATTTAGAATTACCAGGTAATTTCAACATCATGATCAAGAATTATGAAAAATATAAATGCAGTGACACCATTTCAAATATTGTAAACGGTACGGTGTGGAAAGAAAAAGAATTAAAGTTTGAAGGAAGACTTATTCTTCCTTACATATTATATCAGGACGATTTAGAAGTTAATAACCCACTAGGGTCAAAAAGAGGTATTCACAAGATATCAGCATTTTACATTAGTTTTCCTCTCTGGTTTGCATTTAACAGTCTTCAAAATTAACAAATATTTTACCGTGCTGTTTATCGAAAAGTTCTGATATGCCCTTAGGGCTTAATTCAAATCTTAGTGCATTATTAACTGAACTGAAAACCATAAAAGAAAAAGGAATTTATTTAAATGTTTGTGGAAAGCCAACAAAAGTGTACTTAGTTCTCGCGGCAATCACGGGTGACAATCTGGGGTTAAGTACAATTTTGGGATTTACAAGATCCTTCCAAGCAAACCATTTCTGTCGCATTTGCAAATCACATAAAGACAAAACAAAACCGCAGGTTCTTGAAGATAAAAATCAATTGAGAACTGAAGCCAATTATTTAGAAGACTTAAAGTCTGATGATATTTCATTGACTGGTATCAGAGAAAAATGTTTGTTTAACTGTATTGGCAGCTTTGAAGTCACAGATAACGTATGCGAAGCAGGGATCCGAATCGATACAAAATATCGCTCCGCTCCACGTATGGATTCGGCCTGGAGCGTTATGAAAATATCAAACCGCTCCGGAGCGGATCGATAATTTCCAAGTTTGATATCGAACCGCTCCGGAGCGGATCGTTATTTTCCAAATCTGATATCGAACCGCTCCGGAGCGGATCGTTATTTTCCAAGTCTGAAATCGAACCGATCCGGAGCGGATCGTTATTTTCCATGCCTGATATCGAATCGCTCCGGAAAGGATCGTTATTATTTTTAATTTCAATCGATCCGAACCACTCCTGGAGCGATATTGAATCGATTCGGAGCGATTAGAATATCGCTCCACTGAATCAAAGGAATATATCTAGTAATTTTTATATAGTCAGGGTTCCGAATCGATACGAAATTTCGCTCCAAATATCGCTCCAAATCGCTCCGAATCGGATCGGTGCGATATCTGGATCGATTCAACCTGGAGCGTTATGAAAATATCCAACCGCTCCGGAGCGGATCGTAATTTTCCAAATCTGATATCGAACCGCTCCGGAGCGGATCATTATTTTCCAAATCTGATATCGAACCGCTCCGGAGCGGATCGTTATTACTTTTAATTTCAATCGATCCGAACCGCTCCTGGAGCGATATTGAATCGATTCAGAGCGATCAGAATATCGCTCCACTGAACCAAAGAAAGAAGTATGGTGATTTTTAGAAAGTGCTCCTCACCTGCAACTTAATTACAAGGTATCAAGGTGTTGGGTTTGAGTAAGTTATAGCGTGAACATGTGGCGGTGGGTGGACGGTCTCTTTCTGGAATAAGACGGGTTATTTTTGAAATGTGCACGCTATCTGCAACTTAAATATAGCGAGTACGCGATAAGTAAGAATAATGGGATTGGATGCTAGCTTTTAATACAGGTTAATAGGTACTGGGTAGAAATGAGTGGTTGGTTGTGTTGGAAGGGGTTTGATGTTGTGTTGGGGGGGGGGGGGGATTTGTTTCTGAAGTAAGTTTTTGGTAAGTCAATTGAAATAATGAAGTTGCCAGTTTTCGTGAGAGTAGCAAAATAATAAAGTTTAAAACTATTTTATGATCAAAGTCATACAGTGCATAACTAATTAATGAAATATTTTAAAATGCGACTACAAGTCGTGAGTGACGAGTTTGACTCTCACATAAGAACCTTTAAGAAAAAGTAGCCAAATTGCTTTTTAACCGACTTCCCAAAAACAAAGAGGTTCTAAGTTCGACGCGTATTTTTTTTTGTTTATTAATTTTTTTTTTATGTCTGACCGGGCATAACTTCGTAACGCGTTGACCGATTTTGATGATTCTTTTTTTTTGGATAGAGTATGTTCACCGATTGGTACCATTTTTGGTAGGGTGGGGGTGGGGGGTGGGGGGTGGTTGTGAAACCTAACTTTGTAACGCGTGGTCCGATTTGGATGGTTCTTTTTTTGTTGTACAGAGTATGATCCCCCATTGCTAATAGGAGAAAAAAAATTTGGCCTAGGGTAGGGGGAGGGGGGGAGGGGTAGTCTAACTTTGTAACGCGTGGACCGATTTGGATAATTCTTTTTCTGTTGGGTAGAGTATATTACGTGGTTGATACCAGGAGAAAAACATTTTGCGGTGGAGGGGGGTGGGGGTGGGGTTGGAACCTAACTTTGTAACGCGTGGTCCGATTTCGATGGTTCTTTTTCTGTTGTATAGAGTATGATCCCCCATTGCTAATAGGAGAATAATTTGGTCCTAGGGTGAAAGGTGTGGGTGGGGGGGAGGGGTAGTCTAAGTTCGTAACGCGTGGACCGATTTGGATAATTCTTTTTCTATTGAGTAGTATATGATCCTAGGTTGATACTACGAGAAAACAAATGTTGCTGTGGTGGGGGGGGGGGGGGAGGAGGAGGGTGGAACCTAACTTTGTAACACGTGGACCGATTTGGATGGTTCTTTTGCTGTTGTATAGAGTGTGATCCCCATTGCTAATTGGAGAATAATCTGGTCCTATGGTGGTGGTGGGGGAGGGAGAGGGGTAGTAACTTCGTAACGCGTGGACCGATTCCGATGATTCCTTTTCTGTTCGGTAGAGTATGTTCCTTGATTGATACCATGTGAAAAAAAGTTTAGTGGAATGGGGGTGGGGTAGGGGGTTAAAACTAACTTTTAACGCGTGGTCCGATTTGGATGGTTCTTTCTTCGTTGTATAGAGTCGAAGACACTAAAAACTGAAAAATAAAATAGTTCTTAAAAAAAAGTTGAACCGACTTCACAAAAAGCGCTAAAAAGCATAAAATAATTTGTAATTTTATATCTATTACGACATTTTGAAGTCGGTGCAAATTAAACAAATAAAACAACTACAGAACCACAATTGAAAATAATACATATTACTACCTGAACGATTCAGCTTACGGGATCATAAGAAATGACGATTAAATAGTTTTGTTGTAGTTGTTTGGTTTGCACCGACTTCAAAATGTTGTAATAGATATAAAATTAAAAATTATTTGATGCTTTTTAGCGCTTTTTGTGAAGTCGGTTCAACTTTTTTTTAAAAACTATTTTATGCAAAGCAAATTTAATACACAATTCTTACTAGCGTTGCAGTACGATTTGCTGCAAAAAAGAAAACAAAAGTTTTTCTCTCTAATCTACGTGTTAAAAATTTCAACCAAGACTTCACGACTTTTTATTATTCTAAGAATTTTAAGTGAAGGGTTTCCCTTTTAATCTTTTAATTGAACCCAATGGAGTCTGTTTGATGCTAAACTATTTGAATTACGTAGCGAAATAAGGGAGCTGACTATAGAAATTGAGTAAACTTCGCTTTCTTCGAATGTGCATAGGAATCCAAAGTAAAAAACCAGCAATATCAAGAAAGACCCCATCAAATATAGGTTGATTTCTAGTCTCAGAAATTAACATTTTATGAGGGTAAAGTTGGCCTTTGTGTTTTTCCAAATAATAAAATTTTTGTATATACTTTTTTATGGATAAAAAACCATATTACTCGAAAAAAAACCCAAACGAAATTTGTTGGACTTCTTTAATTCGGCCAAGGGCACGGCACAACGCACAGCGAGACAGCGATATGCAAATAGAGACCACAATTATCCATAATAAACAACAATTACTTCATTTAAACCTAGCTTTAATGATCCCATGCACACAATGATTATTGCTCTTAGACTCATAGTAGAATATAATTTTTTTGTTTGATGCACACTTAATATATGCCTCTTTTTTATTTATTCCATTGTTTTCATAATTCACGTTAAACTATAACTATTTATCTCTTTCGCAAGTTTTTAAGGCATTTACATACATTTACGTCTTCTCTTGGTTATTTGAATATATTAATTTGATTCATTGGGGAAAGCTAATTTATTAAGTTTCCCTCGCGTAATTTGGCCCGCATGCAGCCTTACCTCCTTTCCCTCATCACTGCCTTCCCTTCACTCTTCTCTCCTATCTAACACCCGCTATCCTTCCCACTCCCTGCCACCACCGCCCAATCCCCCCTCCCTTCAAAACCCAACCACTTCTAACCCCACACCATGCCTCTCTATCCTACCCAGCACCCATTCACCACAACTCTCAGAACGCTATACGTATATTTAGGTCAGTACAACGCACCTTGTAATTAAATGTCAGGTGAGGTGCACTTTTATAGTATTCCTAAATTAACGCCTAATCCATCATCCCCCACCACCCGCTAACCACCCACACCCACTACACATCCTGCCACTCACTCCTAACCAGCAACTATTCACAACAACTCTAAAAGCCCTCTCAAATAAATGTCAGGTGAGGTGCACTTTTATAGTATTCCTAAATTAACGCCTTACCCATCATCCCCCACCACCCACACCCACTACATATCCTGCCACTCACTCCTTACCAGCAACTATTCACAACAACTCTAAAAGCCCTCTCAGTACAAGTCACCTTGTAATTAATTTTCAGGTGAGGTGCTTGCGCTTTTTGAAAATTATCAGTCATATGCTAGAATAAACGTTTCACCCATTATCTTCCACAACCCAACAATCACCTACACTCACCACACACCCTACCACTCAATCCTACCCAGCACCCATTTACCTACGCACTAAAAGCCACACAAGATATCTTGTAATTAAGTTGCCGGTGTGGTGCACTATAGCGAAGAAATTATGCATGATATTTTTGTTGAGTTAGGTAGAATACTCAATTATTTTATTCTTGAAAAACAGTTCATTTCCATAGAGTGCTTGAATGAAAGAAAAAAGAATTTAATTACGGCAATATTGAATGCAAAAATCTATCAGGGGAAATTACTTCAGATCATATTAGAAATAATTCCTTCAAAATGTCTGCCACAGAAATGCGACATTTCATTTACTTTGTACCCTATCTACTTCACGATCGCATCGCTAAAACAGATCCAGTGTGGAAATTTCTAATCTTGCTTATAAAGCTTATCGAATTTATTATGCAGCCTAGATTTATTGTTGAAGAAATAAAGTGTCTTGAGCAATTAATTAAAAAACACCATGAAAGTTATCTTAACCTTTTTCGGGTAAGCTTGACGCCAAAGCAACATTTTATTTTGCATTACCCGACAGTTATAAAGAAGTTAGGACCGCTGATAAATTTGTGGACTATGCGCTTTGAAGCAATACACAAAGAGCTTAAAATTTATTCCGGAGTTATAACTTCTAGAAAAAATATTCCCTTAACTCTGGCTTTTAAACTTCAGTTTTCATTTGCGTTAAACCTATGGTGGAAAAAAATACATCAGAAATATACCTTTTATGAAGTAAATGGAAAAATTTTAGTCGAAATTGAATCAGATGGCAATCTAGTAAAATGTTTATCAAAGCACGCACTAAACCTAAGTAATATATGCTTTTATAAGGAAATACAATTGTGCAATACAAAGTATAAGGTAAATAATATTTTAACGGACGAAAGTTTTGAATTGCATTCATTTCATGTCATCCGCTATATTTTAAAAACCTTTGAAAGGAATTATTTGCTTGTACTACAAAAGTTACCTATTAAAATCTTTGACTACGATTTAAATTGTTATATTATTGATCAAAAAAAGTACAATATGATATATTTTATGTCATGGATATTAGATTTTCTCCAATCAATACAATTCACTTATGGAATGGAGAACTTGCTTTAAGACCGAAACCACCGTTTTACTAAAAGAAAATATATTTTGTTTAAGAAGGCAATGTTATATTTATCTTTATATTTTTATATGTTATAATGAGTGCGAAGGAATAAAGCGCTATTATTTTAATTAAATGAATAAAAGATTTCTAAAAAATAAACATAGATTCTTAATCCTTTTCCGTAAAAACCGAAGTAGGTGAATAAAGAAAATTTTAGCATTTTATTTGCAGAATGTGAATACATGGATCAGTGTAGTTGGCAATGAACGTGTTAAATAAACTTCAACACCAAAGTTTTTTTGAAATGTTAAAAACTTTGGCGGTAAAATAGCAATATCATTTTTTTTAAAGTAATACGTGGTACTTGTTCTACAATTTCTAAAACTACATTAAATGCTCAAACTTTTCTTATAACTTGCCAGGTTAGCGTGGTACATTTTTTTACAGTATGAAGAGTCGAAGTCAAGTAATACAAAAAAATAACTCGTGAATCGGGTAAAAATGTTTATTTTTCCAAAGGTTAAAGGCATTATTAGTTTTTCTTCTGTTTTGTGGTCAATAAGATAGCTATCCAGAATTACCTAACAAAAATTAGACTCCTCAAATACCAATTTTTTTAGCCATGGCACTCGAAAAGTGTCGATTTTTTCAAAATTCATAAAAGTGCGATTATCACGAAAATTTATGATTTTTTTACTAAGTTATGTTTTCTTATTCTGGGCAGTCATGAGCTGGCCTGTCAATCGTCCAAGGGATATCGTTGAAAAACAGGACACGTTGTATATTTAGGGCAATGTTTAAAGATGAAAAAAAACCTTTTTCACAATATGAAAAATTGAAATTTAATAAAGTTTTGGTGGATATTGTAACTCATCTCGCCGCTGACATCGAAATTTGCGAAAGTGATCCTGGCCGTAATTCTCATCTGAAATCATAAAACCAAACATTTTTATACTCGAGAGGGTTTTTTATCGTAGATAGACTACGATCTTTGCGAAATTCGAACATTAACCATACAAATCAGGCTTTAAAAAAAATTTGGTTTTTTATTTAAAAATTTTCGATTATTTTTGCGTCAAAAATAGTCTACAAATGATTTGTTTTCTATGTCCGTAGTCTATATAGAGTAGTTTTTTTTGCCCTTTAAAATGAAAGCTGGGTGAAGAAAATCGGTTCACTAGTTTTTTCGTAATCACTTTCACACCATTTTGAAAAACATGGCTTCGAGAAAACGCTGTCTAAAATTTGATCGTTGACGCTCGTAGCACTCATCCAGCTCGGCACCAGCCACTTTCAAGCGGCACATCTTTCACAATTTCGACAATGGGCTTTTGAAGCTTTGGAATAATATTCTAAAAGCATATACCTACCGATTCAAACAATAAAAAAATCCCCCCCCTTAAGGAATCTGGTTTAACCTTTAAAGATATTTCTAGCTTCACGAACTCCTTTTTGAAGCGTTAACGTTTTTTTATTCCTGTTAGAACGAGTTTTGTTCTTTTTACCCCCATAAAATTTTTTATTTTTGCTTTCATAGCGTTTGTTACAAGCCAGGCGTCGCTACGTTCTCCAAGGGATGCGTCTGAAGATGTCACTCGTTCCCAAGCTTTACCGGATAATATACGATCAGCAATATGACGATCCTCAATATTTTTATGCTGATAATATGTGATATCGTGATTTCTGGAAGCTGCGTCAAGAGGGTTAATTCTGGCTAATTTTTTTTTGTAATTTAGTACCAGGGCCGAAACATTGATATCCACGCAAATGAAATTCAAATTGATACTTGCTGTATTTAGCAAACCGCCTCCTCTTCGACATTTACGCTGGCGAGAACGATTTCGATTCTTTGAATGATCAATCATTCAACTGGTAAGATAAATCTTTTAAACGTCCTCACAACAGCGCGCTGAGCTGATGACTGATATAAAAGTTCAGTGTTGTGCAATAAATATTTTAGTTCTAATAATGAAGTTCGTGAAGCAGAAAGACTCTTTACGAATAAAAAATCTAGATATTCAATCTGCAAATAAAGTCAAAAGACATAGCTCGCTTATACCTGATAATATAAGATGTATTCTTGTTGGACCTTCTAACTGCGGTAAAACCAATCTTATGATTGGTCTTATAGAAAATCCAAATGGACTCTAGTTCGAGAATATCTACATATACTCAAAATCACTGCATCAGCCTATATATCAGTATCTGGAGCAGTTGGTAAGTCTTATTACTGGTCTGGGCTACTACACGTTTTCTAATAATTGCGAAGTCATACCTCCTGAGGAAGATAAACAAAATTCTGCCTTTTTATTTTTGATGATGTAGCATGTGGGAAATAAAAAAAATATGAGCCGACAATTAAAGATGAATATAGAGATGATGATAATGATGATGATGGTGATGATGATTATCATAACATAAAGTTGACTCCTAAAATTAAACTCCCGAAGATGGAGACGATGAATTTGCAACACATACACACTCTAGAACTTTGATTGGAAAAGAAAGATTCTGCTCTTAATTTATCAAGTGGATTAGTTAATAAATATATAGAAAAAAAACCCAAAAATTGACAACGCTTATGGAGTTTATTTAGATGATGTCGAATGGAAAATTGGAAATTCAATTGCAATTGAGGAAGATTATTTCTTTATTAATGGAAAATCGTATAAAATAACGCAAGGTCTATGTGAGTTGCTTTTTATTAAACAACCTGCAAAAACTTTGTATAGTAATGATGACTTGAAAGATTATCAAGCTATCTTAATAGAAACTAATGCCTATAAAAGAGAATATAGAACGGACGGTCAAATAAAAGGTACTAGAGCTTCAAATTATACAGAAATTATAAGTAAACTGATTTCTCATGATGGCAAAGGGTTGATGCATATGCCCAAGAAAAATATTGATTACGTTTATTGGAACGATCCTAATGAGCTTTTGGATAGACTTCGTCTTTTAATAGCATCACAATTTGCTGGACACACTAACAACAGCAATGAAATTATCTCAATTATTGAAGAGTTGAAAGAAGGTGGCATTACTGTATAAATAACATCTTTTATTGTATTCAGCTTTAATGTAATAATGAGTGTCGACAAGTTTTGAAGATATTCTAAAAAAGCAAAGTTCGGACCTACTGGCGATCGCGGTCCTAAGGGGCTATCTGGTGAACCTGGCCCTCAAGGGATCCGGCGAATTCAGGGTCTAAATGGTGTAGGTTTTAAGCTCACTCAAGATGGAGATTTCAATGTAGGTCTTAAAAATTTTAAATATATTAAAAGCCAGATGGAAAGAGATGATGCAGCCAATAAAATATATGTCGACGATGTAGCTGATTAGGTAGTACATTTAAGTAATTCCCACGCTAATGAAAAAATTCAGTTAGTCAGCAACAATCTAACTGAACCAATACTTAAGGAAAGTGCCGTTCTTAAAAAATAGTTAAAGGAGATATACAACATGATATATAATATAATAAGGGGAAAAGATAAAGAAGCCAGTCAATTATATACGAGTGAATCAATTGCGATTCTACAAGGAAAACTGAAAATAGGATACGAATTAAACTACTCAAAACAATTAAGGGAACAAAAAAATATCTAAATTTTTTAGTGATTTTTGACGGGCTGTATCTAAGCAAGAAATAATCGTATCGAGGATCTGAAAAATCATCTTAAAGCTCCAGAACTCTAGTTTTTGAAACTTTCAGCCGAAAAGGCCACGGTGCTCACGCAATCCAAAGGAATAGCGGAAGAAAAAAATTTCAAAATTTTTAGTAATTTTCTTTTTGGTGCACGGACTCGGAAAATTTTTTTATTATTTGAACACCCTATGAACCAGATAGCCTGTTAATTCAGATTTAATTATCTTTTTTCAAATCAAATCCTTGATACGTCGATTTGTCGCGGAGATATCCGATATTAAACGAAAAAGGACATTTTTGTATTGAACCATCGATATCTCAGCAACCAATGATCGTACAGAAAATTTAAGGGCAGTTTCGGAAACTGGAATAAATTTCCTAAAAGAATCCGTCAAGACATAAAAAATAATAATTTTTTTTTTATCCATAATTTCAATTTTGAAAAAGTCAAAAAAAGTGACGTTTTTCCTTGGTTTGGTAAATTGACCGCATCTTTGCAAATACTGACGGGAAGTTAAGGTGTGTAGGAATTTTTATACCTCAATGTACGCACAATAGCCCTGTATATCCGCAGATCGATCCATTGGACGGTTCCTTCGGGCCGATTGGTCAAAGTTTTGGAAAAAATTAAAGGAACAAAAATTGTGATCTCAAACATCGTGTAATCTTCATAAAAATGGAAAAATCATTTTTTTTTTCAACTTTTTATTTTTTTAGCACTTTTATGCATCAGTCACTTGGTAAATTAAAAAAAACATTTGAAAATCGAAAATAAAAAAAAACATACTTGACTTTTTTAGAAAATGAAATACTGAGATGTTGCTGCCTCGGCTTTTAATCACTGCCTCCAACCTGTCACGCATATTCGAAATGCAGTTTCGAATCATCGACTGCGGAAACCTCCAACAACTGTTTTGTAAGAACATCTCAGGATTTAATTTTCTAAAAAATTTCAAAAAATTTTTTTTTAATTTTCGATTTCTCAAAAAAAATTTTTTTTTAAATTTACGATTTTTTTCAATTTGCTTTTTTTTTAAATTTACCAAGTAGCTGATGCATATTTGTGAGAAAAGTCGAAAAAAAATGATTTTTCCATGTTTATGAAAATTTCACGATGAAATTAAATGAAACTATATTCAAATAAAATGAAACCTTGGAGAATAAAATATGAAATTAATGTTTTTGTACGTTGTTATATTCATTAAAAAGGTATATAATAATATATATATAATAGTACAGTATATCGTTAAAAAATGTAAATAACATTTTATGCAATTTCATGTCTTTTGTAATTTTCGAGTACCGTCCTATTCTTCTTCGTCCAGGATTTCTTCGGGTACCATCTCTTCTTTCCCTACGATATGAATTCAATTGCTCCAGATTACCTTCATGAACCACTTACTTCACTATGGCTTAGACTAGAAGACTCCTGGCTAGGTTGCCAATAATCGGAGCCTTCAGAACTAAAATCTTTACCACTCATTTTATTAGTAAATTTCAATTGAAAAATTATATGTCACTTATTTGCTACTCCGCTAAGACTAAAATGACCAGTTATCAGTTGCATTTGCATTTCATCTAAATTTTGGATTAATTGCAACCTTTTCCGGATTAAATGCAACTTTGTCCGAATTGAATGCCCCTTTGTCCGGATTAACTCCACCCTTGCCCGGATAAACTGAAATTTTGTCCGGTTTGAATGTAACGTTTTCCGGATTGAATGCACCTGAATATTGAAATGCGATTTTTAACTCCCTGAACTTATTACAAATAAAACATTTCACAATGTAGGTATGCTTCTACAATTTAATGCGGAAAAGGTTGCAATTGCAGAACACATAACGGTTTAGTTAGAATTACATGGCTACAAATACGCAGAACTAAAAAATTAATTACTTTTTTTAAACGATACAATGTGCTATTAAATTAAATGTATCTTTTTAATGAATATAACACCGTACAATTAATTTCATAATTTATTCTCCGACCTTTAATTTTATTTGAATATAGTTTCACTTAATTTCAAAATAGTTTCAATCAATGTGAAAATGGTATCTTTTAATCTAAAAATGGTTTAATTTAATTCGAAAACTGGTTCATTTAATTCGGAAACGGTTTCATTCAATTCAAAAGTAGTTTCGTTTAATTCGAAAATGGTTTCATGTAATCCAATAATGCTATATCTCAAAAAACACGCTTTGGATCGGAAAACGAAAAAACGCATATTTGATAGCTTTTTAAAAAATATCATATCAAAAATTTCAAGGTGAAGAAAAGATTAGAAAACCGCCTTAAAATTCCCTGACCTAATTATTTCATTGCACTAAGCTAAATTTCTAAGAAAAATGGTCGAAAATGTTTGTTTGTTTGTTTGGTTCACTGGTATCTCGTTTTAATTACTGCTGGAAAAATATTGTAAAAAGGTAATTGTAATTTATATTATGGCCGTTATTAGGTTTTGTTGTGGGTGTCGAGTGATATGGATACGTTACCTACATAAAGCAGGAATGATTCTGCATTCTCTATTATCGGTCTGTCACTTCTTGCAGATGGTCCAGATGCTGACTGGTAGTCCTTTAGATCGTACTCCGTTCCCACAATGTTTCTGTAGACCTATGGTACTGGGTTCTTATTTGTTGATGCCTCTTCCCATACCAAAGAGTCCAATCTGGCTCTGCATATTGTGCGGGCCTTGTCCTCCAGTTCTCTTACCTAAAAGAGCTTGAAAAGTTTTGCCTCCAGAAGAATATATAATATAATATTTTGAGATCTGACAAAAGAATAAACAGTACAAAAAAGAATTTGTATTGACACTTTTAAATAATTTATTATATTAATCGAAAACTTTATAAATCTTGTTTTAATTGAAGTAAGAGTAAACTAAGAATGAGCATGGGGAACAATTTAATTATATATTTGTTTGGAAAACAAAATTGTTCCGATCTACTAAAATAGCGTTTACAAGAAGTAATTGAAAAATACGAACGTACTATTTTGGCATGATACTCGTACAGCCACCACAGTACTCCTTTGCGAATCCTTAAGGTTTAGCGAAACGTGCTGGAAGTTTTGTGGTGCGCTTGTTTTCCTGATTGAAAAATATGTGTTATCATAATTTCAAAATATAATTCTTGTAGTATTTTCAAAATATAATTCTTGCAGTAGGGATGAGCGATGTTGACAAAACATCGATATTGACATCGATGTCAACATCGATGACTGAACATCGATGACCGATAATAATCGAACTCAAAACATCGATGTTCCTTAATATCGATGTTATATAGAAGAGGTTAATAGAATGGCGGCCAAGGGCGTAAAAAGACAATATACTTGAATGTTTTGTGATGTAGCCAAAGCCCCGGAAACAACCCTAGATGCGTTTTTAGCATGGTTACGATCGGAAGATAATGAAGTAAATTGAACGTCTTGTTTTGGTATTGCTGCGAGCTAGAGAAATGCCCAGAGATGGAGTGGACTTTTTTATGATTGGAAAACTCGTCGGTCAACCGCGTCAGCACAAAGAACTTGGGTGTAAATTTTAACTCGAAGCTTTTTTTCGATGACCACATTTCGTACATTGTTAATAAGACAAATGCAGATTTGGGCTTCAGAGATGGTCTTGTGGCTTTGGCGATTCATTCGTCAGCAAGACTCTTTATTGCTCTTTTGTAAGACCGATTCGATAGTACGTTTTCCCCATTTAGCCATCATTTTATTCAGTTCATAATTATCGGATCGAAGCGATAAAATGTAGGTTTCTTAGATTTGCACTTTTTAGCCTTCCAAGAAACAATCCCGTTATATTGCCTCCCTACAACAATAGATTTACGCGTCTTTCCATGGACACGTTAGAGAAAAACGGCTCTGCGAATCTGTACAACTCATTCTCAAGGGCTGCTTAGCTGTTTCAATATTTTATTTCCTTATCGCCCTCCCAGAAATTACGACTTTCGTTACATTCCTTGCTGTCGCACTAACTGCGCTTCTAATGAATTCATTAATTCCCTGCTTTCTTTGAATGATCATTGGGATGAACTTGACTTAAACTTGTCTAAAACTCAAATGAAATAAAATAACTACTCAAATTGCATAGCCAGCTTGTTTCATGTCACCTCTTTTTTCTGATATATCAGTTTTTTTATTTACTTGATTTGGTTTTTATATAAAGGTAGGTTTTATTCTTCTATAATTGGCAACGAATACTAGTCTTCAACGTCAAAGGAATATTCAAAATTTTGAATTAAGTTCGCTTCAGTTCTTTACTGCCAACATCGAAGGTCGATGTTTTGATCGTAACATCGATTGTGCGATATTTGACATACTTCAACATCGATGTTGAAACATCGCTGTTTAGACTCTCAACATCGATGTTTCGTGAACATCGATGAACATCGATCATCCCTATCTTGCAGTATTTTGGTTATTATTTGTCTGTGGTTGATGTTGCCAGATTCTCGCGCTTTCTCTAAAATCTTATCTAAATAATTATTTAAACTTACTTTGATAGCAGCTGACGGAACAGGCAAGACATTACCGCTGCGAAGTCGACGTCTTTCTGGTGGTGGAACTGCCGACGTTGAAGGTTCTTGTTGACCTTGTGCTGATGAGGTTTTTGACCGTTGTTCTTGGGTTCCAGGCACTGTTTGAAGATATACTCTTTTTTAAATCGGCTGTCTTGTGGCGGATCATTGTTCACTGGCTCTAACTCTCTTTGTCTTGATCTATATGTTTGTGAATCTTTATTATTTGGAGAATACTTTAAAATTGATGTTTGCGGTCTTTAATAAACTGTGTTTGATTATTCCAATTTGTTTACAAGAAAAAATCACCGGTTAAAAGTTAGTTATCTCCATTCACCAGTTTTGCAGAAAAAAAATCTAAATTCATTTTACTAATTGTTCTAAAACCTAACAAAACTAGTGGTAAGCACTTTGTCCACTTTGAATCTTGATAACACATTATCGACGCTTTAAGGGATCGATTCCAACGTTCTATAAATCCGTTCGCCTGAGGATGGTAAGCCGTTGTCCGACAACTTTTATTTCCTAATAATTTAGTTCGCTCTTTGAAAATTGCGATTCAAATTGTGATCCTTGGATTGTGATCATCGTTGCTGGGATGCCAAATCGGGAAATCCAGTTTTTTAGTAACTAACGCCGCGCTGAAGTTTTCTATTAGAATCGCTTCCGGCCAATGTGGGTATCTGCCAATTATTGTAAGACAGTACTTGACATTTTCAGAATTAGGTAATGGGCCAATTTGATCTAAATCTAAAATCTTTCTGTTTCGTGTTGGATGAAAGGATTTACATGCCTTGAGGAGATGTTGGCTCTTACATGCCTTGAGATGTTGGCTCTTTGGCTACATATACATAGATACCTGTAAAAAATAGCTGTTTTTGTACAGTTACAGTTTTTTACAGCATTTATGTAACTGTAGGAGTAACTCTTAAAAATTTCAAGGCAATACCTCCGAAATTCTTGGAGTTACAAGGCGTTTCTTCACTTACTGCAGCTCAGTTTGCATTGTAGCAGTATTTTATCTTAGACTTTAAATGTGTTTTTTTTTCTGAAAACAGTATTTTTCAATACGGTGCCCCTCATATCTCAAGAACCGATCCTAAAATGTTGTACAGTTACCTAGGAAACCTCTGTTAATTCACTGACGATCTCACTTTTTAAAAAGTACAAGTTTGTATGTTGCCAATTTATCTATTATTATATTTATAATTATTAATTGCTGTTGTCAATGAAAACTATATAATTGTAACTTAAAAAAATGTAATTTTGGATGACTGGTTTTGGAAGGAGAGGGAGCACCGCAGATGCACTAGCCGAAAGTAGCTCCGTCAACATTTAATATTTTTTTAAATGTTTGCTATAAAAATGTTGGCAATAGAATAACCTTTAACTAAAAAAATTGTTTCATTATCTTAAACCATTCCTGAGAAAACGCGTTCAAAAGTTCGGCCAATTTTTCTTGCATTTAGGTGTATGTAGCCCCTTAATTCCTTGAATGTTTAAGTTTATTTATTTAAGCTTACTACAAGCTATAACATAATAATACAAAAAAGTAAAAAATAAAAATACAAGCTGTAACATAATACTAGTAATACAAGCTGTAATAAATGAAAAGTCATAATAAATAGTATAAGCTACAATATGAGCTATAATTATAATAAATACAAACTGGATTCCTAGGTGAGGATAAGTGCTAAAGGGATCGATAGAATTAAGAAAGGCGATCAAGATGGGCAGGACCAAGATATAACGCTTTGTGAAGGGATGATTTACTCAGATGGAAGTCACAGGAAGAAAGGTCGTTGAATTTTCGTAGCATCCTGGTAATTGGTTCGCGTTGACCGTAGTTCGCGCGGTCAAGTCGGAAAAGGGGAGTAGACCTGAGGTTGCGGGGATTGGTATAGATGGGTAAAGATTGCAGAAATGAAGGCCAGTCTATTGAAGAGAATGTCGGGAACATCACGACGTTTACTAAGGGGTTGTAAGTCGATTAGTTTCAGACGATTTTCATAAGGTGAAAGGTTGAATCTTTCTACCCACGGAAGATCACGTAGAGCGAAGCGAATGAACCTACGCTGGATAGATTCAATCCTGTTAATGTGGGCTGTTTGTGTAGGTGATTATACCTGATACCGACAGCATATTTTAGAGACGTGGCTTGCATACACAAAGTCCTTCGGAGATAGACAAGTAAGTTTTGAATTACCAAATTACATAATATCATTTTACATAGTTGGGCTTATTGCTTAACTGTATGATTAAGCGATTATAATTCTCAATAAATTTTTTATTAAATCAGTTAGTTGTTATATACATACAATACTGCCCATATAAATCTGCGGTGGTTAGGATACTGACATTTCCTTGACAAACTATATGATTGTGTACTTAACAAGCTGCACAGGCTATTTAAGAAAAGGAACTAATTTTCAATATAAATTTAAAAATACGCGTATTTTCTTCATTTAAAAGCTTGCATATTTTCAAAATAATAAAATAAAAATCATATTCTCAAATTTTACTAAAACAGCTTTGAAATTCCAAGGATGTTATTTCTCAAGCAATATTTTTCTCAGCCTTTTAGTACAGATCCTAACCACCGCAATATTTACAGAATGTGAAGGCTTAATTCATGATTAAAAATATTTTTCATCCGAACAGATTTCTGTGCATAGTAGTATATATGTATATTTCATTATTATTAAATTTTAATAGACTTATCTATATACTTAGATCGACATTGACTTTGAGGAAAACTTTGAAAATCCAAATGGTTTACTTGCGGGGTGGAGTTCATTTGTTGAAAAAATTATCCCACTTATTGAAAATAATCAAAAGGAGCAACTTAGATCAACGATATTAAATTGTGCAGGTAATGCTTTGTTAAATGTAAGATGAGAACTTATACATGTATTTTATTTCAACCTTATGTCAATAGACGCGATTTAAATATGTTTCAAGCCCTTCATCATTTTTTGGTTCCCACTGGGCAAACAAAGGGGAAAAATAAAAATGGCATACAGGTCAGCGAAGCAGCATTTATTTTTAAAGTCAAAACCGTTACCGATTTAGACAATGCAATTACAATTCGTAAAAATAAGTATTTAGAATTTCCTATAATACGTATTAATTATTGATCCTGGCGACGGCCCAATTTTAAATGCTTATACTGTTTATAATGATTATAAATTAATGTTTGACAGTATTATACATGCAATATCCTGTACGTATAAACTCATTTATATTTTTGATCTTAAATACCAAGAGGAATGTAAATTTATGTGGGAATTTTTGCAGGTGTATTTATTGTGCCCGGCTTTCTAAGTACTATAAAATCATGAAAAATTGATTTTAAATTTACATTTTCAAATACATATTAAATATTCAGTATGTTCTGTCCTTTATGCGGAAGGAGTCTTAATGACATTGATCAATTGTTTTCACATTATAAATTTAATCACAATCTTAAAAATATAAAAAGCTTTATCTGCCCTTATGAAAAGTGTCCCCAGTCATTTTCCTCGTTTTGTTCTTTTAAAAAGCACTGTAAAAATTCACACAAAGATAACGATGTCGGAAAAATTGTTAATAAGCATGAGGACAAGTAAGAAAATCAGATTTGTAGATTTGATTACAATACTGTAAATTCACTAACTAAAGGAACAATCCGAGCTCAAGAACCTAATTCTTCGACAGACGGAAATACCAATGTAGATTGGAAATCAAAAATTATTAACAGATGTTTACAATTAGTATTAGAAATGAATCACAACAGTAGACTCACAAACAAAGCCGTTAATGACATTACGAGTAATTTTTCAGAACTATTACAAATAATAACATCCGTATTCAAAGACTTTGTTTTAGATTTGTTGCTCGTAAGCTCACAACATCAAATGGAATGTATGTTAGATTTTTGCGCTAAGGCGTTTACACAAATGGATACAGAACATAAATTAATAAAATTGTTATGTGAAAGCACTCTAATGAAAACTCCAGAAAAGTTTGTAATATTTAGCAGAATTAGTGAGAGAATGAAGAAAAGTGAGAACATGCTAGACAAAGTCGAATCAACCGGAACAATTCTCGATATTGAGTTTCAAATGAAATCCTTTTTTGAAATTCCAAATATGTTAAATCGAACCATAGATTTTATGGAAAAGCTTCTTAATGAAAGTAATCCAATCACTAACTTTATTCAGGGTACTTTATGGAAAAACAAAATAAAAAACTTTAATGGAAAAATTGCCATTCCGTATTTCCTCTATAATGACAACTTTGAAATCACTCCAATTGGCAATCACTCAGGCACTCAAAGTATATCTCCATTTTATTATAATTTTCCATGATGTTTATAAAAATTCACAATTGCAAAATATATTTTCTGCTATGTTTATAAAATCTAAAACTATCAAATATTTCGGAAATGAATCAACTTTATACAAACTGATAGATATCATTAAAAAATTAGAAACGGACGGAGCAAAGATAAATACGTCTTCAGGTCCAAAACATGTATTAGGGCTTGTAGTTGGAGACAATCTTGCACTTAATTCAATTCTACACTGAAAAAATTAAAGTAGGCATATTAACTACTTAGGAGTAGCTGAGTGCCCATTCATGCAAGTTTTCATTGAATTATATAAAAGGTGTAATACGCCATATAATTTGACTTTAAAGATTAGATGGATTGAAAAACGTTCAACATTTAGGTAAAGTATTTAATTTCTTAGATAAGTTTTTACTCTGGCTATACTAATCGAAAACGTTTAGATGAATCATTTACTCCTGTTTTTAACGGAACTATTAGATTGTATGCACTTATTTACTCACTTATAAAAAAAAATTGACATTGAAGCGTTAAAACTGCTTAATTCTGATGACATAAATAAACTGATTCCGGATGAAAACTTTGGAGCACGCGTGAAGTTTAGACAAAAGTTATTTCAGTGGCGCATTGAAAAGGTATATTAATTTCATTAGTACTAATTTCCTTATATAAAAAAACCAAATCGGATCTGAGTCCATCATTTTATTGAACAATAGTTTATTTGTTGCTTATTTATTTATTCTATTTCCCGGGAATTTCTACTCACAAAAGTTGCTACCGAAGTCAAAGTTGCAAATTTTTATGTTAAACCCTATTAGCGTGTTCTTTTCATACAGTGCAGTTTAAAGCCATGGCAATTTATTATATTTTTTATCATAAAAAATTGGCGGGGTGTTAAAAATTCCGTTCAATTTGCAATCTTCACAACATTCCACTTTATGAAAGGAAGACGATTAACGCTATAGATGACAGCCCCTTCCCCTTTAAGTAATGCAATTACATATCTTATCATAATTACACTTAAGAAGTGAATAAAAAAACACTTCTTTAGTTCCAAAATTTTTTATAATTTATTTTAACTATTTTAACAAATTTTCGACGCGTTTCACCCTATCGAGGCATCATCAGGATAGTGACACATACATATCTTAGTTTTGTTTTGCATTTTATGTATCATATACTTAAACAAGTATTTAAATACCCTTAAAGGGGTTTCCAGCGCCACTTTCTGACTTGTCTGTGAAATTTGGCCTTTCACGGCCCTCAACAGCGTCATCATTTAACAGCGTATTAACTCAGCCTTCAGCATCGTCAACAATTCTGGGAAAAACAACCTGGTAAATACGTTTTACAATTTATTAAAAACTAATATTTACAAAAGCAATTCCTGAAGGATTTAAAACAAATGGTCGAATCTTCATTTACCGGCCAAGAAATATTAGAGAATTCTGTCAAATCTGGTTGTCTAGCATCAGATGATAAGAATCAAATTTCAAACATAATTTGTCGTAGCAGCTGCAGAAGAAATAAAGAAACAAATAAATGTTGAACTTGAATTTGTAATTTCATTGGTTTTATTGCAGCAAATATTCATCGGTAGCAAAGGAACACGGGGAAAGTTAATTCAGCGGTATAACAGTATTACAAAAAAGCGTCGTTCGAGTACGCCTAATAGAGAAGGACAATCTAAGTTCCACTCAGCCAGATATATCGTCCGAGTTTGATGGTACTGATGAAGAAGAAATAAAAAATTACTTTATTTGGTTAAAAAACAACAAGTCACCTGAGTCTTTGGTGTTGGAAAAATGGGCAAAAACTTTAATCTTACGAAAAAAGCATCGAAAGGAAAATATTGATATTTTCCAAGAGTGGCCTATATATAAACATTATTCCATTCAGTACATAATCACTCTTTCTTTCCGTTCCAGATTGAACTCGACTTTGAAAAATTATTCCCCAACAAAAATACAATCATTTTTGCAAAATGGGATAAATTTTGTGAAACCATTCTACCTATCTACAAAAGGGAAATCAAGGACCCCAAGAGTAAATTGCTACTAAGGAAATTTGAAAACGACGAAAATATAAATAAAGGTACAGAAGTTTTATCTGATGTTTCGTGGAAAAATATTTTATTTTATTTGCCCTTAATTTGATCCAGATAGCAAGGACTTCATAACAAGTGTTTTACTTAACGCTGTTCTCGTTTCCCAAGTGGTTAAAGAAGGAAAAAAGGGTGAAGGCAAGTTATGGCGACCTAGTATTTCCGACGCACAAAATGCTTTAGCCTTACACGTTCTGGACGGTTTGATTTTATAAATTTGAGTTGCCTATTTATATAAATTATTAATACTTTCAGAGTACAAAGGACTTGCCTCAAAAACTCACTAAAAGAAAGGAGAAGGAGATAGTGGAAAATAAAACTTTGCAACCTCTTGTTGTTGTTGCTAGACCATCAGTTTCCAGCATTTCGAAATCGTAAGTGTACTTCAATGATTGCCTGTACGAAGCCGAAAGTTTTCTCAAAGGGTTGTCATTATGCTTTCAGCTACACCAAGTGCTGAATACCAATTTCCAATTTACCAATTCAGGAAATATTAATAATAGATTAAAATCTCTTCTTCACGAAATTATTCACTATGATTGAATGCTTTAGTTGTAAAGAGAAATATTCCGATATAAAAGCATATATTACTCATTTAAAGTGCCAACATAAGTTTCGTGGTTCTACTGATTTTCAATGTTCCTTTTGCCGTTTATTTTCTTTTCAAAAGCATTTACAACGAAAAAAACATATTTCTGAAATAGATTTTTTTCCAATGAGGGTTGCAGAAATAATGACTGCAACAATAACAAACAATATCAAAACGAAATCTTTTTCGAGCCCGAAGGCTCTGTCGAGAAAAAAAATTATAAATTTTGTAAGGAGATAGTTTCAGTAAACACTGACTCCAAACATGCTTTGTGTTCGGATGACATCATTTTTGAAATCGTTTCATTTGTTTTACAGTTATACGGTCATAACAGAAAACAGAAAATTAGCTTCCGAAATAATTAACACCGTTCAACAAGTTCTACTAAATTGTATATTTAGGTACATAGAGCAAGAGTTGGTTTTTTCCCTAATACACGTGTTAAAGAAAATCTCCAGACAAATTTTTTCTATTGTTACGTCAGCATTTGTCGATCTGAATACTGAATTTAAGTTGAAAAATTTCCTAACAAGTTAAGATCTATATTCTGACCCAAATGAATTTCTAATAGATAACTGTCAAACTTTAAGCAATGTTGGGAACGCTGCAAAAAAAGGTGTTATTTTACCGCTAACGCTAATAATATACGAAGGTATTTAGAATTACCAGGTAATTTCAACATCATGATCAAGAATTATGAAAAATATAAATGCAGTGACACCATTTCAAATATTGTAAACGGTACGGTGTGGAAAGAAAAAGAATTAAAGTTTGAAGGAAGACTTATTCTTCCTTACATATTATATCAGGACGATTTAGAAGTTAATAACCCACTAGGGTCAAAAAGAGGTATTCACAAGATATCAGCATTTTACATTAGTTTTCCTCTCTGGTTTGCATTTAACAGTCTTCAAAATTAACAAATATTTTACCGTGCTGTTTATCGAAAAGTTCTGATATGCCCTTAGGGCTTAATTCAAATCTTAGTGCATTATTAACTGAACTGAAAACCATAAAAGAAAAAGGAATTTATTTAAATGTTTGTGGAAAGCCAACAAAAGTGTACTTAGTTCTCGCGGCAATCACGGGTGACAATCTGGGGTTAAGTACAATTTTGGGATTTACAAGATCCTTCCAAGCAAACCATTTCTGTCGCATTTGCAAATCACATAAAGACAAAACAAAACCGCAGGTTCTTGAAGATAAAAATCAATTGAGAACTGAAGCCAATTATTTAGAAGACTTAAAGTCTGATGATATTTCATTGACTGGTATCAGAGAAAAATGTTTGTTTAACTGTATTGGCAGCTTTGAAGTCACAGATAACGTATGCGAAGCAGGGATCCGAATCGATACAAAATATCGCTCCGCTCCACGTATGGATTCGGCCTGGAGCGTTATGAAAATATCAAACCGCTCCGGAGCGGATCGATAATTTCCAAGTTTGATATCGAACCGCTCCGGAGCGGATCGTTATTTTCCAAATCTGATATCGAACCGCTCCGGAGCGGATCGTTATTTTCCAAGTCTGAAATCGAACCGATCCGGAGCGGATCGTTATTTTCCATGCCTGATATCGAATCGCTCCGGAAAGGATCGTTATTATTTTTAATTTCAATCGATCCGAACCACTCCTGGAGCGATATTGAATCGATTCGGAGCGATTAGAATATCGCTCCACTGAATCAAAGGAATATATCTAGTAATTTTTATATAGTCAGGGTTCCGAATCGATACGAAATTTCGCTCCAAATATCGCTCCAAATCGCTCCGAATCGGATCGGTGCGATATCTGGATCGATTCAACCTGGAGCGTTATGAAAATATCCAACCGCTCCGGAGCGGATCGTAATTTTCCAAATCTGATATCGAACCGCTCCGGAGCGGATCATTATTTTCCAAATCTGATATCGAACCGCTCCGGAGCGGATCGTTATTACTTTTAATTTCAATCGATCCGAACCGCTCCTGGAGCGATATTGAATCGATTCAGAGCGATCAGAATATCGCTCCACTGAACCAAAGAAAGAAGTATGGTGATTTTTAGAAAGTGCTCCTCACCTGCAACTTAATTACAAGGTATCAAGGTGTTGGGTTTGAGTAAGTTATAGCGTGAACATGTGGCGGTGGGTGGACGGTCTCTTTCTGGAATAAGACGGGTTATTTTTGAAATGTGCACGCTATCTGCAACTTAAATATAGCGAGTACGCGATAAGTAAGAATAATGGGATTGGATGCTAGCTTTTAATACAGGTTAATAGGTACTGGGTAGAAATGAGTGGTTGGTTGTGTTGGAAGGGGTTTGATGTTGTGTTGGGGGGGGGGGGGGATTTGTTTCTGAAGTAAGTTTTTGGTAAGTCAATTGAAATAATGAAGTTGCCAGTTTTCGTGAGAGTAGCAAAATAATAAAGTTTAAAACTATTTTATGATCAAAGTCATACAGTGCATAACTAATTAATGAAATATTTTAAAATGCGACTACAAGTCGTGAGTGACGAGTTTGACTCTCACATAAGAACCTTTAAGAAAAAGTAGCCAAATTGCTTTTTAACCGACTTCCCAAAAACAAAGAGGTTCTAAGTTCGACGCGTATTTTTTTTTGTTTATTAATTTTTTTTTTATGTCTGACCGGGCATAACTTCGTAACGCGTTGACCGATTTTGATGATTCTTTTTTTTTGGATAGAGTATGTTCACCGATTGGTACCATTTTTGGTAGGGTGGGGGTGGGGGGTGGGGGGTGGTTGTGAAACCTAACTTTGTAACGCGTGGTCCGATTTGGATGGTTCTTTTTTTGTTGTACAGAGTATGATCCCCCATTGCTAATAGGAGAAAAAAAATTTGGCCTAGGGTAGGGGGAGGGGGGGAGGGGTAGTCTAACTTTGTAACGCGTGGACCGATTTGGATAATTCTTTTTCTGTTGGGTAGAGTATATTACGTGGTTGATACCAGGAGAAAAACATTTTGCGGTGGAGGGGGGTGGGGGTGGGGTTGGAACCTAACTTTGTAACGCGTGGTCCGATTTCGATGGTTCTTTTTCTGTTGTATAGAGTATGATCCCCCATTGCTAATAGGAGAATAATTTGGTCCTAGGGTGAAAGGTGTGGGTGGGGGGGAGGGGTAGTCTAAGTTCGTAACGCGTGGACCGATTTGGATAATTCTTTTTCTATTGAGTAGTATATGATCCTAGGTTGATACTACGAGAAAACAAATGTTGCTGTGGTGGGGGGGGGGGGGGAGGAGGAGGGTGGAACCTAACTTTGTAACACGTGGACCGATTTGGATGGTTCTTTTGCTGTTGTATAGAGTGTGATCCCCATTGCTAATTGGAGAATAATCTGGTCCTATGGTGGTGGTGGGGGAGGGAGAGGGGTAGTAACTTCGTAACGCGTGGACCGATTCCGATGATTCCTTTTCTGTTCGGTAGAGTATGTTCCTTGATTGATACCATGTGAAAAAAAGTTTAGTGGAATGGGGGTGGGGTAGGGGGTTAAAACTAACTTTTAACGCGTGGTCCGATTTGGATGGTTCTTTCTTCGTTGTATAGAGTCGAAGACACTAAAAACTGAAAAATAAAATAGTTCTTAAAAAAAAGTTGAACCGACTTCACAAAAAGCGCTAAAAAGCATAAAATAATTTGTAATTTTATATCTATTACGACATTTTGAAGTCGGTGCAAATTAAACAAATAAAACAACTACAGAACCACAATTGAAAATAATACATATTACTACCTGAACGATTCAGCTTACGGGATCATAAGAAATGACGATTAAATAGTTTTGTTGTAGTTGTTTGGTTTGCACCGACTTCAAAATGTTGTAATAGATATAAAATTAAAAATTATTTGATGCTTTTTAGCGCTTTTTGTGAAGTCGGTTCAACTTTTTTTTAAAAACTATTTTATGCAAAGCAAATTTAATACACAATTCTTACTAGCGTTGCAGTACGATTTGCTGCAAAAAAGAAAACAAAAGTTTTTCTCTCTAATCTACGTGTTAAAAATTTCAACCAAGACTTCACGACTTTTTATTATTCTAAGAATTTTAAGTGAAGGGTTTCCCTTTTAATCTTTTAATTGAACCCAATGGAGTCTGTTTGATGCTAAACTATTTGAATTACGTAGCGAAATAAGGGAGCTGACTATAGAAATTGAGTAAACTTCGCTTTCTTCGAATGTGCATAGGAATCCAAAGTAAAAAACCAGCAATATCAAGAAAGACCCCATCAAATATAGGTTGATTTCTAGTCTCAGAAATTAACATTTTATGAGGGTAAAGTTGGCCTTTGTGTTTTTCCAAATAATAAAATTTTTGTATATACTTTTTTATGGATAAAAAACCATATTACTCGAAAAAAAACCCAAACGAAATTTGTTGGACTTCTTTAATTCGGCCAAGGGCACGGCACAACGCACAGCGAGACAGCGATATGCAAATAGAGACCACAATTATCCATAATAAACAACAATTACTTCATTTAAACCTAGCTTTAATGATCCCATGCACACAATGATTATTGCTCTTAGACTCATAGTAGAATATAATTTTTTTGTTTGATGCACACTTAATATATGCCTCTTTTTTATTTATTCCATTGTTTTCATAATTCACGTTAAACTATAACTATTTATCTCTTTCGCAAGTTTTTAAGGCATTTACATACATTTACGTCTTCTCTTGGTTATTTGAATATATTAATTTGATTCATTGGGGAAAGCTAATTTATTAAGTTTCCCTCGCGTAATTTGGCCCGCATGCAGCCTTACCTCCTTTCCCTCATCACTGCCTTCCCTTCACTCTTCTCTCCTATCTAACACCCGCTATCCTTCCCACTCCCTGCCACCACCGCCCAATCCCCCCTCCCTTCAAAACCCAACCACTTCTAACCCCACACCATGCCTCTCTATCCTACCCAGCACCCATTCACCACAACTCTCAGAACGCTATACGTATATTTAGGTCAGTACAACGCACCTTGTAATTAAATGTCAGGTGAGGTGCACTTTTATAGTATTCCTAAATTAACGCCTAATCCATCATCCCCCACCACCCGCTAACCACCCACACCCACTACACATCCTGCCACTCACTCCTAACCAGCAACTATTCACAACAACTCTAAAAGCCCTCTCAAATAAATGTCAGGTGAGGTGCACTTTTATAGTATTCCTAAATTAACGCCTTACCCATCATCCCCCACCACCCACACCCACTACATATCCTGCCACTCACTCCTTACCAGCAACTATTCACAACAACTCTAAAAGCCCTCTCAGTACAAGTCACCTTGTAATTAATTTTCAGGTGAGGTGCTTGCGCTTTTTGAAAATTATCAGTCATATGCTAGAATAAACGTTTCACCCATTATCTTCCACAACCCAACAATCACCTACACTCACCACACACCCTACCACTCAATCCTACCCAGCACCCATTTACCTACGCACTAAAAGCCACACAAGATATCTTGTAATTAAGTTGCCGGTGTGGTGCACTATAGCGAAGAAATTATGCATGATATTTTTGTTGAGTTAGGTAGAATACTCAATTATTTTATTCTTGAAAAACAGTTCATTTCCATAGAGTGCTTGAATGAAAGAAAAAAGAATTTAATTACGGCAATATTGAATGCAAAAATCTATCAGGGGAAATTACTTCAGATCATATTAGAAATAATTCCTTCAAAATGTCTGCCACAGAAATGCGACATTTCATTTACTTTGTACCCTATCTACTTCACGATCGCATCGCTAAAACAGATCCAGTGTGGAAATTTCTAATCTTGCTTATAAAGCTTATCGAATTTATTATGCAGCCTAGATTTATTGTTGAAGAAATAAAGTGTCTTGAGCAATTAATTAAAAAACACCATGAAAGTTATCTTAACCTTTTTCGGGTAAGCTTGACGCCAAAGCAACATTTTATTTTGCATTACCCGACAGTTATAAAGAAGTTAGGACCGCTGATAAATTTGTGGACTATGCGCTTTGAAGCAATACACAAAGAGCTTAAAATTTATTCCGGAGTTATAACTTCTAGAAAAAATATTCCCTTAACTCTGGCTTTTAAACTTCAGTTTTCATTTGCGTTAAACCTATGGTGGAAAAAAATACATCAGAAATATACCTTTTATGAAGTAAATGGAAAAATTTTAGTCGAAATTGAATCAGATGGCAATCTAGTAAAATGTTTATCAAAGCACGCACTAAACCTAAGTAATATATGCTTTTATAAGGAAATACAATTGTGCAATACAAAGTATAAGGTAAATAATATTTTAACGGACGAAAGTTTTGAATTGCATTCATTTCATGTCATCCGCTATATTTTAAAAACCTTTGAAAGGAATTATTTGCTTGTACTACAAAAGTTACCTATTAAAATCTTTGACTACGATTTAAATTGTTATATTATTGATCAAAAAAAGTACAATATGATATATTTTATGTCATGGATATTAGATTTTCTCCAATCAATACAATTCACTTATGGAATGGAGAACTTGCTTTAAGACCGAAACCACCGTTTTACTAAAAGAAAATATATTTTGTTTAAGAAGGCAATGTTATATTTATCTTTATATTTTTATATGTTATAATGAGTGCGAAGGAATAAAGCGCTATTATTTTAATTAAATGAATAAAAGATTTCTAAAAAATAAACATAGATTCTTAATCCTTTTCCGTAAAAACCGAAGTAGGTGAATAAAGAAAATTTTAGCATTTTATTTGCAGAATGTGAATACATGGATCAGTGTAGTTGGCAATGAACGTGTTAAATAAACTTCAACACCAAAGTTTTTTTGAAATGTTAAAAACTTTGGCGGTAAAATAGCAATATCATTTTTTTTAAAGTAATACGTGGTACTTGTTCTACAATTTCTAAAACTACATTAAATGCTCAAACTTTTCTTATAACTTGCCAGGTTAGCGTGGTACATTTTTTTACAGTATGAAGAGTCGAAGTCAAGTAATACAAAAAATTAACTCGTGAATCGGGTAAAAATGTTTATTTTTCCAAAGGTTAAAGGCATTATTAGTTTTTCTTCTGTTTTGTGGTCAATAAGATAGCTATCCAGAATTACCTAACAAAAATTAGACTCCTCAAATACCAATTTTTTTAGCCATGGCACTCGAAAAGTGTCGATTTTTTCAAAATTCATAAAAGTGCGATTATCACGAAAATTTATGATTTTTTTACTAAGTTATGTTTTCTTATTCTGGGCAGTCATGAGCTGGCCTGTCAATCGTCCAAGGGATATCGTTGAAAAACAGGACACGTTGTATATTTAGGGCAATGTTTAAAGATGAAAAAAAACCTTTTTCACAATATGAAAAATTGAAATTTAATAAAGTTTTGGTGGATATTGTAACTCATCTCGCCGCTGACATCGAAATTTGCGAAAGTGATCCTGGCCGTAATTCTCATCTGAAATCATAAAACCAAACATTTTTATACTCGAGAGGGTTTTTTATCGTAGATAGACTACGATCTTTGCGAAATTCGAACATTAACCATACAAATCAGGCTTTAAAAAAAATTTGGTTTTTTATTTAAAAATTTTCGATTATTTTTGCGTCAAAAATAGTCTACAAATGATTTGTTTTCTATGTCCGTAGTCTATATAGAGTAGTTTTTTTTGCCCTTTAAAATGAAAGCTGGGTGAAGAAAATCGGTTCACTAGTTTTTTCGTAATCACTTTCACACCATTTTGAAAAACATGGCTTCGAGAAAACGCTGTCTAAAATTTGATCGTTGACGCTCGTAGCACTCATCCAGCTCGGCACCAGCCACTTTCAAGCGGCACATCTTTCACAATTTCGACAATGGGCTTTTGAAGCTTTGGAATAATATTCTAAAAGCATATACCTACCGATTCAAACAATAAAAAAATCCCCCCCCTTAAGGAATCTGGTTTAACCTTTAAAGATATTTCTAGCTTCACGAACTCCTTTTTGAAGCGTTAACGTTTTTTTATTCCTGTTAGAACGAGTTTTGTTCTTTTTACCCCCATAAAATTTTTTATTTTTGCTTTCATAGCGTTTGTTACAAGCCAGGCGTCGCTACGTTCTCCAAGGGATGCGTCTGAAGATGTCACTCGTTCCCAAGCTTTACCGGATAATATACGATCAGCAATATGACGATCCTCAATATTTTTATGCTGATAATATGTGATATCGTGATTTCTGGAAGCTGCGTCAAGAGGGTTAATTCTGGCTAATTTTTTTTTGTAATTTAGTACCAGGGCCGAAACATTGATATCCACGCAAATGAAATTCAAATTGATACTTGCTGTATTTAGCAAACCGCCTCCTCTTCGACATTTACGCTGGCGAGAACGATTTCGATTCTTTGAATGATCAATCATTCAACTGGTAAGATAAATCTTTTAAACGTCCTCACAACAGCGCGCTGAGCTGATGACTGATATAAAAGTTCAGTGTTGTGCAATAAATATTTTAGTTCTAATAATGAAGTTCGTGAAGCAGAAAGACTCTTTACGAATAAAAAATCTAGATATTCAATCTGCAAATAAAGTCAAAAGACATAGCTCGCTTATACCTGATAATATAAGATGTATTCTTGTTGGACCTTCTAACTGCGGTAAAACCAATCTTATGATTGGTCTTATAGAAAATCCAAATGGACTCTAGTTCGAGAATATCTACATATACTCAAAATCACTGCATCAGCCTATATATCAGTATCTGGAGCAGTTGGTAAGTCTTATTACTGGTCTGGGCTACTACACGTTTTCTAATAATTGCGAAGTCATACCTCCTGAGGAAGATAAACAAAATTCTGCCTTTTTATTTTTGATGATGTAGCATGTGGGAAATAAAAAAAATATGAGCCGACAATTAAAGATGAATATAGAGATGATGATAATGATGATGATGGTGATGATGATTATCATAACATAAAGTTGACTCCTAAAATTAAACTCCCGAAGATGGAGACGATGAATTTGCAACACATACACACTCTAGAACTTTGATTGGAAAAGAAAGATTCTGCTCTTAATTTATCAAGTGGATTAGTTAATAAATATATAGAAAAAAAACCCAAAAATTGACAACGCTTATGGAGTTTATTTAGATGATGTCGAATGGAAAATTGGAAATTCAATTGCAATTGAGGAAGATTATTTCTTTATTAATGGAAAATCGTATAAAATAACGCAAGGTCTATGTGAGTTGCTTTTTATTAAACAACCTGCAAAAACTTTGTATAGTAATGATGACTTGAAAGATTATCAAGCTATCTTAATAGAAACTAATGCCTATAAAAGAGAATATAGAACGGACGGTCAAATAAAAGGTACTAGAGCTTCAAATTATACAGAAATTATAAGTAAACTGATTTCTCATGATGGCAAAGGGTTGATGCATATGCCCAAGAAAAATATTGATTACGTTTATTGGAACGATCCTAATGAGCTTTTGGATAGACTTCGTCTTTTAATAGCATCACAATTTGCTGGACACACTAACAACAGCAATGAAATTATCTCAATTATTGAAGAGTTGAAAGAAGGTGGCATTACTGTATAAATAACATCTTTTATTGTATTCAGCTTTAATGTAATAATGAGTGTCGACAAGTTTTGAAGATATTCTAAAAAAGCAAAGTTCGGACCTACTGGCGATCGCGGTCCTAAGGGGCTATCTGGTGAACCTGGCCCTCAAGGGATCCGGCGAATTCAGGGTCTAAATGGTGTAGGTTTTAAGCTCACTCAAGATGGAGATTTCAATGTAGGTCTTAAAAATTTTAAATATATTAAAAGCCAGATGGAAAGAGATGATGCAGCCAATAAAATATATGTCGACGATGTAGCTGATTAGGTAGTACATTTAAGTAATTCCCACGCTAATGAAAAAATTCAGTTAGTCAGCAACAATCTAACTGAACCAATACTTAAGGAAAGTGCCGTTCTTAAAAAATAGTTAAAGGAGATATACAACATGATATATAATATAATAAGGGGAAAAGATAAAGAAGCCAGTCAATTATATACGAGTGAATCAATTGCGATTCTACAAGGAAAACTGAAAATAGGATACGAATTAAACTACTCAAAACAATTAAGGGAACAAAAAAATATCTAAATTTTTTAGTGATTTTTGACGGGCTGTATCTAAGCAAGAAATAATCGTATCGAGGATCTGAAAAATCATCTTAAAGCTCCAGAACTCTAGTTTTTGAAACTTTCAGCCGAAAAGGCCACGGTGCTCACGCAATCCAAAGGAATAGCGGAAGAAAAAAATTTCAAAATTTTTAGTAATTTTCTTTTTGGTGCACGGACTCGGAAAATTTTTTTATTATTTGAACACCCTATGAACCAGATAGCCTGTTAATTCAGATTTAATTATCTTTTTTCAAATCAAATCCTTGATACGTCGATTTGTCGCGGAGATATCCGATATTAAACGAAAAAGGACATTTTTGTATTGAACCATCGATATCTCAGCAACCAATGATCGTACAGAAAATTTAAGGGCAGTTTCGGAAACTGGAATAAATTTCCTAAAAGAATCCGTCAAGACATAAAAAATAATAATTTTTTTTTTATCCATAATTTCAATTTTGAAAAAGTCAAAAAAAGTGACGTTTTTCCTTGGTTTGGTAAATTGACCGCATCTTTGCAAATACTGACGGGAAGTTAAGGTGTGTAGGAATTTTTATACCTCAATGTACGCACAATAGCCCTGTATATCCGCAGATCGATCCATTGGACGGTTCCTTCGGGCCGATTGGTCAAAGTTTTGGAAAAAATTAAAGGAACAAAAATTGTGATCTCAAACATCGTGTAATCTTCATAAAAATGGAAAAATCATTTTTTTTTTCAACTTTTTATTTTTTTAGCACTTTTATGCATCAGTCACTTGGTAAATTAAAAAAAACATTTGAAAATCGAAAATAAAAAAAAACATACTTGACTTTTTTAGAAAATGAAATACTGAGATGTTGCTGCCTCGGCTTTTAATCACTGCCTCCAACCTGTCACGCATATTCGAAATGCAGTTTCGAATCATCGACTGCGGAAACCTCCAACAACTGTTTTGTAAGAACATCTCAGGATTTAATTTTCTAAAAAATTTCAAAAAATTTTTTTTTAATTTTCGATTTCTCAAAAAAAATTTTTTTTTAAATTTACGATTTTTTTCAATTTGCTTTTTTTTTAAATTTACCAAGTAGCTGATGCATATTTGTGAGAAAAGTCGAAAAAAAATGATTTTTCCATGTTTATGAAAATTTCACGATGAAATTAAATGAAACTATATTCAAATAAAATGAAACCTTGGAGAATAAAATATGAAATTAATGTTTTTGTACGTTGTTATATTCATTAAAAAGGTATATAATAATATATATATAATAGTACAGTATATCGTTAAAAAATGTAAATAACATTTTATGCAATTTCATGTCTTTTGTAATTTTCGAGTACCGTCCTATTCTTCTTCGTCCAGGATTTCTTCGGGTACCATCTCTTCTTTCCCTACGATATGAATTCAATTGCTCCAGATTACCTTCATGAACCACTTACTTCACTATGGCTTAGACTAGAAGACTCCTGGCTAGGTTGCCAATAATCGGAGCCTTCAGAACTAAAATCTTTACCACTCATTTTATTAGTAAATTTCAATTGAAAAATTATATGTCACTTATTTGCTACTCCGCTAAGACTAAAATGACCAGTTATCAGTTGCATTTGCATTTCATCTAAATTTTGGATTAATTGCAACCTTTTCCGGATTAAATGCAACTTTGTCCGAATTGAATGCCCCTTTGTCCGGATTAACTCCACCCTTGCCCGGATAAACTGAAATTTTGTCCGGTTTGAATGTAACGTTTTCCGGATTGAATGCACCTGAATATTGAAATGCGATTTTTAACTCCCTGAACTTATTACAAATAAAACATTTCACAATGTAGGTATGCTTCTACAATTTAATGCGGAAAAGGTTGCAATTGCAGAACACATAACGGTTTAGTTAGAATTACATGGCTACAAATACGCAGAACTAAAAAATTAATTACTTTTTTTAAACGATACAATGTGCTATTAAATTAAATGTATCTTTTTAATGAATATAACACCGTACAATTAATTTCATAATTTATTCTCCGACCTTTAATTTTATTTGAATATAGTTTCACTTAATTTCAAAATAGTTTCAATCAATGTGAAAATGGTATCTTTTAATCTAAAAATGGTTTAATTTAATTCGAAAACTGGTTCATTTAATTCGGAAACGGTTTCATTCAATTCAAAAGTAGTTTCGTTTAATTCGAAAATGGTTTCATGTAATCCAATAATGCTATATCTCAAAAAACACGCTTTGGATCGGAAAACGAAAAAACGCATATTTGATAGCTTTTTAAAAAATATCATATCAAAAATTTCAAGGTGAAGAAAAGATTAGAAAACCGCCTTAAAATTCCCTGACCTAATTATTTCATTGCACTAAGCTAAATTTCTAAGAAAAATGGTCGAAAATGTTTGTTTGTTTGTTTGGTTCACTGGTATCTCGTTTTAATTACTGCTGGAAAAATATTGTAAAAAGGTAATTGTAATTTATATTATGGCCGTTATTAGGTTTTGTTGTGGGTGTCGAGTGATATGGATACGTTACCTACATAAAGCAGGAATGATTCTGCATTCTCTATTATCGGTCTGTCACTTCTTGCAGATGGTCCAGATGCTGACTGGTAGTCCTTTAGATCGTACTCCGTTCCCACAATGTTTCTGTAGACCTATGGTACTGGGTTCTTATTTGTTGATGCCTCTTCCCATACCAAAGAGTCCAATCTGGCTCTGCATATTGTGCGGGCCTTGTCCTCCAGTTCTCTTACCTAAAAGAGCTTGAAAAGTTTTGCCTCCAGAAGAATATATAATATAATATTTTGAGATCTGACAAAAGAATAAACAGTACAAAAAAGAATTTGTATTGACACTTTTAAATAATTTATTATATTAATCGAAAACTTTATAAATCTTGTTTTAATTGAAGTAAGAGTAAACTAAGAATGAGCATGGGGAACAATTTAATTATATATTTGTTTGGAAAACAAAATTGTTCCGATCTACTAAAATAGCGTTTACAAGAAGTAATTGAAAAATACGAACGTACTATTTTGGCATGATACTCGTACAGCCACCACAGTACTCCTTTGCGAATCCTTAAGGTTTAGCGAAACGTGCTGGAAGTTTTGTGGTGCGCTTGTTTTCCTGATTGAAAAATATGTGTTATCATAATTTCAAAATATAATTCTTGTAGTATTTTCAAAATATAATTCTTGCAGTAGGGATGAGCGATGTTGACAAAACATCGATATTGACATCGATGTCAACATCGATGACTGAACATCGATGACCGATAATAATCGAACTCAAAACATCGATGTTCCTTAATATCGATGTTATATAGAAGAGGTTAATAGAATGGCGGCCAAGGGCGTAAAAAGACAATATACTTGAATGTTTTGTGATGTAGCCAAAGCCCCGGAAACAACCCTAGATGCGTTTTTAGCATGGTTACGATCGGAAGATAATGAAGTAAATTGAACGTCTTGTTTTGGTATTGCTGCGAGCTAGAGAAATGCCCAGAGATGGAGTGGACTTTTTTATGATTGGAAAACTCGTCGGTCAACCGCGTCAGCACAAAGAACTTGGGTGTAAATTTTAACTCGAAGCTTTTTTTCGATGACCACATTTCGTACATTGTTAATAAGACAAATGCAGATTTGGGCTTCAGAGATGGTCTTGTGGCTTTGGCGATTCATTCGTCAGCAAGACTCTTTATTGCTCTTTTGTAAGACCGATTCGATAGTACGTTTTCCCCATTTAGCCATCATTTTATTCAGTTCATAATTATCGGATCGAAGCGATAAAATGTAGGTTTCTTAGATTTGCACTTTTTAGCCTTCCAAGAAACAATCCCGTTATATTGCCTCCCTACAACAATAGATTTACGCGTCTTTCCATGGACACGTTAGAGAAAAACGGCTCTGCGAATCTGTACAACTCATTCTCAAGGGCTGCTTAGCTGTTTCAATATTTTATTTCCTTATCGCCCTCCCAGAAATTACGACTTTCGTTACATTCCTTGCTGTCGCACTAACTGCGCTTCTAATGAATTCATTAATTCCCTGCTTTCTTTGAATGATCATTGGGATGAACTTGACTTAAACTTGTCTAAAACTCAAATGAAATAAAATAACTACTCAAATTGCATAGCCAGCTTGTTTCATGTCACCTCTTTTTTCTGATATATCAGTTTTTTTATTTACTTGATTTGGTTTTTATATAAAGGTAGGTTTTATTCTTCTATAATTGGCAACGAATACTAGTCTTCAACGTCAAAGGAATATTCAAAATTTTGAATTAAGTTCGCTTCAGTTCTTTACTGCCAACATCGAAGGTCGATGTTTTGATCGTAACATCGATTGTGCGATATTTGACATACTTCAACATCGATGTTGAAACATCGCTGTTTAGACTCTCAACATCGATGTTTCGTGAACATCGATGAACATCGATCATCCCTATCTTGCAGTATTTTGGTTATTATTTGTCTGTGGTTGATGTTGCCAGATTCTCGCGCTTTCTCTAAAATCTTATCTAAATAATTATTTAAACTTACTTTGATAGCAGCTGACGGAACAGGCAAGACATTACCGCTGCGAAGTCGACGTCTTTCTGGTGGTGGAACTGCCGACGTTGAAGGTTCTTGTTGACCTTGTGCTGATGAGGTTTTTGACCGTTGTTCTTGGGTTCCAGGCACTGTTTGAAGATATACTCTTTTTTAAATCGGCTGTCTTGTGGCGGATCATTGTTCACTGGCTCTAACTCTCTTTGTCTTGATCTATATGTTTGTGAATCTTTATTATTTGGAGAATACTTTAAAATTGATGTTTGCGGTCTTTAATAAACTGTGTTTGATTATTCCAATTTGTTTACAAGAAAAAATCACCGGTTAAAAGTTAGTTATCTCCATTCACCAGTTTTGCAGAAAAAAAATCTAAATTCATTTTACTAATTGTTCTAAAACCTAACAAAACTAGTGGTAAGCACTTTGTCCACTTTGAATCTTGATAACACATTATCGACGCTTTAAGGGATCGATTCCAACGTTCTATAAATCCGTTCGCCTGAGGATGGTAAGCCGTTGTCCGACAACTTTTATTTCCTAATAATTTAGTTCGCTCTTTGAAAATTGCGATTCAAATTGTGATCCTTGGATTGTGATCATCGTTGCTGGGATGCCAAATCGGGAAATCCAGTTTTTTAGTAACTAACGCCGCGCTGAAGTTTTCTATTAGAATCGCTTCCGGCCAATGTGGGTATCTGCCAATTATTGTAAGACAGTACTTGACATTTTCAGAATTAGGTAATGGGCCAATTTGATCTAAATCTAAAATCTTTCTGTTTCGTGTTGGATGAAAGGATTTACATGCCTTGAGGAGATGTTGGCTCTTACATGCCTTGAGATGTTGGCTCTTTGGCTACATATACATAGATACCTGTAAAAAATAGCTGTTTTTGTACAGTTACAGTTTTTTACAGCATTTATGTAACTGTAGGAGTAACTCTTAAAAATTTCAAGGCAATACCTCCGAAATTCTTGGAGTTACAAGGCGTTTCTTCACTTACTGCAGCTCAGTTTGCATTGTAGCAGTATTTTATCTTAGACTTTAAATGTGTTTTTTTTTCTGAAAACAGTATTTTTCAATACGGTGCCCCTCATATCTCAAGAACCGATCCTAAAATGTTGTACAGTTACCTAGGAAACCTCTGTTAATTCACTGACGATCTCACTTTTTAAAAAGTACAAGTTTGTATGTTGCCAATTTATCTATTATTATATTTATAATTATTAATTGCTGTTGTCAATGAAAACTATATAATTGTAACTTAAAAAAATGTAATTTTGGATGACTGGTTTTGGAAGGAGAGGGAGCACCGCAGATGCACTAGCCGAAAGTAGCTCCGTCAACATTTAATATTTTTTTAAATGTTTGCTATAAAAATGTTGGCAATAGAATAACCTTTAACTAAAAAAATTGTTTCATTATCTTAAACCATTCCTGAGAAAACGCGTTCAAAAGTTCGGCCAATTTTTCTTGCATTTAGGTGTATGTAGCCCCTTAATTCCTTGAATGTTTAAGTTTATTTATTTAAGCTTACTACAAGCTATAACATAATAATACAAAAAAGTAAAAAATAAAAATACAAGCTGTAACATAATACTAGTAATACAAGCTGTAATAAATGAAAAGTCATAATAAATAGTATAAGCTACAATATGAGCTATAATTATAATAAATACAAACTGGATTCCTAGGTGAGGATAAGTGCTAAAGGGATCGATAGAATTAAGAAAGGCGATCAAGATGGGCAGGACCAAGATATAACGCTTTGTGAAGGGATGATTTACTCAGATGGAAGTCACAGGAAGAAAGGTCGTTGAATTTTCGTAGCATCCTGGTAATTGGTTCGCGTTGACCGTAGTTCGCGCGGTCAAGTCGGAAAAGGGGAGTAGACCTGAGGTTGCGGGGATTGGTATAGATGGGTAAAGATTGCAGAAATGAAGGCCAGTCTATTGAAGAGAATGTCGGGAACATCACGACGTTTACTAAGGGGTTGTAAGTCGATTAGTTTCAGACGATTTTCATAAGGTGAAAGGTTGAATCTTTCTACCCACGGAAGATCACGTAGAGCGAAGCGAATGAACCTACGCTGGATAGATTCAATCCTGTTAATGTGGGCTGTTTGTGTAGGTGATTATACCTGATACCGACAGCATATTTTAGAGACGTGGCTTGCATACACAAAGTCCTTCGGAGATAGACAAGTAAGTTTTGAATTACCAAATTACATAATATCATTTTACATAGTTGGGCTTATTGCTTAACTGTATGATTAAGCGATTATAATTCTCAATAAATTTTTTATTAAATCAGTTAGTTGTTATATACATACAATACTGCCCATATAAATCTGCGGTGGTTAGGATACTGACATTTCCTTGACAAACTATATGATTGTGTACTTAACAAGCTGCACAGGCTATTTAAGAAAAGGAACTAATTTTCAATATAAATTTAAAAATACGCGTATTTTCTTCATTTAAAAGCTTGCATATTTTCAAAATAATAAAATAAAAATCATATTCTCAAATTTTACTAAAACAGCTTTGAAATTCCAAGGATGTTATTTCTCAAGCAATATTTTTCTCAGCCTTTTAGTACAGATCCTAACCACCGCAATATTTACAGAATGTGAAGGCTTAATTCATGATTAAAAATATTTTTCATCCGAACAGATTTCTGTGCATAGTAGTATATATGTATATTTCATTATTATTAAATTTTAATAGACTTATCTATATACTTAGATCGACATTGACTTTGAGGAAAACTTTGAAAATCCAAATGGTTTACTTGCGGGGTGGAGTTCATTTGTTGAAAAAATTATCCCACTTATTGAAAATAATCAAAAGGAGCAACTTAGATCAACGATATTAAATTGTGCAGGTAATGCTTTGTTAAATGTAAGATGAGAACTTATACATGTATTTTATTTCAACCTTATGTCAATAGACGCGATTTAAATATGTTTCAAGCCCTTCATCATTTTTTGGTTCCCACTGGGCAAACAAAGGGGAAAAATAAAAATGGCATACAGGTCAGCGAAGCAGCATTTATTTTTAAAGTCAAAACCGTTACCGATTTAGACAATGCAATTACAATTCGTAAAAATAAGTATTTAGAATTTCCTATAATACGTATTAATTATTGATCCTGGCGACGGCCCAATTTTAAATGCTTATACTGTTTATAATGATTATAAATTAATGTTTGACAGTATTATACATGCAATATCCTGTACGTATAAACTCATTTATATTTTTGATCTTAAATACCAAGAGGAATGTAAATTTATGTGGGAATTTTTGCAGGTGTATTTATTGTGCCCGGCTTTCTAAGTACTATAAAATCATGAAAAATTGATTTTAAATTTACATTTTCAAATACATATTAAATATTCAGTATGTTCTGTCCTTTATGCGGAAGGAGTCTTAATGACATTGATCAATTGTTTTCACATTATAAATTTAATCACAATCTTAAAAATATAAAAAGCTTTATCTGCCCTTATGAAAAGTGTCCCCAGTCATTTTCCTCGTTTTGTTCTTTTAAAAAGCACTGTAAAAATTCACACAAAGATAACGATGTCGGAAAAATTGTTAATAAGCATGAGGACAAGTAAGAAAATCAGATTTGTAGATTTGATTACAATACTGTAAATTCACTAACTAAAGGAACAATCCGAGCTCAAGAACCTAATTCTTCGACAGACGGAAATACCAATGTAGATTGGAAATCAAAAATTATTAACAGATGTTTACAATTAGTATTAGAAATGAATCACAACAGTAGACTCACAAACAAAGCCGTTAATGACATTACGAGTAATTTTTCAGAACTATTACAAATAATAACATCCGTATTCAAAGACTTTGTTTTAGATTTGTTGCTCGTAAGCTCACAACATCAAATGGAATGTATGTTAGATTTTTGCGCTAAGGCGTTTACACAAATGGATACAGAACATAAATTAATAAAATTGTTATGTGAAAGCACTCTAATGAAAACTCCAGAAAAGTTTGTAATATTTAGCAGAATTAGTGAGAGAATGAAGAAAAGTGAGAACATGCTAGACAAAGTCGAATCAACCGGAACAATTCTCGATATTGAGTTTCAAATGAAATCCTTTTTTGAAATTCCAAATATGTTAAATCGAACCATAGATTTTATGGAAAAGCTTCTTAATGAAAGTAATCCAATCACTAACTTTATTCAGGGTACTTTATGGAAAAACAAAATAAAAAACTTTAATGGAAAAATTGCCATTCCGTATTTCCTCTATAATGACAACTTTGAAATCACTCCAATTGGCAATCACTCAGGCACTCAAAGTATATCTCCATTTTATTATAATTTTCCATGATGTTTATAAAAATTCACAATTGCAAAATATATTTTCTGCTATGTTTATAAAATCTAAAACTATCAAATATTTCGGAAATGAATCAACTTTATACAAACTGATAGATATCATTAAAAAATTAGAAACGGACGGAGCAAAGATAAATACGTCTTCAGGTCCAAAACATGTATTAGGGCTTGTAGTTGGAGACAATCTTGCACTTAATTCAATTCTACACTGAAAAAATTAAAGTAGGCATATTAACTACTTAGGAGTAGCTGAGTGCCCATTCATGCAAGTTTTCATTGAATTATATAAAAGGTGTAATACGCCATATAATTTGACTTTAAAGATTAGATGGATTGAAAAACGTTCAACATTTAGGTAAAGTATTTAATTTCTTAGATAAGTTTTTACTCTGGCTATACTAATCGAAAACGTTTAGATGAATCATTTACTCCTGTTTTTAACGGAACTATTAGATTGTATGCACTTATTTACTCACTTATAAAAAAAAATTGACATTGAAGCGTTAAAACTGCTTAATTCTGATGACATAAATAAACTGATTCCGGATGAAAACTTTGGAGCACGCGTGAAGTTTAGACAAAAGTTATTTCAGTGGCGCATTGAAAAGGTATATTAATTTCATTAGTACTAATTTCCTTATATAAAAAAACCAAATCGGATCTGAGTCCATCATTTTATTGAACAATAGTTTATTTGTTGCTTATTTATTTATTCTATTTCCCGGGAATTTCTACTCACAAAAGTTGCTACCGAAGTCAAAGTTGCAAATTTTTATGTTAAACCCTATTAGCGTGTTCTTTTCATACAGTGCAGTTTAAAGCCATGGCAATTTATTATATTTTTTATCATAAAAAATTGGCGGGGTGTTAAAAATTCCGTTCAATTTGCAATCTTCACAACATTCCACTTTATGAAAGGAAGACGATTAACGCTATAGATGACAGCCCCTTCCCCTTTAAGTAATGCAATTACATATCTTATCATAATTACACTTAAGAAGTGAATAAAAAAACACTTCTTTAGTTCCAAAATTTTTTATAATTTATTTTAACTATTTTAACAAATTTTCGACGCGTTTCACCCTATCGAGGCATCATCAGGATAGTGACACATACATATCTTAGTTTTGTTTTGCATTTTATGTATCATATACTTAAACAAGTATTTAAATACCCTTAAAGGGGTTTCCAGCGCCACTTTCTGACTTGTCTGTGAAATTTGGCCTTTCACGGCCCTCAACAGCGTCATCATTTAACAGCGTATTAACTCAGCCTTCAGCATCGTCAACAATTCTGGGAAAAACAACCTGGTAAATACGTTTTACAATTTATTAAAAACTAATATTTACAAAAGCAATTCCTGAAGGATTTAAAACAAATGGTCGAATCTTCATTTACCGGCCAAGAAATATTAGAGAATTCTGTCAAATCTGGTTGTCTAGCATCAGATGATAAGAATCAAATTTCAAACATAATTTGTCGTAGCAGCTGCAGAAGAAATAAAGAAACAAATAAATGTTGAACTTGAATTTGTAATTTCATTGGTTTTATTGCAGCAAATATTCATCGGTAGCAAAGGAACACGGGGAAAGTTAATTCAGCGGTATAACAGTATTACAAAAAAGCGTCGTTCGAGTACGCCTAATAGAGAAGGACAATCTAAGTTCCACTCAGCCAGATATATCGTCCGAGTTTGATGGTACTGATGAAGAAGAAATAAAAAATTACTTTATTTGGTTAAAAAACAACAAGTCACCTGAGTCTTTGGTGTTGGAAAAATGGGCAAAAACTTTAATCTTACGAAAAAAGCATCGAAAGGAAAATATTGATATTTTCCAAGAGTGGCCTATATATAAACATTATTCCATTCAGTACATAATCACTCTTTCTTTCCGTTCCAGATTGAACTCGACTTTGAAAAATTATTCCCCAACAAAAATACAATCATTTTTGCAAAATGGGATAAATTTTGTGAAACCATTCTACCTATCTACAAAAGGGAAATCAAGGACCCTAAGAGTAAATTGCTACTAAGGAAATTTGAAAACGACGAAAATATAAATAAAGGTACAGAAGTTTTATCTGATGTTTCGTGGAAAAATATTTTATTTTATTTGCCCTTAATTTGATCCAGATAGCAAGGACTTCATAACAAGTGTTTTACTTAACGCTGTTCTCGTTTCCCAAGTGGTTAAAGAAGGAAAAAAGGGTGAAGGCAAGTTATGGCGACCTAGTATTTCCGACGCACAAAATGCTTTAGCCTTACACGTTCTGGACGGTTTGATTTTATAAATTTGAGTTGCCTATTTATATAAATTATTAATACTTTCAGAGTACAAAGGACTTGCCTCAAAAACTCACTAAAAGAAAGGAGAAGGAGATAGTGGAAAATAAAACTTTGCAACCTCTTGTTGTTGTTGCTAGACCATCAGTTTCCAGCATTTCGAAATCGTAAGTGTACTTCAATGATTGCCTGTACGAAGCCGAAAGTTTTCTCAAAGGGTTGTCATTATGCTTTCAGCTACACCAAGTGCTGAATACCAATTTCCAATTTACCAATTCAGGAAATATTAATAATAGATTAAAATCTCTTCTTCACGAAATTATTCACTATGATTGAATGCTTTAGTTGTAAAGAGAAATATTCCGATATAAAAGCATATATTACTCATTTAAAGTGCCAACATAAGTTTCGTGGTTCTACTGATTTTCAATGTTCCTTTTGCCGTTTATTTTCTTTTCAAAAGCATTTACAACGAAAAAAACATATTTCTGAAATAGATTTTTTTCCAATGAGGGTTGCAGAAATAATGACTGCAACAATAACAAACAATATCAAAACGAAATCTTTTTCGAGCCCGAAGGCTCTGTCGAGAAAAAAAATTATAAATTTTGTAAGGAGATAGTTTCAGTAAACACTGACTCCAAACATGCTTTGTGTTCGGATGACATCATTTTTGAAATCGTTTCATTTGTTTTACAGTTATACGGTCATAACACTCTTAACAGAAAATTAGCTTCCGAAATAATTAACACCGTTCAACAAGTTCTACTAAATTGTATATTTAGGTACATAGAGCAAGAGTTGGTTTTTTCCCTAATACACGTGTTAAAGAAAATCTCCAGACAAATTTTTTCTATTGTTACGTCAGCATTTGTCGATCTGAATACTGAATTTAAGTTGAAAAATTTCCTAACAAGTTAAGATCTATATTCTGACCCAAATGAATTTCTAATAGATAACTGTCAAACTTTAAGCAATGTTGGGAACGCTGCAAAAAAAGGTGTTATTTTACCGCTAACGCTAATAATATACGAAGGTATTTAGAATTACCAGGTAATTTCAACATCATGATCAAGAATTATGAAAAATATAAATGCAGTGACACCATTTCAAATATTGTAAACGGTACGGTGTGGAAAGAAAAAGAATTAAAGTTTGAAGGAAGACTTATTCTTCCTTACATATTATATCAGGACGATTTAGAAGTTAATAACCCACTAGGGTCAAAAAGAGGTATTCACAAGATATCAGCATTTTACATTAGTTTTCCTCTCTGGTTTGCATTTACCAGTCTTCAAAATTAACAAATATTTTACCGTGCTGTTTATCGAAAAGTTCTGATATGCCCTTAGGGCTTAATTCAAATCTTAGTGCATTATTAACTGAACTGAAAACCATAAAAGAAAAAGGAATTTATTTAAATGTTTGTGGAAAGCCAACAAAAGTGTACTTAGTTCTCGCGGCAATCACGGGTGACAATCTGGAGTTAAGTACAATTTTGGGATTTACAAGATCCTTCCAAGCAAACCATTTCTGTCGCATTTGCAAATCACATAAAGACAAAACAAAACCGCAGGTTCTTGAAGATAAAAATCAATTGAGAACTGAAGCCAATTATTTAGAAGACTTAAAGTCTGATGATATTTCATTGACTGGTATCAGAGAAAAATGTTTGTTTAACTGTATTGGCAGCTTTGAAGTCACAGATAACGTATGCGAAGCAGGGATCCGAATCGATACAAAATATCGCTCCGCTCCACGTATGGATTCGGCCTGGAGCGTTATGAAAATATCAAACCGCTCCGGAGCGGATCGATAATTTCCAAGTTTGATATCGAACCGCTCCGGAGCGGATCGTTATTTTCCAAATCTGATATCGAACCGCTCCGGAGCGGATCGTTATTTTCCAAGTCTGAAATCGAACCGATCCGGAGCGGATCGTTATTTTCCATGCCTGATATCGAATCGCTCCGGAAAGGATCGTTATTATTTTTAATTTCAATCGATCCGAACCGCTCCTGGAGCGATATTGAATCGATTCGGAGCGATTAGAATATCGCTCCACTGAATCAAAGGAATATATCTAGTAATTTTTATATAGTCAGGGTTCCGAATCGATACGAAATTTCGCTCCAAATATCGCTCCAAATCGCTCCGAATCGGATCGGTGCGATATCTGGATCGATTCAACCTGGAGCGTTATGAAAATATCCAACCGCTCCGGAGCGGATCGTAATTTTCCAAATCTGATATCGAACCGCTCCGGAGCGGATCATTATTTTCCAAATCTGATATCGAACCGCTCCGGAGCGGATCGTTATTACTTTTAATTTCAATCGATCCGAACCGCTCCTGGAGCGATATTGAATCGATTCAGAGCGATCAGAATATCGCTCCACTGAACCAAAGAAAGAAGTATGGTGATTTTTAGAAAGTGCTCCTCACCTGCAACTTAATTACAAGGTATCAAGGTGTTGGGTTTGAGTAAGTTATAGCGTGAACATGTGGCGGTGGGTGGACGGTCTCTTTCTGGAATAAGACGGGTTATTTTTGAAATGTGCACGCTATCTGCAACTTAAATATAGCGAGTACGGGATAAGTAAGAATAATGGGATTGGATGCTAGCTTTTAATACAGGTTAATAGGTACTGGGTAGAAATGAGTGGTTGGTTGTGTTGGAAGGGGTTTGATGTTGTGTTGGGGGGGGGGGGGGGGATTTGTTTCTGAAGTAAGCTTTTGGTAAGTCAATTGAAATAATGAAGTTGCCAGTTTTCGTGAGAGTAGCAAAATAATAAAGTTTAAAACTATTTTATGATCAAAGTCATACAGTGCATAACTAATTAATGAAATATTTTAAAATGCGAATACAAGTCGTGAGTGACGAGTTTGACTCTCACATAAGAACCTTTAAGAAAAAGTAGCCAAATTGCTTTTTAACCGACTTCCCAAAAACAAAGAGGTTCTAAGTTCGACGCGTATTTTTTTTTGTTTATTAATTTTTTTTTTTATGTCTGACCGGGCATAACTTCGTAACGCGTTGACCGATTTTGATGATTCTTTTTTTTTGGATAGAGTATGTTCACCGATTGGTACCATTTTTGGTAGGGTGGGGGTGGGGGGTGGGGGGTGGTTGTGAAACCTAACTTTGTAACGCGTGGTCCGATTTGGATGGTTCTTTTTTTGTTGTACAGAGTATGATCCCCCATTGCTAATAGGAGAAAAAAAATTTGGCCTAGGGTAGGGGGAGGGGGGGAGGGGTAGTCTAACTTTGTAACGCGTGGACCGATTTGGATAATTCTTTTTCTGTTGGGTAGAGTATATTACGTGGTTGATACCAGGAGAAAAACATTTTGCGGCGGAGGGGGGTGGGGGTGGGGTTGGAACCTAACTTTGTAACGCGTGGTCCGATTTCGATGGTTCTTTTTCTGTTGTATAGAGTATGATCCCCCATTGCTAATAGGAGAATAATTTGGTCCTAGGGTGAAAGGTGTGGGTGGGGGGGAGGGTAGTCTAAGTTCGTAACGCGTGGACCGATTTGGATAATTCTTTTTCTATTGAGTAGTATATGATCCTAGGTTGATACTACGAGAAAACAAATGTTGCTGTGGTGGGGGGGGGGGGAGGAGGAGGGTGGAACCTAACTTTGTAACACGTGGACCGATTTGGATGGTTCTTTTGCTGTTGTATAGAGTGTGATCCCCATTGCTAATTGGAGAATAATCTGGTCCTATGGTGGTGGTGGGGGAGGGAGAGGGGTAGTAACTTCGTAACGCGTGGACCGATTCCGATGATTCCTTTTCTGTTCGGTAGAGTATGTTCCTTGATTGATACCATGTGAAAAAAAGTTTAGTGGAATGGGGGTGGGGTAGGGGGTTAAAACTAACTTTTAACGCGTGGTCCGATTTGGATGGTTCTTTCTTCGTTGTATAGAGTCGAAGACACTAAAAACTGAAAAATAAAATAGTTCTTAAAAAAAAGTTGAACCGACTTCACAAAAAGCGCTAAAAAGCATAAAATAATTTGTAATTTTATATCTATTACGACATTTTGAAGTCGGTGCAAATTAAACAAATAAAACAACTACAGAACCACAATTGAAAATAATAAATATTACTACCTGAACGATTCAGCTTACGGGATCATAAGAAATGACGATTAAATAGTTTTGTTGTAGTTGTTTGGTTTGCACCGACTTCAAAATGTTGTAATAGATATAAAATTAAAAATTATTTGATGCTTTTTAGCGCTTTTTGTGAAGTCGGTTCAACTTTTTTTTAAAAACTATTTTATGCAAAGCAAATTTAATACACAATTCTTACTAGCGTTGCAGTACGATTTGCTGCAAAAAAGAAAACAAAAGTTTTTCTCTCTAATCTACGTGTTAAAAATTTCAACCAAGACTTCACGACTTTTTATTATTCTAAGAATTTTAAGTGAAGGGTTTCCCTTTTAATCTTTTAATTGAACCCAATGGAGTCTGTTTGATGCTAAACTATTTGAATTACGTAGCGAAATAAGGGAGCTGACTATAGAAATTGAGTAAACTTCGCTTTCTTCGAATGTGCATAGGAATCCAAAGTAAAAAACCAGCAATATCAAGAAAGACCCCATCAAATATAGGTTGATTTCTAGTCTCAGAAATTAACATTTTATGAGGGTAAAGTTGGCCTTTGTGTTTTTCCAAATAATAAAATTTTTGTATATACTTTTTTATGGATAAAAAACCATATTACTCGAAAAAAAACCCAAACGAAATTTGTTGGACTTCTTTAATTCGGCCAAGGGCACGGCACAACGCACAGCGAGACAGCGATATGCAAATAGAGACCACAATTATCCATAATAAACAACAATTACTTCATTTAAACCTAGCTTTAATGATCCCATGCACACAATGATTATTGCTCTTAGACTCATAGTAGAATATAATTTTTTTGTTTGATGCACACTTAATATATGCCTCTTTTTTATTTATTCCATTGTTTTCATAATTCACGTTAAACTATAACTATTTATCTCTTTCGCAAGTTTTTAAGGCATTTACATACATTTACGTCTTCTCTTGGTTATTTGAATATATTAATTTGATTCATTAGGGAAAGCTAATTTATTAAGTTTCCCTCGCGTAATTTGGCCCGCATGCAGCCTTACCTCCTTTCCCTCATCACTGCCTTCCCTTCACTCTTCTCTCCTATCTAACACCCGCTATCCTTCCCACTCCCTGCCACCACCGCCCAATCCCCCCTCCCTTCAAAACCCAACCACTTCTAACCCCACACCATGCCTCTCTATCCTACCCAGCACCCATTCACCACAACTCTCAGAACGCTATACGTATATTTAGGTCAGTACAACGCACCTTGTAATTAAATGTCAGGTGAGGTGCACTTTTATAGTATTCCTAAATTAACGCCTAATCCATCATCCCCCACCACCCGCTAACCACCCACACCCACTACACATCCTGCCACTCACTCCTAACCAGCAACTATTCACAACAACTCTAAAAGCCCTCTCAAATAAATGTCAGGTGAGGTGCACTTTTATAGTATTCCTAAATTAACGCCTTACCCATCATCCCCCACCACCCACACCCACTACATATCCTGCCACTCACTCCTTACCAGCAACTATTCACAACAACTCTAAAAGCCCTCTCAGTACAAGTCACCTTGTAATTAATTTTCAGGTGAGGTGCTTGCGCTTTTTGAAAATTATCAGTCATATGCTAGAATAAACGTTTCACCCATTATCTTCCACAACCCAACAATCACCTACACTCACCACACACCCTACCACTCAATCCTACCCAGCACCCATTTACCTACGCACTAAAAGCCACACAAGATATCTTGTAATTAAGTTGCCGGTGTGGTGCACTATAGCGAAGAAATTATGCATGATATTTTTGTTGAGTTAGGTAGAATACTCAATTATTTTATTCTTGAAAAACAGTTCATTTCCATAGAGTGCTTGAATGAAAGAAAAAAGAATTTAATTACGGCAATATTGAATGCAAAAATCTATCAGGGGAAATTACTTCAGATCATATTAGAAATAATTCCTTCAAAATGTCTGCCACAGAAATGCGACATTTCATTTACTTTGTACCCTATCTACTTCACGATCGCATCGCTAAAACAGATCCAGTGTGGAAATTTCTAATCTTGCTTATAAAGCTTATCGAATTTATTATGCAGCCTAGATTTATTGTTGAAGAAATAAAGTGTCTTGAGCAATTAATTAAAAAACACCATGAAAGTTATCTTAACCTTTTTCGGGTAAGCTTGACGCCAAAGCAACATTTTATTTTGCATTACCCGACAGTTATAAAGAAGTTAGGACCGCTGATAAATTTGTGGACTATGCGCTTTGAAGCAATACACAAAGAGCTTAAAATTTATTCCGGAGTTATAACTTCTAGAAAAAATATTCCCTTAACTCTGGCTTTTAAACTTCAGTTTTCATTTGCGTTAAACCTATGGTGGAAAAAAATACATCAGAAATATACCTTTTATGAAGTAAATGGAAAAATTTTAGTCGAAATTGAATCAGATGGCAATCTAGTAAAATGTTTATCAAAGCACGCACTAAACCTAAGTAATATATGCTTTTATAAGGAAATACAATTGTGCAATACAAAGTATAAGGTAAATAATATTTTAACGGACGAAAGTTTTGAATTGCATTCATTTCATGTCATCCGCTATATTTTAAAAACCTTTGAAAGGAATTATTTGCTTGTACTACAAAAGTTACCTATTAAAATCTTTGACTACGATTTAAATTGTTATATTATTGATCAAAAAAAGTACAATATGATATATTTTATGTCATGGATATTAGATTTTCTCCAATCAATACAATTCACTTATGGAATGGAGAACTTGCTTTAAGACCGAAACCACCGTTTTACTAAAAGAAAATATATTTTGTTTAAGAAGGCAATGTTATATTTATCTTTATATTTTTATATGTTATAATGAGTGCGAAGGAATAAAGCGCTATTATTTTAATTAAATGAATAAAAGATTTCTAAAAAATAAACATAGATTCTTAATCCTTTTCCGTAAAAACCGAAGTAGGTGAATAAAGAAAATTTTAGCATTTTATTTGCAGAATGTGAATACATGGATCAGTGTAGTTGGCAATGAACGTGTTAAATAAACTTCAACACCAAAGTTTTTTTGAAATGTTAAAAACTTTGGCGGTAAAATAGCAATATCATTTTTTTTTAAAGTAATACGTGGTACTTGTTCTACAATTTCTAAAACTACATTAAATGCTCAAACTTTTCTTATAACTTGCCAGGTTAGCGTGGTACATTTTTTTACAGTATGAAGAGTCGAAGTCAAGTAATACAAAAAATTAACTCGTGAATCGGGTAAAAATGTTTATTTTTCCAAAGGTTAAAGGCATTATTAGTTTTTCTTCTGTTTTGTGGTCAATAAGATAGCTATCCAGAATTACCTAACAAAAATTAGACTCCTCAAATACCAATTTTTTTAGCCATGGCACTCGAAAAGTGTCGATTTTTTCAAAATTCATAAAAGTGCGATTATCACGAAAATTTATGATTTTTTTACTAAGTTATGTTTTCTTATTCTGGGCAGTCATGAGCTGGCCTGTCAATCGTCCAAGGGATATCGTTGAAAAACAGGACACGTTGTATATTTAGGGCAATGTTTAAAGATGAAAAAAAACCTTTTTCACAATATGAAAAATTGAAATTTAATAAAGTTTTGGTGGATATTGTAACTCATCTCGCCGCTGACATCGAAATTTGCGAAAGTGATCCTGGCCGTAATTCTCATCTGAAATCATAAAACCAAACATTTTTATACTCGAGAGGGTTTTTTATCGTAGATAGACTACGATCTTTGCGAAATTCGAACATTAACCATACAAATCAGGCTTTAAAAAAAATTTGGTTTTTTATTTAAAAATTTTCGATTATTTTTGCGTCAAAAATAGTCTACAAATGATTTGTTTTCTATGTCCGTAGTCTATATAGAGTAGTTTTTTTTGCCCTTTAAAATGAAAGCTGGGTGAAGAAAATCGGTTCACTAGTTTTTTCGTAATCACTTTCACACCATTTTGAAAAACATGGCTTCGAGAAAACGCTGTCTAAAATTTGATCGTTGACGCTCGTAGCACTCATCCAGCTCGGCACCAGCCACTTTCAAGCGGCACATCTTTCACAATTTCGACAATGGGCTTTTGAAGCTTTGGAATAATATTCTAAAAGCATATACCTACCGATTCAAACAATAAAAAAATCCCCCCCCTTAAGGAATCTGGTTTAACCTTTAAAGATATTTCTAGCTTCACGAACTCCTTTTTGAAGCGTTAACGTTTTTTTATTCCTGTTAGAACGAGTTTTGTTCTTTTTACCCCCATAAAATTTTTTATTTTTGCTTTCATAGCGTTTGTTACAAGCCAGGCGTCGCTACGTTCTCCAAGGGATGCGTCTGAAGATGTCACTCGTTCCCAAGCTTTACCGGATAATATACGATCAGCAATATGACGATCCTCAATATTTTTATGCTGATAATATGTGATATCGTGATTTCTGGAAGCTGCGTCAAGAGGGTTAATTCTGGCTAATTTTTTTTTGTAATTTAGTACCAGGGCCGAAACATTGATATCCACGCAAATGAAATTCAAATTGATACTTGCTGTATTTAGCAAACCGCCTCCTCTTCGACATTTACGCTGGCGAGAACGATTTCGATTCTTTGAATGATCAATCATTCAACTGGTAAGATAAATCTTTTAAACGTCCTCACAACAGCGCGCTGAGCTGATGACTGATATAAAAGTTCAGTGTTGTGCAATAAATATTTTAGTTCTAATAATGAAGTTCGTGAAGCAGAAAGACTCTTTACGAATAAAAAATCTAGATATTCAATCTGCAAATAAAGTCAAAAGACATAGCTCGCTTATACCTGATAATATAAGATGTATTCTTGTTGGACCTTCTAACTGCGGTAAAACCAATCTTATGATTGGTCTTATAGAAAATCCAAATGGACTCTAGTTCGAGAATATCTACACATACTCAAAATCACTGCATCAGCCTATATATCAGTATCTGGAGCAGTTGGTAAGTCTTATTACTGGTCTGGGCTACTACACGTTTTCTAATAATTGCGAAGTCATACCTCCTGAGGAAGATAAACAAAATTCTGCCTTTTTATTTTTGATGATGTAGCATGTGGGAAATAAAAAAACATACGTCATGAGTTCATAACAAAAACAAAATATGAGCCGACAATTAAAGATGAATATAGAGATGATGATAATGATGATGATGGTGATGATGATTATCATAACATAAAGTTGACTCCTAAAATTAAACTCCCGAAGATGGAGACGATGAATTTGCAACACATACACACTCTAGAACTTTGATTGGAAAAGAAAGATTCTGCTCTTAATTTATCAAGTGGATTAGTTAATAAATATATAGAAAAAAAACCCAAAAATTGACAACGCTTATGGAGTTTATTTAGATGATGTCGAATGGAAAATTGGAAATTCAATTGCAATTGAGGAAGATTATTTCTTTATTAATGGAAAATCGTATAAAATAACGCAAGGTCTATGTGAGTTGCTTTTTATTAAACAACCTGCAAAAACTTTGTATAGTAATGATGACTTGAAAGATTATCAAGCTATCTTAATAGAAACTAATGCCTATAAAAGAGAATATAGAACGGACGGTCAAATAAAAGGTACTAGAGCTTCAAATTATACAGAAATTATAAGTAAACTGATTTCTCATGATGGCAAAGGGTTGATGCATATGCCCAAGTAAAATATTGATTACGTTTATTGGAACGATCCTAATGAGCTTTTGGATAGACTTCGTCTTTTAATAGCATCACAATTTGCTGGACACACTAACAACAGCAATGAAATTATCTCAATTATTGAAGAGTTGAAAGAAGGTGGCATTACTGTATAAATAACATCTTTTATTGTATTCAGCTTTAATGTAATAATGAGTGTCGACAAGTTTTGAAGATATTCTAAAAAAGCAAAGTTCGGACCTACTGGCGATCGCGGTCCTAAGGGGCTATCTGGTGAACCTGGCCCTCAAGGGATCCGGCGAATTCAGGGTCTAAATGGTGTAGGTTTTAAGCTCACTCAAGATGGAGATTTCAATGTAGGTCTTAAAAATTTTAAATATATTAAAAGCCAGATGGAAAGAGATGATGCAGCCAATAAAATATATGTCGACGATGTAGCTGATTAGGTAGTACATTTAAGTAATTCCCACGCTAATGAAAAAATTCAGTTAGTCAGCAACAATCTAACTGAACCAATACTTAAGGAAAGTGCCGTTCTTAAAAAATAGTTAAAGGAGATATACAACATGATATATAATATAATAAGGGGAAAAGATAAAGAAGCCAGTCAATTATATACGAGTGAATCAATTGCGATTCTACAAGGAAAACTGAAAATAGGATACGAATTAAACTACTCAAAACAATTAAGGGAACAAAAAAATATCTAAATTTTTTAGTGATTTTTGACGGGCTGTATCTAAGCAAGAAATAATCGTATCGAGGATCTGAAAAATCATCTTAAAGCTCCAGAACTCTAGTTTTTGAAACTTTCAGCCGAAAAATTTTAAAGGCCACGGTGCTCACGCAATCCAAAGGAATAGCGGAAGAAAAAAATTTCAAAATTTTTAGTAATTTTCTTTTTGGTGCACGGACTCGGAAAATTTTTTTATTATTTGAACACCCTATGAACCAGATAGCCTGTTAATTCAGATTTAATTATCTGTTTTCAAATCCTTGATACGTCGATTTGTCGCGGAGATATCCGATATTAAACGAAAAAGGACATTTTTGTATTGAACCATCGATATCTCAGCAACCAATGATCGTACAGAAAATTTAAGGGCAGTTTCGGAAACTGGAATAAATTTCCTAAAAGAATCCGTCAAGACATAAAAAATAATAATTTTTTTTTTATCCATAATTTCAATTTTGAAAAAGTCAAAAAAAGTGACGTTTTTCCTTGGTTTGGTAAATTGACCGCATCTTTGCAAATACTGACGGGAAGTTAAGGTGTGTAGGAATTTTTATACCTCAATGTACGCACAATAGCCCTGTATATCCGCAGATCGATCCATTGGACGGTTCCTTCGGGCCGATTGGTCAAAGTTTTGGAAAAAATTAAAGGAACAAAAATTGTGATCTCAAACATCGTGTAATCTTCATAAAAATGGAAAAATCATTTTTTTTTTCAACTTTTTATTTTTTTAGCACTTTTATGCATCAGTCACTTGGTAAATTAAAAAAAAACATTTGAAAATCGAAAATAAAAAAAAACATACTTGACTTTTTTAGAAAATGAAATACTGAGATGTTGCTGCCTCGGCTTTTAATCACTGCCTCCAACCTGTCACGCATATTCGAAATGCAGTTTCGAATCATCGACTGCGGAAACCTCCAACAACTGTTTTGTAAGAACATCTCAGGATTTAATTTTCTAAAAAATTTCAAAAATTTTTTTTTTAATTTTCGATTTCTCAAAAAAAATTTTTTTTTAAATTTACGATTTTTTTCAATTTGCTTTTTTTTTAAATTTACCAAGTAGCTGATGCATATTTGTGAGAAAAGTCGAAAAAAAATGATTTTTCCATGTTTATGAAAATTTCACGATGTTTGAGATCACAATTTTTGTTCCTTTAATTTTTTCCAAAACTTTGACCAATCGGCCCGAAGGAACCGTCCAATGGATCGATCTGCGGATTTACAGGGCTATTGTGCGTACATTGAGGTGTAAAAGGTGTTATTATTTTTTATGTCTTGACAAATTCTTTTAGGAAATTTATTCCAGTTCCGTGCACCAAAAAAAAAAAGAATTACTAAAAATTTTGAAATTTTTTTCTTCCGCTATTCCTTTGGATTGCGTTAGCACCTTTAAAATTTTTTGGCTGATAGTTTCAAATACTAGAGTACTGAAGCTTTAAGATGTTTTTTTCAGATCCTCGATACGATTATTTCTCGCTTAGATACAGCCCGTCAAAAATCACTAAAAAATTTAGATATTTTTTTTGTTCCCTTAATTGTTTTGAGTAGTGTATATGTAAAATGAATTAATTGTTGACGTTCAGGAGAAGTTGATGATATATAGATCTGACTCTACAGGAAATTAATGAAACTTTAAGAGCGTTAATTAATGTAGAATCTCTGACAATTTCAAAATGAATAAAATATAAGTAGTAAATGAGTTTCATAAACCAGCCAGAAAGAATTTCATAAGAAGACGTGTTATAATTAAAGGAATAGATGATCTATGTCCAGCAGACTTAGTTGAGATGGGAGGTTATACTGCAAGCAACAACGGTCATAATTTTTTATTAACTGTAATAGATGCGTTTTCTAAATATGCATGGGCAATTTCTCTTAAAAGGAAGATTGCTGTCGAATTTACTCCGGCTATTGCATTTTATACTAAAAGAAGGTCGGACTCCAACAAATTTACAAACTGATGATGGAAAAGAATTCTTTAATATCTCATTTCAAACCTGAATGAAAAAATTCGATATTAATCATTTTTCAACGTATAGTCCTTTAAAAGCGTATATAGTTGAACGATTCAATCGATCATTGAGAGCATGATGTGGAAAGATTTTAGTATGCAGGGCTCATACTGATGGATTGAGATGGTTTAGAAATTACTTGCAAAGTATAACTCAAGAAATCATCGGACAATAAAAATGAGACCACGTGATGTAACAACGCAGAATGAGAAAAAATTGCTATCAACAGTAAACAATCATTTAAAGACTTTTCATTTGCCAAAACTTAAGCTGGGAGACTTTGTTCGCATCAGCAAATATAAACATTTATTTGAAAAAGGATATGCACCAAACTGGACTACAGAGATCTTCAAAATATTAAAAATACAGATAACGAATCCTGTAATATATCTCTTGGAAGACCATGAAGGGAATAAAGGGGGAGTTTTTATGAAACGGAGCTGCAAAAGACGAAGAATCCGGATGTTTACCTCCTAGAAAAAATATTGAAGAGAACCGCAGATAAAGTTTATGTTAAATGGCTCGGATTTTCATCAAAACACAACTCTTGGATTAATAAAAATAATTTATTATAATTATAATGATACTTATATATATTTTACATTAAAAGTACTTGAGTTTTATTTTATTATTCTGTTTGAATTTTTTATATCTTAAACTATAAATTTCATTTCTATGCGAAGCAGCTAAAACAAGATCCGATATATCTTTCGTATGTGTGCATATCTTTCCCAGGGCCCCTTACGATCCCACATTGGAGCAAAATGTATATTCGGTATGATATTAAATTGAACTACTTCTTTCCGACTGCTTTGGCCTTCTCTTCTTCTTTTTGTAGCAAAAGCAAAACATCTTAAAGGTGCGAACTCCTACAAATATCCTTGAATTTTTGATAAGCTGTTGAATCAGTTTCAAAAATGATAAGAAAGAACCTCCCATGCTTTTGATATTCATTAAAGAAAGGTTTGTTCTACAAAGATAGAATTGCAATGTATAAATAAATGAAAAGTGTAGTTGACTTTACCTCTATAACCGCTTTGATAGCAGGAGTTAATAAACGCCGCTTTTTATATTCAGCAATTAGTACATTATAATCTGTTAATTTAATTTAATTGCAAATATTATCCAAAATTATTTTTGTGTGAAGATACTGCATTTTGAATATATGTTCGTTTCATTCCTCTTAAATTCACTAATTCCACATCGCATTTATAATTAACATCAATTTGTTTCACCATCTCTACTTCGACGTTACTTAAAATTATTTCAGTTTCAAACTCGCGGTATTCATAGGATGATATCTTCAATGAGCGAGTTACGTAATTACTGTCATATGTACAACGGATGGTCAGCATAGTTTCGTAATCGAATTCAAGTGCCTATAAAAGATATCCTTGCTCTCAATAATTCCTGCAATATCCATTTCTTTCTTTAATAGCTCTTGCCTGAAACCTTCGATGGCCTCGTCAATGGATACAAATTTTTTTTAGGATTATCATTCGTAGTGGTCCTTGATGTAGTAATAATAATTTGATCGTCATTACTCTCTTTTGAAGTAGATACTGTTTAAAAGATAATCCAATTTGTATAGAGTCATTGTTTGGTAGGGTTAGCGCAACATCTAAATTACTACTACTTTTGTCCATTAGATTTACACTTAACGGGATCGGTGAACTATTGATATGCAAGATGCATAGTGATAAAAGCAAAATATTTACTGAACATCTAACCATTTTTTAATGTTAGTATGTTGACTTGAACTCGAGAACTAAATGAACTTTATGACGTTGGTATATTTATAACGTCCTATATCTCTAAAACATCATTAGGATCCACACTTATATTAACAATCCTAAAATTTTTCCACCCTCCTTCATAACAAACACAAAATTTAGTGTCAGTCTTTACTGTTTCAGACCAAAACATCTTCCTGAACTAACGTTTTTCGATGAAGTCTCAGGTATTTATAGCATCAATTTAAAAAACTGCCCCTCACACAAACAAGCAATAATTGCAATTATTGCGATCACATTTTCAATTGCAAATTAAGTAGCCAGAAGGCTGTTTTGGGAAAAAGCTGAAATTTGTTAAATGGTTATATCTGCTTTTTCTTATCGAAGTTTAAAGTAGAATTTATATACAGTAACTGTAATAATATAATTTTATTGATCTACATAGTAATACATAGCATTCGTTATCACATCCTCAGGTTGATTATTAATCTGCTGATTACTAAATTCCAAATTATAACTATATCCAATACAGCGATTGTTTCTGATGAAATAGGTAGCTTCATTTAGTTTCTGAATTGTGGATTGGGCTATGAAATTAAAACGTGTTGGTAAGAATAACTGATGATTCTCTAATTCTAGAATAATCCGGTCACCATATTTTGTTTTTAGCCTTTTCGCACTTAAAATCCTGCATGCACATCTTTGATCCATATCCTTCATGTAAAGAAGCGACTTATATCTTCGTAAATTAAGATCCGCTAAAGCGTCACTTAAATCTTCTGAATTTTGCTGCTGCAAATTGTATTGATTGCATGTATTTACTCAACACGAGAATATTGAATTGTGATAATCTGAGCAGATGTCTTGTACTCTCATTTATTGAAAACCGCAACATCACGGAAATCGGAAAACCTGTACAGACTTTGATAGTTCTTAATGATCGGATGACGTAATCGGTGAAAATGTCTGTCCAAACACCACCTTTTCTTTACTAATTGTCATGCGGTTTGCCATGATCCAGGTCCAGGTCCAGGACCAGACCCAGGTCCCATCCTTATCATCGTTTATAGCAACTCATCCTTATCATTACTAACGCGCCGCCGCCAAAACAATCACCACAATTAACGGCAGCTTTTAATCTTTCTTGCTTTCAAAATTGCCATGGCGTTTTTAGATCAGGAGCCATTTCATTATCTCCAATTACACTTTTCATAAAAACACCTAACAAAATTTTTTTCTTTTGCTCTTAAAAACCCCATGGGGTTTCTAGATCAGGAGCCATTTTTTAATCTACAATTACACTTTCAAACAAAACACCTAACAAAATGTTTGCTCTTGGCTCCTGATCCAGAAGCCCCATGATTATTCTACTTTTGTGCTAAAGAGTATGTCGTTCTAATTGTGTAAACATGTGAAGTGTAAAATATGTCTCCTGTATTAGTGCGATGTTTGCGTTACAGTGTTAAATATCTTCAAATATAGAATGCATGCGCTGCTTTGTTGAAAAGGCAGTCGCACCTCGGCACATCAATATAATTGGCCCGCTTATTTTCCTGGGACTTCAAGACCTTCAACTGGAGAAGAATATCCAAGCTCTTGTTATAATGAAGGCTGTCCATGAGCGAGCGCAATTTCTCCTTCGGCATTTCCACCAGTTCAGGGTAGAGATCAAAGTGGGCAGCCATCGAAGTGGTACTGGCGCTCGATGCGATAAGTTATCAGTGGATAATGGCCTCCTCTGCCGAGACCGTCTTCTTACCGTGCACATTTTCCGGTGGAGAATGCATCTCCGCTTGATCTGGCCTTTGCTTGGCCTTCCTCTTAATCTACTATTATATTTATTGCTATTTTGGTGCACTCCTCGTCAAAATTCATGACTTATTTCTACGTAGGAAAGTGGCTCTTTGGGAATTGGGCACTAAGAAAACAGGCTCAGCCGTCAGCATAGGCACTGTTTCTAGGGTCATTGCTGATGCAGGGGAGCTTTCACACTGACCTTACTTCCTCGGACCTCTTACGGCAATCCACAGCAAAATCCCCTACCTGATGACAGGTGTGACATTTTGCCTCGGTGTTCACGTCTATCCAAGATTTTGAAGCAAATATCCCTTGTTCGGAGTCATGTATGCTTCCCGACTGGAGCTGAGAATATCCCGGTCAGGGTATTCATCACCTATCCAAAGGGAAACAGTGCGAACTTTACCTTGAACCTTTCCGAACCTTCACAAGAAGGCCCTGAGGTCCTCTGTCTTAGCCTGGAGGGGGACCAGGTCTTAATAGGTAAGCCAAAACAACTTTAAGGGATTAGAGGTAGTCAGAATTTTAAAGGAATGGATTATTTAGTTCTTGCATTTTCTTGAAGTATGATATCCTGGAAATGTTCCCTAAAAATTTAAAACCAACCCGATGAATAGTTTTCGAGATATCCCACATTTATTGAAGGGCACTCTGCAACGCGCTAATGAGAACTTTAAACGCGTTTTTCTCGAAACCGTGTTTTCAAAGTGGGTGACCACTATAATTCAAAAACTACTAGACGGATTTGGATGAAATTTATACAGTTTATTGTAAGCATAAAAAATTTCAAAAGCACAAATAATGTACAGAAAATCATTTACCTTGAGAGAACCTTAAGCAAAAAATTCCAAAACAAACCGTCAATAACTCGAGCGGAGCAAGAAATATTAAAGAAATTTCTTGACAAGAGCGGAGTTTCTTATTATTAATTATTTGTGCATTTAGAAAAATATTTTACCGAAAAGTTAATGTGACAGTGTTAGTGACCTTGTGATAGTTCTATCTAGTTCGGTGTTTGATTTAGTTGGATTAACATCCAGTTTTTGGTTGTTTTCGAAAGCTTCCAGCAGCTAAAGGAAATCTAACCGTTTGGTGCTGCTGCTGATGAAAGCCAAAGGAATTTAGATTTTCTTTATTAGAAACGCCGCTATTGTCAAGAAATTTCTTTAATATTTCTTGCTCCGCTCGAGTTTTGAACGGTTTGTTTGTTTTGCATAAAAAACTTGTATTTGATCGACGGATTTTAATTTTTTTTTTAAACTTCGATTTTTTTTTAAACAATAAACTTGAGGTTTTTTGCTTTAAAATCAGCGAGTAAACTTTCATAAACCGCCATTTTGAAACTTTAAGAAAAGAAAAAAAAAGCGTATATTAAGGATTTGATTAACTATTAAACTAATGATTCCCTTTGTTTGATTGATTTAAGATGAACCAGTAAGATGCTGTGTTGATCACCGGAAATCGCAACTTCCGAAACGGGGTCCAACAATAATTTTTATTTAATTTTGATAAAATCAAGTTGAAAGATGATGTAACAACTCAGCATAATTAGTTTTGTAAAATAAATTTAATTACCGCCAAAAAAATTATTTAAAATAGTAATTTGTTCACGCCTCTTACTACCCCTAACCCCTAAAGATATTAGAGAGCGTGAAAACAAAGCAGTTAAGAAAAAATTCTTGATCAAAGATAGTATATACAAAAAGAAGTAAAACAATTAGGAAATTCAAAATATATATAAAGTGACACTAGAGAAAAGCAAAAATGTGAAAAATAGCAGTTCACTATTGTCGAAGCTTCTCCGAACGTACTACGTACTGTACAAAAATAAAGATAACAAACTAAAAACCGACAAGTTGTAAACAAGACCTCTATTGCGTATCTTTATATATATGTTATGAAATATTCGGTTACGTAAACGCCATAGTCACCCGTAATTAAAATTGTATGTTAATTGGGATAAAACGTGAGACTACGGCTTTTACGTAACCGAATATTTCATTACATAAAGCCATAGTCGGGTTTTAGTTTTTTAACTTTATTTTTTACTTCAAACATTTTAGGGTTTTCTACAGTTTCGTATACACTCGTATCATAATAAAAGGTGTGTATAAAAATTAAGTTATATTTGGAGCCCTTAGTATCTCTAATTCAGCAAGATAGCGACTCCCACCACGCGTCGCCCCACCATATACCCTATGTTACGCGGAGCATTCATACAATTTCAATGAATAGTTTAGGGGCTACAAGGAAACATACCGCCCGCTGCCACGTCCCACCTTGCCTTGCCCTGCCGCCACTGCGCTGCTCGCCATATAGCCTTTGTTATGCAGAATATTCATACAAATCCAATGACACTTCTTTCAAGTTCACTCACTTTGTTTCCAAGGTCATAAATGTGTATATCTAAAGCGCCTCTCATCGCTTTTATGTAACCCATTGCATTATTAAAATCTTTTGCGATTTCAGATATCTTAGTTGACAATTTCGTTTCCAGAACCGTTAGTTTTAAGTCAACAGGCCGCTTTAAAATGTCGAACATTTATTTAATTACTGCTGAAGTCACTGGCCCATACAATGTTGAGTCACAACCAGCACATGTATTTGAAGAAATTTTAAAGTTGCACAGACTATGAGAAAAAATTTAAATTTTAAAGAACTCCAGTAACTGGACCTATTGGTGGAAATTCGCACGCTTAAATTAAACTTTTCCACCAAATGCAAAAAATAGAGAGCCGATTTGCACGCAACTTACACGGTCGCCATATGAACTACTGCACAAAACAGCAAAGCCAACAAACCACAGATGTGTAAAAAAATTTTGATCCATTAGTACGGATGCCGCCAGCTATAGTTCAAGCAAAGGTAATGTTCCAGAACTTATGTCTTTTCATTGCATCTGGGAATCAAGAACTACCGGTTAACATAGCAACAAAATAACAAACTTTTAGAGAAGAACTCTCGCAGCCCGAGAACTTTAAATTCCCAGATGGATTCACTATACAACAGAAGGAATAATAGAGCTAGCCTGATTCTGTGATGCCTCGGAAAAATCTTATTCCGCTGTTATATAGTCGATAACTACGAAAAATTTTGGAAAAATAGGAACATCACTTATATCAGCAAAGACTAAAGTAACACCTATTTAAGCAAACGTATATCACTACCACGCCTGGAGCTATGTGGAGCAGTGTTATTATCCAACATTATAAAGCAGGGAACAAATTAAAATTGTTATGGAAGTTTCGAAAATTTTGAGTACATGCATATACAGATTCCACAATCATTTTGGCATGTATACTCTCCAACAAGCACAGCGGATATACACTCGGCTTTAACTTCAAGTCAATGGTGGCATGTAAGATCAAGTGAAAATCCAGCAGACGCTGCATCAAGAAGCATAAGATCAGCTCACCTCATCTAGTCAATAATCAATTATGGTGGAAAGGACCGAAATGGTTAAGGAAAGAAATACCGCAAGAGTATAAGGAGGTTAGTAGGGATCCGGAACTACGAAAAATAACAGTAAGCGTTACCACCGTAGATAAAACGACATCAATGGACTTACTAAAACGGTACTCCACGTTTACTAAACTTAATAGAGTCTATGTACACATCTTGTTACAAATTTATGCATAATGCTAAGAAAAATAAAATCATTTTTATAAAAAACAGTTGAACCGACTTCACAAAAAGTGCTAAAAAGCATAAAATAATTTTTCATTTATATCTATTACGACATTTTAAAGTCGGTGCAAATTAAACTAAAAAAACAACTACAATAAAAGTATTTAATGCTCCCTCCTTATAATCCCGTGGGCTGAAATGTTTATGTAGAGTTTTTTATAAACGTGATTTATTTTTTTATATATGATGATGCCAAAGCTCAGGGGATGCCCTATGATGCTTAAGCACACCCTTGGCAGGAAAGGAATTAAGGTTGAGGGAAATGGGTAAGAAGGTTGAGTGAAGGAGATGTCGATGTATGCCTCGTTTGAAACAGAAAGATGATGAACTGTTCCACATTCGTGTTGTTCTGCTTTGAAAAGATTCCCGGAATTTGACGGTACGTCCAAATTTGACCTTGAGAGTATAGGGGTGGGAGCGATTTTTAGATCTTGTATCACGCGAGTTACATTCCCAGACACCTCAAATAACATAAGTCACAAAAACGTGACATATCCAAATACCATTCGACCTGAAATTGTCGAGCTCATGGAAAACTTACACCTCAGTCAAACTGTGAAATAAGTTTCCCATGAGAAAAGCTTATTCATCATAACTTAAACTCATGAAAACTGTCTCTTGGATATAAGAATAAGAATGTACTTAGTTAGTTGTTCGTCGTGACTTAAGTCGTTTAATTCAACTCCTCTTAAGAGTCAAAATATATAAAATTAAAGTATCTTTCTTTTCAAAAAATAAAATAAACTTTCTCTTAATAAGAATTTTTTGTGGTTTTATTTAAAAAATTATTAAAATAATTTTTTTATTTGAAAATAAAAGATTTTCATTTAAGTGGCGCAGTCGGTAGGATCTCTCTCAAAAGAAAGAGATCCAGTGATGTGTATAATTACATATATAAATATGTACATATCGAACCTATAAGAAAAAATTGTGTCTGTGTAAAAAGAAAATCGCTGTAAATTTTGTGTCTTTGAAAATCATATGCATAAAAAATCTAACAGAAATAAAAGTTTTGATAGAAATCGAAATTCAATTAGTGCAAGTGAAAACGAAGGAGAAAATATTGAAAATATGGCAACTCAAGAAGAAGTAGCATTATTGGTCCAATCAATGCGACAACAACAAGCCGAGATACAACAATTACGAGAACAATTAAATCAACAGCGAATTCAGCAGCAAAATGTTAACCCCAACCCGGGAGCTCCAATGTTCCAATTGACAACAGACCAAGTACTCAACCATTTTCGGCATCTAAAGGCATTTAACGGAACAGATGACTACAAATTAACTGAGTTTATAAAATCTGTAGAAAATGCAATAGCACTATGCAACAATGACGGCTTCCGACAATATGCTCTTCAAATTGTACTAAACGAGAAGATATTGGGTGAGGCTAAAAGATGCGTACAAAGACTAGGAGATGGAATCACTTGGGAAGCTTCAAAGGCAGAGCTAAAACTACACTTTAGTCCTCGTAAAGACTACGGAGAACTAATAAATGAATGCAGAAATGTAAAGGTAGGAAATCTTAGAGAACTTTTTAATATAATTAAGTCGGTGAACTATCAATTAAATGAATTATATAATTTTGAAGAAGTAGAAAATAGATCAGTAATTTATTCACCAGAAAATAACGATAAACATCTGGTAGCAATTGTTATGGAAAAGGTTGATAGTCTAGTTCGTGGAAATATAGAAAAAACTTATACTTTAATTGAAATTTATAATAAATTTGCTGAGTTAAAACTTCTAGATGATGAAAGAGCAGTCAGTGTTGTTCATAGAAAATCTAAAATTATTCCTAGAAATTTTAATCGCGAATTTAATCGACAAACGAACAGACAAACGAATAGACCAATTAATAACGACAAAATAAATTCATACGGACAACATAACAGTTATAACAGTAACAATAATCGTAATCCTAATAACAATTATAATTTTAACAACAACAGAAATCATAACAGCAATTATAACAATAATACATTTAACAGAAATAATTCAAATAACTATCACAAATCAAATTATAACAATAACTCAGTGCGACAAAATATAAATAACAATTCTGGGAGGTTTAGCACTTCCAATTCAAATAGATTTCGTAATAATCATAACAATTTCAGTGCAAATAATGTATCCAACAATGATGATGTGGTGGAACCAATGGAGGTTGAAAATGTTCAACGACAAAATTTTTCTCTCGAGCCTCCAGATCGAAATTACCAATAATAACTCTTACGATAGGTAGCCAGAAATTCAAATGCCTAATCGATACTGGTTCAGAGACTAGTATAATCAAACCCTTAGTTTTAGAAAATTTTCCCGAAATAAAACTTTTAAACCCCTTATTTTACTCTACAATTAATGGTGTAAATATAATTGATCGTGAGATAATCACCCCACTTCCAAAAGAATTTTTAACAAAAGGTACGATTTCGTGGAAAGTGATTGCATTGAACGGAAGAAAATATGACGCAATAATCGGTCAGAATTTATTAACAGCAATAAAGGCAATAGTAAATCTAGAGAAAAGGCAATTAGAAACGAGTAAGAATATAATATTGTTTGAAGATGAATCACCCTACGAAATAAATGAAATAACTTCCCTGGAAACTAATGAAGGAAATATAATGAATAATCTAAAACTAGATCATTTGAATGAAGAAGAATACAAATCTGTCGCAAATTTATTGAAAGATTATCAAGAATTATTTTTTAAGGAAGGAGATAAACTCTCCTTTACTCACGAAGTGCAACATGAAATCATTACAACGACTAATAATCCAGTTTATTCGAAAATTTATAGGTATCCGAAGATACATGAACAAGAGATCGAAACACAGATTTCTGAAATGCTTTCTCAAGGAATTATTAAAGAAAGTAATTCTCCTTACAATTCACCCCTTTGGATAGTTCCAAAAAAGCCAGATAATTCCGGTAAACAAAAGTGGCGAATAGTCATTGACTATCGCAATTTGAACGAAGTCACCGTTAATGATAAATTTCCAATTCCTAATATTGATAATATATTGGATAAATTGGGAAAAGCTCAGTATTTTACGACTTTGGATTTAGCCAAAGGCTTCCATCAAATCCTCGTAAAAGCTGAAGACCGGAAAAAGACAGCGTTTTCTACTCCAATCGGACATTATGAATATGTCAGAATGCCATTTGGACTTAAGAACGCCCCAGCAACCTTTCAGAGGTTGATGAATTCAATTCTCAGGGACTACATAAATAAAATATGTGTAGTCTACCTTGATGATATTCTTATATTCAGCACCTCTCTTGAGGAACATATCCTTAGCATCCGAAAAATATTTAATAGATTACGAGAAGCAAAATTAAAAATACAGATTGACAAATGTAATTTTCTCCTTAAGGAAACGGAATATCTTGGTCACATTTTAACACCAGAAGGTGTACGACCAAATCCAATGAAAATTGAAGTCATTCAAAATTTAAAACTTCCAACAAACCAAAAACAAATTAAATCTTTTTTAGGGATCACCGGATATTACCGAAAATTCATAAAAAACTATGCAAAAATCGCTCAACCACTAACAAAGTATTTGAAGAAAGGTTCCAAAGTTAATCCAAATGACCCTTCTTACATTGTTGCCTTCGAAAAACTAAAAGAACTTATAACTAATCATCCAATCCTTCGATATCCAGATTTTAACAAAGAGTTTAAACTTATCACTGATGCAAGTAATTTCGCCATTGGAGCTGTCGTAACTCAAGACGGTCACCCCATTTGCTTTGCCTCCCGAACCTTGAATAATCATGAACAAAATTACCCAACAATCGAAAAAGAACTCCTTGCCGTAGTTTGGGGAGTAAAATATTTTAGGCCATATCTCTTTGGAAGAGAGTTTGAACTACAAACCGACCACCAGCCAATAAAATGGCTGCATACGAAATATTCAGGTAAGGATATTAACCCTAGACTTCAAAGATGGCTTCTTCAATTAGGCGAGTATAATATTAAAATTGGTTATATCAAAGGAAAGGAAAATAGAATCGCAGACTTTTTGAGTAGAATAAACGTCGAAACGCAAGAAATCAATTCAATTAACAATACCAACAATGAAAATGGTAGAAACCAAAATTCTTTAGAAAACAAAGATTTAAGTGATACATTAACTCAATTGTTTTCAGAAGGTGTTGAAAATTTGAGCACCGGTACCGAAAATTTGGGCACAAATTCTATTACTGAAAACTCTAATAATATTTTTAACGAAGTCTTAAATAAAAAAAGTGAACAAATAAATAACTTTGAAGATGATAATGGTAGAAGAGAATCTGTAGAAGTATTAACTATCCACTCTCAAGAAGAAAATTTAGAAGATCACATTCCTATACTCGAAACTGTGGTTAATAGGTTTAAGCTACAACTAATATTTGTAGAAAACAAGGAAAAAGAGTTTGAAACAATATTAAGAAACAGAAGAATTTTTATCGATAAAAACGATTTAATTAATGACAATGTCAGTGATATTTTAAGAAGATATTTAGGTAATAAATTTAAGATAGGAATTTATACAAATTTAAGTGATCATGACTACAATCAGCTACAACAAAAATTAATTACGTTATATCCGAACCGTACTATTTTCAAATTCGTTAAATGCAGTCACTTTGCCACAGATGTGGAAGATGAAGAAAGATTAAAGAAACAGATAGCATTATTCCATAAGAATGAAGTAGGACATTCTGGGATCATTCTCACCTATGAAGGTATGAAAAGGAAAATTTACCATCCAAATCTCAAAACAGAAATATGGAAAATAATTAATAATTGCGAAATTTGTTCTTCAGCCAAATACGATCGGAAACCAATAAAAAATAAATTTCATTTAACAGAAACACCTTCGAAAATCGACGAAGTAGTGCATGTTGACGTTTATGTGAATAGTAAACATTCATTTATAAATTTCATCGATAAATTCTCAAAATTTGCAACAAGCTTTTATCTAGAAGATAGAAACAGTCGAACAATAGTAGAAAAACTCAAACAATTTATCTCCATTCGAGGAAAAATCAGTAAATTTATTTTTGATAACGAGTTTGGTTCCAAAAATGTTGAAGAATTCTGCAAGAAAGAAAATATTCAATTTCATATTACGAAACCGAATAGTCATACGGGAAATGCCGACGTTGAACGGCTTAATAATACCATAACCGAACGAATTAGAGTTTTAAATTTAGAAGAAAAGCAACCCATTTAATTACAAATGCTTAGTGCTATTTTATCATATAATAATTCGTATCATTCCACTATAAAATGCACCCCAGCCGAAGTACAAAATCGCGAAGTTGACTTTGATATTATAAAACGAAGAATAGATGAAAAGAAAAATCAGGTAATAACAAAAAGAAATAAAAACCGCGAAAATTATGTAGAAAGTAGGACAACAGGGTTCATTAAAAATTATAAATCACTTCGTCACAAAGAAGAACCGAAGTTTAGGAAATATAAATTAGCTTACATCCACGAAAGTAATATAAAACGTCCTTTTAAATTTACAGGTAAGAACACTGAAAACCATAGTCATATGGATGCTGGTCCTAGCAATGATTCCTCTAACACAGGCAACGCTAACAATTGAACAAATTCACTCTGAGACCGGATTTACGGAGATAAAAATAGATGAAGTAGAAATAGTAAATAAATTTGATATAGCCCTTCACATAATTCATCCCAACGAAATTTTAGATATTATAGATATTATGGAACGTAATATTGAAATCCTAAATGTTACTAACAAAAATGCACTAATAAAACAAATTAATTCAATTAGAAGTAAAACCCTAACATTATTACCCAACAGAAGTAAAAGAGGCTTAATAAATATAGTAGGAAAAGGACTAAAATGGCTTTTCGGGACACTTGACGAAGACGATAAACTAGATATTGAATCACATTTAAAAGTAACAGACGAAAATAACCAAAATATAATCAAAACTATTAATCAAAAAATTAGAATCAACGACAATTTCAACAATTCAATTACTCTATTAAAAAGCATTATAGAAGCAGATAGAAATAAAATTGTTACCGAATTAGAAAACAAAAAATTTTGAAAAGAAAATATTAGACCAAGGAATCTTCATTGAACAACAACTGAGAATAAACATGTTAAGAGACCAAGTGGAACAAATTCAAGATAATATAATGTCAGCCAGAGTAGGAATAGTTCATCCAAGCATACTTAGCGACAAAGAAATTAGAGAATATGACATTGATATAAAGAAATTAAGTAATATTAAAGTAGGAATTGCTAAATTCAGGGACAATGCCATTATTTTTGCAATAAAAATCCCAACAGGAATCTTAAAAACAGATAAAAAATTAATTGTTCCAATCGCAAATAAAGATAGTAAGCAAATTGACGAAGAACTTGAATATGTTGTTAGAATTAAAAATAAAACTTTCACGTTTCAGACCAGTTTAAGTTTACAAGAATTAAAACAAAGCAAACATTGTACAGAGAAAAAGAAATGTAAATTAGTAAATAGTCCAGCAGAAGAAATTATAGAAATAGGAAATGATTTTGTAATCTTAAATAATATGAAAAACAAAAATTTTAAGAGTTCTTGCGATGAAAGAAGACCTATATTAAATGGAAACTTTGTAATAAATTTTGTCAATTGCTCAATTAAAATTTGTAATAAAACATTTAGTAATAAGCTATCTGAATTTACAGAAAGATTTGTTATTCCAAATGTAGAAAGTGTAACTTTGCATGACGAAATGTTAACCTTCGAGAAGATTACCCTGCACCAAGAAAATAATATTAAAGAAATTAAGGAGTTGAAGTACCATAAAATTGTTAATTACAGTTTAGGAACAGGAAGCATCATTTTAATAATAATAATTTTGTTAATCATATTTTATAAAAGAAAAGGGCTTAAAGTTAAGATAATTCAGGAGAATCATCAGTTTAAGGAGGGAGGAGTTACATTCCCAGACACCTCAAATAACATAAGTCACAAAAACGTGACATATCCAAATACCATTCGACCTGAAATTGTCGAGCTCATGGAAAACTTACACCTCAGTCAAACTGTGAAATAAGTTTCCCATGAGAAAAGCTTATTCATCATAACTTAAACTCGTGAAAACTGTCTCTTGGATATAAGAATAAGAATGTACTTAGTTAGTTGTTCGTCGTGACTTAAGTCGTTTAATTCAACTCCTCTTAAGAGTCAAAATATATAAAATTAAAGTATCTTTCTTTTCAAAAAATAAAATAAACTTTCTCTTAATAAGAATTTTTTGTGAGTTTTATTTAAAAAATTATTAAAATAATTTTTTTTTATTTGAAAATAAAAGATTTTCATTTAAGTCGCGTTGACATGTGTCTACAAGGAATCAGGCTAGCAATTTCGTCAGAACAATGGCCATGGAAATAACGATAGAAGAGTGAGAGACAACCGACATTCCGTCGATGCTCCAGAGAGTCAAGGCCCTCAGAGATTGAGGGATCGTCAATAAGTTTAATAGCCTTACGCTGGACTTCGTTTAATGCGGATAGTGCGGTGTGTCCGGCCCCTGCCCAAATATGGGAAATATATGCAAGTCTAGGCCTAATGTGGGACTTGTAGCACTAAGTCAGGTGGGGTGAAATATTTCTTACAGCTCTGTAGAAAATCCAAACATTTCATAGCACTTTTAGCGATTGCAAATATATGATCAATCCAGCTAAGAGTGATGGATATCTCGATACCCAAGATATTTAGGGAGGGCGAATTTGGTATATTCACTCCGTCGACTGAAATGGGTTCGGGGTGAACTGGGCGTTTTTTAAGGAACATTAAACAGCATTGAGTTTTAGATGCATTAACCGTAAGACGATTTGCTCTGCCCCAATCAAGGACCATAAAAATGTCGTTGTTTAATGATCTAAACATGCATTCCCGATTGACTTCTGTTGCATTTTCACGTAAATTCGTTACAGGATCAAATGGGTACGCGAAATCCAGGGTGCTGTCGTCGGCGAAACTATGAATAGGATTGAAAGTAAGGGATAAGAGATCATTAATAAAAAAGAAATAAGGTTGGTGAAAGAACTGAACCCTGAGGTACGCCGGCATCTATTTCGTAGGAATCAGATGTAACTCCGTCAATTACTATACGAATTGAACGGTCTGACAAAAAACTCTCTATCCATTTAACGAGGATAGGGTGCAAACCAAATGTTTGAATTTTGGGTAAAAGGGCAGCATGCCAGACTCTATCAAAAGCCTTTGAAATATCAAGAGCGACGATTTCGGACTCACCAAAATTGTGAGGACAATGATTCCAACGTTCCGTTAGAGCCGTTAGTAAGTCTCCGGTTGAGCGGCCAGTGCGGAAACCGTACTGGCAATCGTTGATAAGATGGTTGTTTTCTAGATATTTCAACAACTGAGAGTTGATGAGTGATTCAAAAACTTTAGATATGATCGAGGTTAGTGCAATTGGTCTGTAGTTAGAGGGGTCGCATGCCTCTCCTTTTTTAAGTATCGGCTGAACATGAGCAAGTTTCCATACACTTGGAAACATTCCTGTTGAATATGACAGGTGAAAAAGTTTGCGCAGAGGTTTAGCCACAGCAGAGGCGCAGCATTTTAAAACAAGGGGCGAGAAACCATCAGGCACAGTAGCTTTGGACACGTCGAGTTTTGACAGTACTCTGAAAACTTCGCGAGTGCGAAAGTGTTGCGTCTTTTGCTTACTAGTACATTGTGGTGTGGCTGCGATGAAGGTGGCAAGTACGAATTAGCAGCAAAATTAGCAGCAAATAGGTTGGCCTTGTCCAATGAGTCAGTAAAAACATTCCCATTATAAATGAGTGGTGGTGTTGACGAACAGGTTAAATTGTTCTTTACGGTTTTTACAAGAGACCAGAAGCCCTTACTACCCTTTTGGGTAGAAAATACCTTCTGTCTGATGTTCTGGTCGAAATTGAACTTTGCCCGACTTATTGCGGAATTGCAAGTATTCCGCGAATCTCTATAGATACGTCTCAATTCCTCTGAAGGGCACAATTTATATGCCTGGTAGGCTGCTTCCTTATTTTTAATGTCTGCGAAACAGTCATTATTGAACCAATTGGTGTTAGTTGGTTTAATGTTCTTGAAGCTATGAGGAATAAAGCGATGCATTCCAAACCAAAGGATGTTTAAGATATAATCGGTGCATTTGTTAACGTCTCCCACAGAAAAGCAATCGGACCAATCCAGCTCTCTGTTATACTTATTATGTCCCGCCCAATCAGCATTTTTATAATGCCACACTACTCTTTTGGTGGAATTTAGGTTAGTGGTTGTCAGAGAGGAGATGGAGAATTGGGCGGAGATAAGACAATGGTCCGAATTACCCAAGGGAGCAGTTACCGAAACCGCGTATTTTTCTAGATGCGATGTTAGAAATAGATCTAAAAGATGCGCGTTGTGCCCCGAAGTATCAGGAACACGAGTCGGAAACAACCAGTTGCTGTAAATTAAAAGACTCACTAAATAACTCGACGTGTCTTCCAGACGGGCTTGTGGTAGAAGAATGCCTGAGCCACTGTGTGTTGTGGACGTTGAAATTGCCAGCAAGAACGATTTCAGAAGAGGGGGATATTTCCAAAATCTTATCAATATCGGAGGACAACTTATCAATGGAACACACAGTGTCAGTTTCAGACATATTCTAAAAATGAACAAATGGCCCCAACGAATTCAAAATTGATTTTGAGTTAATTAAAAATTTCACTGTTCAAAAAAAAAATGGAATCAAAAAAAATGTCTTAGGTTTCTTCATAAAAACAATCCACACAATACTTAATATAAAACCACCAGGAAAAATGAGTAATTTTCAAAAATCACTACTAAAATGATGAGGAGTTGACGATTACAAGTCCTTTATATACTTTCTGTTGTCGCCATTTCCTCTCCAATAAATTATTAATTGTTATTGTTTTAAGAATTCCTGAAAAAAAACCTTTTCGCAAATTATTTCGATTAGATTCCTTACCAATTAATGAATTTATTGGCATGACTTTATTAATTAAAACGTATGAATTGAATCAAAAATTAATTACATTAAAATTGTGCTATAAAATGGCGACAACAGAAAAATTCATCATTTCAACGAACTCAACCTTCTCGTTTTCACTTTCTTTCGCTCTCATTGCGTAAATGTAAATTAATAAAATCGCGAATAATTTAAAAATTAGGCAATTCACCGCGATTCTGGTACTACCATCAAATTACCCGCGAAAAGTTACCTCAATTTCATATGACGTTTACTGTCAGAAATGAAAGTAGTGACAGTTCTTGGTTTACAAGTTCGTCGCGCGGTCGAGAAAGTTTTAGTTAATTGTTATGTTTTTCAGTGAATAAACAGGTAAGTGTGTGAAAAAAAGATGCATTTCGTGTACTTGAAACCAAGTGCATCAGCTGTCGCAGGTGTGATAAATTGCGATATAATCACTTGAAAATGATGAGCCTGGCCTCAAAACATATGAAACTCTTGCTGTCGGTGCCTGTATTATGTTTTTATAACATCAGGTATTGGCAACATGTAACGCTTTTTTCACTTTTTGCATGCCATAAAATGCATGTTGTTAAGTTCCAAGAAATTTTTTTACGTTTTGCAAGTTTCTTGGAACCTTTTTCTGTTTGTTGTGTCTAAAATGTTTTCATTAATCTCCTTTTTCTTTTCAGAATGTGCAGGACAATAGGGAGAGGAAAAGAAGGGCCTGTAGATTTCCCAGGCACATCAGGTGAGTATAATTGAAAAAAAAGTTATGTGTATTCATTAAATGTTCCTTTTATTTTTTAGGCATCATTGAACACCTGCAAGGGAGCCTAGGCGATCAAGTTTGAACAGGATAACGTTATGGGAGATCTTTTCAAAGGCTTTACCAAAATCGGTGGCGATAATATCAACATCTTTACCGTTTTCCGGGGCACATAGTGTTTTGGAGACGAAGTCGGTAAGGTTGGTGGTTGTAGATCTACCTTCGAGGAAGCCATGCTCGGAGAGGGAGAAGTTAGACTTACAGTAGAAGAACATGGAATCATAGACCAATTTTTCGAATAGTTTAGGTATGAATGATAATTCAGCAATGGGTCTGTAGTTGGATACATCGTTCTTGCAGGCTTTTTTGAAGATGGGAATAATATACGAGTTTTTCCATAATTGAGGGAAACCCCCCTGAGTGCCCGAGAAGCGGAAAAACAAAGTAAGGGGTTGAACTAGATTCATGGGACACTTTTTCAAAACGATGGCCGGAATGCCATCGGGACCTGGGTGAAAGTCGTCCTCAAGCCCGTTAATACAGGCGGCGATTAGTTCGGGATCAGGGTAGAAAGATGTGAACGACGCTTGAGTGCATTTGTCCAGGAATGAAAAGTAGTCAGGTTGTAGGAAATTGTCGCTGAAAGATTTACTGAAGAAGTGTGCAAAAAGGTTGGCGATAACATTAGGATCAGACGAAGAGGTATTCTCGAGCTTAAGGGTGGAGAGTTAACCATTTTATTTCTTCTTGGAATTAATAAAGCTATTAAAACGCTTGGGGTCGGATATGAGACTCGTTTCCATTCGTTGGAGGTACTCATAGTAGAGGGTATCACAACGTTCAGAAAAAGAGGTATAAGCAGATTCAGTCTGGGTTAGTAGAAAAGTTTGACAACGTTTACTTCTCCTGCTGCGGAGAGAGCGTAATTCTTTTTCGTACCAAACGTGGGATGAGGAACAGTTTTTACGAGGAAGAAGAGGAATAAAACGAGGAACAGCGGAGGATGGTGACGGTCAAGGGAGGAGAGGAGATGGTTCCTTTCCACGGCAGCCGAGTTAAGTGGCTCTGAAAAAAAGATTAAGTCTAATTGTCTGTCCAGAAAGTACCTGACTCCGCTTACTTGAAAGAGACCAGAAACGGAGAGCTGATCGGTAAAATAGGCTTCTTTGGCGGAAGAGGCATTCAGGGGGACAAAGTGAGAACAGTCCCCAGACAATGACCATCGAATAAGCAGAGGGGAAAATTTTATCGCCAAATTGACAGCTCAAGTAGCCTAATCGGCTACTTTGCCCCACCACTCCACCCCACCAAGAATGTTTTTCACATAGTACCAATCGGTGAACATACTCTTTACAACACAGAAAGAATCGTCAAAAACGGTCCACGCGTTACAAAATAATTATTATAATTATGTATGACGATTAAAAAAAATTAATAAAAAGAAAACCTGTCGAACTTAGAACCTCTTTGTTTATAGGTAGTCGGTTCAAAGTTCAGAAAAGGAATAATACCCATTAAAGCCTTATGAGCTAAAAGGGCTAGGTTAATAAAATTAGCATAGTGTCATGAATTTCAACAGGAGCTCACTGACCTAGAAAAGGGAAAACATTTAAATTCATGTCTTGGTGTTGATGGCTCCCATTTTAGCCATTTGGGCAGCTCGTACGATTTCCTTTAGCTCTTTCTGTACTACACCAAACTTATTAAAAGTTGCTTGTGGACGTTTCCCTTTGAAGTTTTCACTTAAATGTTCGATGATTTTGTTATACTCTTAAAGGATCACCTTGTTCGGACTATTTACGAACTTGTCCTAGCCTGCAGCATCTGGACATCTGTTATCCTTTTTCATGCCGAAACGATCCAGTTAATAGACCGCTGGTGCCTTGACATTCTTGTTTGAGTTCCGCCAGTAGAACGTTCTTTCGTTGTACTTGGTGGAGTAGTTGAGGTTTGAGGACATTCCTATATAGGGCTGGCCATGTTTATTGTTGGTGCTATCTAAGACTAACCACAGAAATAGTAATCTGAAAAGAAAGAAAGGAAATAGGAGAACATGTTAGTTAGGTCAATTTTTTATCTGTGTTTTATGAATTCATCCGCCAGATTATGTGGTGACAGGAACTTTATTGTCTTTTGTAACAACTTTGGAGCTATTGCTTTTTCCCGTATCTATTTTAGTGCGATATAGATTATTTCACAAGATTTATAAGTTTTCGGTTTATTTATTTGCACATTTTCTTTTCTAATTCTTTTTTTTAAATTTTTTTATTCCTCATCCTCATTTATGTTGGTTTTGAAGTGGACCAAATTCTGATAGTTGATTCATTGCAGTCTGCCAAAAAAGATATCACTTGGTTTCATTTTCGTTACTGAATGTATTGTATTGTTGTATCTATCGACGGCTATATTTATTAGTACTTTCAGGATCAGGTTATGGTAGCAAGCAGCGTACCACTTCGATGATAGTGTTCTGTACCCTTTCTCTTGTTCCGTTGACCTCATTCCTTTGAGATGGTGTTAAATATATTTCGATTGCCACGGTTTTTACGTGGTACTCCATCGTGTTGGTGAAATATTCCCCTAAAATTATACATAGGGTTCTCCTCTATTAGATCTGGCAGTGTATTGTCCAAAAAAATCCGCATAAATTTCACTATTAAGCACTTGCGGCAAAATGAATGGTACTACCAATCGGTTGTCGATGATACCAGCCCACACATTGGCATTGAATCTCTGCTGGAATAAGATCATCTTTGCCCTGTGTGGGTTAGTGTTCGACCAGGTATGGAAGTTATGGAAGTTCGTGATATCATTCCTGGTGAATTGACATTCATTTGTTGACAGAATTCGGTCCAAAAACGCTCTATCGTCAATGTCGCGTTCCAGAAACCAAGTGCTAAATTTTCTCTCAGAATCTCTTTCCAGTAGTCCTTGGGCTAGGTGATGATGATATGGACGTAATCGCCCTCGATGAATAACCATCCAAACCGTAGACGAAGACACTCCTAATCGCCTTGCGAGTCGTTTCGTGCTCGTCCAAGGGTCCCGCCTCACGATGGTGATTATTTGCTGCTCGACGTCGGCAGAAGTTCCAGAAGTTTTGGGTCGTGTCTCCATGTCGTGTGAAGTTAAACTTCCTGTTTCTCGTAACCTATCGAAAGTCCGTATAAATACCCCGCTTTGGGGTGCTCGCCGGTTAGGGAATCTTCTTTGATATTCCAGTACAGCCGCTCTCCCTTTTCCGTCTACTACACCATAAATTTAAATAATAATATCCGAGTATTCCTCAAATGTAAATTTTACCATTTTTTAATAATTTTTCCTTCAAAACAGCCATACTTATTGTTTTGTTTTTCAACTATGATAGGTATTCCTGCTGACTGACCCTTTTTTATAGCAAAATTTCCATCAGGTACGAGTAACAGAACGCCAGAATACAAAGGTGTGAATTCTAGCTAACACAAGCTAATATCGGCAACAAAACAAAATTACACTAACATTTTTATAACTTTTTTGCAGCAATAATTAAAATTAATTACCTGCGCACCAAAATAAACATTTTCGACCTTTTATCTTAAAATTGTTGTTTCTTTAAAGAATTTCCTACCTAAAGTGCAATAAAATAATTAGGTCCTCAGACAGTTCGAAGGATGCGGTTTTTCTAATTCTCTGTCTAACTTGCCATGTTGCACCCTTTTGAAAAGGTAATAATCTTACAAAAATAAGAAGGGGTATACTAATTACATGAATTTCGGAGAAAATTTGGGAAAATGCTGAACTTTAGGTAATCGCAAACCATTTGTTTCACTTTTGGAAGTGACTGCACCTGTAAGGGTAGAAGTTAGATCAACATTGTTGAAAATGTTGGAAAGGCCATTGGGATAGTAATGTTTCAGCGTTTGTTTGATGTCGCTATGTTGAGTAGATCAAAAAATAAAAATAAAAGAGTAATGTGCATACCATGAAAAACTGAAATTTATAATTCACCCTGTAACTCCCAAACGGTTAAGATTACCCCCCCCCCCCCCGCCATACAATTTTTTGTTTGCCTAGTTGAGATCTATTACCCCCCTCATTTTGGCACGTCGGATCTGAAACACCCTGTATACTCTACTCAAGAAAAAAAGAATAATCCAAATCGGTCCACACGTTACGAAGTTAGACAGCCCTCCCACTCCATTTTTCATTACTAGCAATGGGCGGTCATACTCTTACCAACAGAAAAGAATCATTAAAATCGGTTCACGCGTTACGAAGTTAGGTTTCACCCCGACCCCAGAGATTCCAGGCGGTATGGAGCAAAAATCGCCGAGGCGTGGCGCTGAAGCCGCCCAAAGTCGCCGCGCCATTATTTGGAAAAGTTTTCTACTGTCAACCTATATAGTACAGGAAATAAAAGAATTACACTTCGAAAAATTACCTACAGGAATTTGACTTGATAAATCGTTAGGGGGGCATAAAGAAAGCTTAACTCTAGATTTCCGAATTTCCCCCCCCCTGTTTTTGAGAAAATCCAAAAAAATTTTGAAATGCGTTTTTCATAATAATGTAAATGGGAAAGTTGTTCGTCACAAAAATACCTACAATTTTTGTTTAAACAATTTTTTTGTAAAACTTACCGTTCTCGAGCTGGAGCTTGCCAAAGTGTGAAAATTGTACTTTATTCCATATGGAATACGCGACTCAGCGCGGCCATAAAGTACAATTTTCACACTTTGGCAAGCTCCAGCTCGAGAACGGTAAGTTTTACAAAAAAATTGTTTAAATAAAAAATGTAGGTATTTTTGTGACGAACAACTTTCCCATTTACATTATTATGAAAAACGCATTTCAAAATTTGTTTGGATTTTCTCAAAAACAGGGGGGGGGGGGGGGAAATTCGGAAATCTAGAGTTAAGCTTTCTTTATGCCCCCCTAACGATTTATCAAGTCAAATTCCTGTAGGTAATTTTTCGAAGGAACCCTATTTTTTCGTGCTTCGTTTCCTGTACTAATAGCCCAAAAGCGCCGAGCAAGAATTAAAAATCGCCCAGAAAGTACCTAGTCGCAGAGAGGAAAAATTTGAAAATTATGTTGCCAAATTGACGGCTCAAGTAGCCCAATCGGTGAGAAATCGACCGATCTGGCAGCTCTGCCCCGCCCACGGTATGTAGTCACGGTTTTCACGTTGACTAAAAAAATGTCGGGGGGGGGGGGGGGGGGGGGGTAATGAAACTCTTTCCGTTTTCCATTACGAGGATACTTGGAATTGTAAAATACTGTAAAATCTTAATAATTTTATCCCTCAAGTGCAAGATGTACTTATCTTTTTGAAAAAGTTTTACAAATTTTAAAAATGTTTAACACATTTAAGGGGCCATTCAAGTATTACGTAACGCAGATAGGGGGAAGGTCTTGTGAAACGTTACGGTGAGTTATGAGGGGGGCGGGGGGGGGGCACCAACGCGTTACGTGACATTAAGTGTTTGTTAAAATTTAAAAACCCAACTCGTGACTCACGGCTCAGTTTATATGGTATATCTACACTACACATATTTTTCTTACATACGAAATGAGTAGCGTCACTGAGTATACAGAAGTATATACATGTCAAATAACCGCCTTTGTGCCTCGACGGTCAAGGAAAACCACCTAAACTACAAGCCATGAGCTTACGAATTTCACTCACATACATTAGGGCCAAAGTGGGCTGAAATTTCGTGTAATTTCCATTGCTTCTTATTCCGGTATTTTCTGCAACATAATTGGCATTTTTTTAGAGCGTTACGTAACGTTTGGGGGGGGGGGGGGCGGGTAACGCGAAACGTCACGGCGCGTTACCCTTGTAGGGGAGAGTCAGAAATATTCAAAAACTGCGTTACGTAATATTTGAACGGTCGCTAATGAACTTCTGATTTCTTACTTCGATGATGTCGATGTGAGTAACTCTGTGAGGTACGTTGAGATGGAAGCTTCCTACAGTTCCGGTTTATTTTGGTGTCGGTCATACTTATTAGCGTTGCCGATGTCACCTCTTCTTATTTCTTTTTCCATCTGCAGAAAATAATATTTTTAAAGTATTTGCTCCCTGTTATCGTTCCCGTTCTCATGAGCTCTCCTATATTCTTTCTGGATGATTCTGAATTTATTTTCCTCGTTGTTAATGTACCATACCATTCTTTAAAAATAATGCGTATTTTGTAGTTTGACAAATGTTTTTTAAAAATATCCGAATCTTTCGGAAAGTTTTAAACCGTTTACTATTGTTGGGTGTAGCTTTTTCTTGAGTACTCGCATTATATTTTCTTTGTTTGCTTCGAGCAGGCTGATGTAATATCTTTGGTACCTCATCTAGGGTATGTAAGCATATATGTATATGATCCATACAAATAGTTACGAAGGTTGCTTAGAGCCCAAACAATCGCTAACAGCTCCTTTTCATTGGCCGCGTAGTTTTCCACTGTTTATTTTAAAGATCTAAGCAGAAACTGCATTATCTTCGCTGATCATTACCTGAATTTTGAACACATTTATCGGGGCTTCACAATGTGGAATTACTGAAGTATTGTCCTTCTCTGCGCTATGTGCCGTTTCTGTTAATGATGAAGTTAAGGCATTGCCTCTAGCTTTTGTTTTAAGAAGGCTTCAGCAACTTGGTTAGTTCGTCCGGAATTGTAAAGCAGCTCATATTTCTATTTCTCTATTATTATAAGATTAGTGTTGTGGTTTATATTCCTTAATGCAAAGGTTAATGGCTGATGATCCGTGGATATCTTAATTGTTCTTTTGCTCCATTTAAATAGTTACGAAGGTTGTCTAGAACCCAAACGATCGCTAACAGCTCCTTTTCATTGGTCGCGTAGTTTTCGTCTGTTTGTTTTAATGAGCTTGGGATGAAGGTAATCGAGAGGTCCTTGCTGATCTTCCCTTAAGATAAGTAAGCACCAATTGCATGAAGCGACGCATCTGTTCTAATGATGACCGACTTTTCGAAGTCAGGAAAGTTTTGCACTTCTGGTGAAGAAAGTGCTTCTTTTAAGTGTCTAAAAGATTTAAACTCTTCCTCTTTTAAATTTATCTGTGCATTTGGCCCTCTTATAAGGTTCGTTAAGGGTTTTTCAATTTTTGCAAAGTCTTTTACAAAATATCTGTAATATGAGGCGAGTGCAAATAACTGTTTTAATTCTTTAAGATTTGAATGCGGTTTTATGTTTAAAATAGCTTGAATTTTCTTTTTGGGTCCGGTATAATGCCCACATTAGTTTTGATGTAGCCCGGAAATTCAGTCTCAAAAAATTCGGTTTTATCTAAGTTCACTCGCTGATTGGCCTTATTAAGTTTTAAAAATATTTTTTGAACATTTGCAAGATGCTCTCTTTCAGTCCCTCAAAACAATATTATGCCGCCGATATAGACTTAACAAATCTTCTATCATTCGTATACTCCAAAAGGTAACCTGTTGAATTCGTATTTTCCGTTAATCGTTGAGAACGTTGCTTTGGGTATGGCTTTTTCTTTCATATGAATTTGATGAAAGACAGACCTCAAGTCAGTTAAGGTGAAGTAGTTACAGTTTCAGAGACTATAGTGTTTGAGATATGTAGTATTGGATATGTATCGGTTATGGTCAGTGCGTTTAGTCTTTTAAAGTCTATGACAATCCTATACTTCTTGACATCTGATGCATCCATTTCTTTTGCCAACAATCCAAAGTGGGAAATTATAAGGCCTTCTAGACGGGCTTATGATTCCATCATTCAGGAGTTGGGTATGGATAATACTTGGTATAGATAGGTTCATCCGCAGTCATTTTGATTTCTTTCCTTACGTTGCTATTCACAATAGACAATTAAACCTCTTAGAGATAGCACAGACCAGTTTTTTAATATTAACTACTAATAGCCAATATCAAGTTTCTATTCGGAACTATTTACAAATTAACCCACATATCTTGTCTGGATTCTATGGAGTTAGTTCTCGTTGAAGTTTCTGTCTCGCACAATCCTGTCGTAGTTGTTGGGGATTTTAATGTCGACTTGCTAAATGATAATCATCTTACTCGTCGATTCACCGATTTGATTACGACTCTAGATTTTCCTGTCGTTAATAGCTTTCCTACTCATTTCACAGCTACATCTTCTTCCTAACTCGATCTATTTTTAATTACTTATTCTGAATCTGTAATTTTTCATAATCAAATATGATTTTCAGGCTTTTGTAGCCACGATCTTATCTTTTTAACTTATGGTGCAGGGAATGCGAATCGTCCTGAGAAGACTTTTCTTATCATGATTTTAAATCGTTGATCTAAACTCTCTGCTAAGTGAGGCATGTTCTTTCGATTGGGAACAGTTCTACTATCTTTCATCTACAGATAAGCAACTGTGCTATTTCGAATATCTTCTAAGTGAACTCCTTCATAAGCATCTACCAATCAGGACGCGAAGAGTTATTGATGATAGCTGTCCTTGGTTTAATGCGAGAATTAGATCTTTGATCTCTCAGCGCAATAGTGAGTATGCGCCCTGAGGGCGTTTTCGTACATCTGAGATTCGTGAACGTTTCCGCTGCTTACGAAATAAAGCGCACAGCGAGATTAGACGTGCTAATTAGACATCAAACTTACCACAAATAAATTGTAGAATAATTTGGAAAATGTGGGTATAGGTCAATCCAAGGATGCTCACGTCTCCAAAGATGCTCATGAATTTAATCGAATGTTCACTGGTCAATTTTCGAGCGGCAATCGTAATAACGACATTATCTAGGTCGGCTTTCCTTCATTGGGTAATCCTTACGAAGGTTTCTCGTTTGCTAAAGTAACCACTCGCGATGTTAATAACCCGTTTTTCTCTATCAGGTCTAAGCGGTAGGTCTTGATAATGTGCATCCTACTTTCATTAAAATGCTCCTGCCAGTTGTGTTACCATCTTTACGCACATATGTAATACAATAATTGTTACTTCAATTTTCCCTGAGAAATGGCAGAGATCCAAGGTAATCCCCATACCAAAAAAAAAAACTGTAACTAATGCTGAAGACTATCGCCCTATATTTATATTACCATTTTTATCTAAAGTATTTGAGAGGCTTTTACACACGCAGATGCTATCCTACATTAATAAGCAAGATCTCTTGTGTCCACTTCAGTCAGGATTTAGACCTAAACATAGCTGCGTGACAGCATTAATTAAGGTGACCGATGATATTCGCTGCGTAATTGATCTTGACTTGCTGTCATTTCTTGTTCTGCTTGACTTCTCTAAGGCTTTTGACAGAGTTCATCATATTACTATGACTCAGAAGTTGTCTAGCCAGTTTTTCTTTACGGACTCTGCCTGTAAATTGATCTGAACTTATCTTTGGGGCCGCAAGTCCTCTGTAACGGATTGTATTCAATTTTTCTTGACATACATACTGGTGTTCCTCAGGGATCTATCTTGGGTATATTCTGTTCTTCCTTCACATCCGTGACCTCCCAACATGTATAAACATTGTAGCTTTCACATGTGCCGATGAAGTTCAGTTGTATATTTCCAGGCCTCTTGCCTTGACGGAGGATACCGTCCACAGGTTGAATGGGAATATCTCATATATCAATGACTGGGCCCCTGATAACAAACTACTTCTCAACGCATCCAAGTCCGACTCAATTGTTATATATCGAGAGCGCATTGATACAACGGATTTTCCTAACATCTTTTTGAATGGCATTGTAATGGAACTTAGGAATTATCTTTAACAAAACGCTATCTTGGTCTCATCACGTGAAGGGCATTGTATCTAAAATATATTGAGCTCTTCGGCGGGTCTCTGGTTATCTGCACCTTTTACGCCACTTGAGACCAAGATGATGTTGGTCAAAGTACTGCTGTTGCCCTTGTTTGTTTATGGATGTGGGATTTGTTGTCGGCTTCCCTCTGACTAACAAAGAAAACTTAATATGGCTTTCAATTCTGCAGCGCGTTATATATATAAAATATTAGACGCTTTGATCATGTTACACTAACTCAATCATTGGGTGCCCTATACTAAAATATATTGAGTTTCGTACTACTCTGTTTTTATGGAACGTTACTAAAAATAGGACACCAAGGTTTTTTTTTTTTTGAGAAAAATAGCTTTACTCAATCACAAAGAACTACTTCCTTAATAATACCACAATTTCGTTATAGAATAATTGAGCGCCAATTTTTTGTTCAAGGTATTAAAATGTGGAATATTCTTCCTACTGAGACTAGAAGAGTATGTGGTGGCAGCGGGTTCAGAGAGAAACTTTTTCAATTCTTTTCACAAAATCTGCAGAAGCCTCCACACCTAGGAACTCTTAGGAAGGAGTGCAGAAGGACCTTTAACCTGGCAAAAGCCAATAGAGACACGCACTCGTGGGACTGCTATAAAGACATTCTAAAAATCTATAAAAAGGAACTCAGGAAGGCTCAGAGGAAATCGTGGAGGAATTACTGCGATAAAATAACAGAAACTTCTGAGGCCTCCAGACTGAGGAAAATCCTAGCTACCAATCCAAGTATTCCTAGCTATTTACTTAAGGCGGATGGTACTTGGACCTCTTCAAGCGCTGACTCTCTATAGATTCTCTTTGAAACTCATTTTCCCGGAAACACCGGGGAGGTTGAGATGCCTCCCTTATGTAGTTTTCCTCGTTCTCTTGAGCTAACTCCGGTGGGCTATACACACCTTTATGCCTTTCAAGTCTCCGGGTCCTGATGGCATTGTTCCTGCTGAGCTCCAACGCAGCTCTGATCTCATACTTAATTGGCTGATGGCATTATATAAAGGTTGCTTCGACTTGACCTACATCCCGGCACAGTGGAAAAGAGTCAAGGTGGTTTTTATTCCCAAGGCGGGCAAAAGCTCGCATGCCACTCCGAAGGACTTTAGACCTATAAGTCTATCATCTTTTCTCCTCAAAACCCTTGAAAGACTAGTTGAGATTCATTTACGCGGTAGTATCCCTCATTATCTACTATCGGCGTCCCAGCATGCGTACTGTAAAGGGAAATCTGCGGAGTCTGCTCTGCACTCTCTCGTACGCTCTATAGAAAAATCCCTTGAGTGCAAAGAGTTCAGTCTAGCTGCCTTTATCGACATTGAAGGAGCTTTTAACAATGTTAGTCCGGGGGCAATCATGGATGCACTCGCTTCTCTGGGTATGAATGCCAATCTTATGTCGCTGATCAGTCAAATGCTTCATGGCAGGACTATCAGCTCAAGACTGAGAGAGGCTCATGCTACCAGAACTGTGAGTACGGGCACACCGCAAGGTGGGGTCCTATCTCCTCTTCTTTGGAATCTGGTGGTGAATAAACTGCTTCTAATCCTGGAAGGGGAGGACTGTGGAGTGGTTGCCTATGCGGACGATATTGCTATAGCTATCTCGGGCAAATTCCTGCCTGTTATAAGGGATCTTATGCAGAATGCCCTCACCAAGCTTACCAGATGGGCGGTGGGGTGGGCTTAGCGTTAATCCTAATAAGACCGAGGTGGTCATCTTTACTAGGAAATATATATTGAGTCGAACTACTGACGGGGACAGACGTGCCGCCGTGTCTTGCCCCCAATAAAAAAATAAACTTTAAATACGGTTGCGAAAGCGCGATTTTAAGTTAAAAATATATAAGTGCTGTTGCCATCTTCGCCGGGGTGAGGGGCTTTTATGCTCTATTTGAAAGCACAGTCTGGTGAGTTCGTTCCATTTCATATCGTTTTTTCCATCCAACATTCAATGTAGTACAATCGTGCTGCATTGAATGCGTTTAACGGGTCTCCACTGCTGAGCATTTGGCTGCCTTTGTCGAGATCAAAGTTCAGCACAGCAGGCATAACACTGCTGCTGGCATTGTTCTCACAGAGGCGGCTTTGCTTCGCATTTGTGGATCCCGTTCGTCAGTCCTTGTGTTTGTGTACGTTTTTGTTTTGTTTTGTTTTGGGCAAATTAAGACCGGGAGTATGCAAAAATTTTTATTTAATTTTTGCAACATTCGTGGCTTGAAAAGTAACCATTTTTCGGTTTACTGCCACTTGATCGCGGAAAATCCGGCTGTTTTTGCACTAAGCGAAACCAAGGTTGTTTCCGATTCTGATATTAATCAGTATCACATCCCTGGTTATCACTTAGTGCCACTCTTCTCTCCTCAGAGGGGAATCGCGGTTTATGTTAGAAAAGATGTGCCATTCTCCCTTCTCCCTCAATTTTCTTCTACTAATCCAGAATTTAATTATGTCTGGATTAGATTTAAACTCTATCGGCACATCATTCATTTTTGTTTTTTATACCGCAGCCCGAATATGTCTGACACTGACACTGTGTGTTCCTTTGATAAGTTGTCCTCCGATATCGATAAGATTTTGGAAATATCCCCCTCTTCTGAAATCGTTCTTGCTGGCGATTTCAACGTCCACAACACACAGTGGCTCAGGCATTCTTCTACCACAAGCCCGTCTGGAAGACACGTCGAGTTATTTAGTGAGTCTTTTAATTTACAGCAACTGGTTGAGTGTCCGACTCGTGTTCCTGATACTTTAGGGCACAACGCGCATCTTTTAGATCTATTTCTAACATCGCATCCAGAAAAATACTCGGTTTCGGTGACGTCTCCCTTGGGTAATTCGGACCATTGTCTAATCTCCGCCCAATTCTCCATCTCCTCTCTGACAACCACTAACCTAAATTCCACCAAAAGATTAGTGTGGCATTATAAAAATGCTGATTGGGCGGGACTTAATAAGTATCTCAGAGAGCTGGATTGGTCCGATTGCTTTTCTTTGAGAGACGTTAACAAATGCACCGATTATATCTTAAACATTCTTTGGTTTGGAATGCATCGCTTTATTCCTCATAGCTTCAAGAACATCAAACCAACTAACACCAATTGGTTCAATAATGACTGTTTCGCAGCCATTAAAAATAAGGAAGCAGCCTTCCAGGCATATAAATTGTGCCCTTCAGAGGAATTGAGACGTATCTATAGAGATGCGCGTAATATTTGCAATTCAGCAATTAGTCGGGCAAAGTTCAATTTCGACCAGAACATCAGACGGAAGGTTTTTTCTACCCAAAAGGGTAGTAAGGGTTTCTGGTCTCTAGTAAAAACCGTAAAGAACAATTTCACCTGTTCGTCAACACCACCACTCATTTATAATGGGAATGTTTTTACTGACTCATTGGACAAGGCCAACCTGTTTGCTGCTAATTTTGCTGCTAATTCATACTTACCACCTTCATCGCAGCCACTTCCATCTCCATCACAATGTACTAGTAGGCAAAAGACGCTACACTTTCGCACTCGCGAAGTTTTTAGAGTACTTTCAAAACTCGACGTGTCCAAAGCTACTGGCCCTGATGGTTTCTCGCCCCTGGTTTTAAAATGCTGCGCCTCTGCTTTGGCTAAACCTCTACGCAAACTTTTTCACCTGTCATATTCAACAGGAATGTTTCCAAGTGTATGGAAACTTGCTCATGTCCAGCCGATACTTAAAAAAGGAGAGGCATGCGACCCCTCTAACTACAGACCAATTGTTGAAATATCTAGAAAACAACCATCTTATCAACGATTGCCAGTACGGTTTCCGCACTGGCCGCTCAACCGGAGACTTACTAACGGCTCTAACGGAACGTTGGAATCATTGTCTTCATAATTTTGGTGAGTCTGAATTCGTCGCTCTTGATATTTCAAAGGCTTTTGATAGAGTCTGGCATGCTGCCCTTTTAGCCAAACTTCAAACATTTGGTCTGCACCCTACCCTCGTTAAATGGATAGAGAGTTTTTTGTCAGGCCGTTCAATTCGTGTAGTAATTGACGGAGTTACTTCTGATTCCTACGAAATAAATGCCGGTGTACCTCAGGGTTCAGTTCTTTCACCAACCTTATTTCTTCTTTTTATTAATGATCTCTTATCCCTTACTCTCAATCCTATTCATAGTTTCGCCGACGACAGCACCCTTGATTTCGCGTACTCATTTGATTCTGTTATGAATTCACGTGGAAATGCTACAGAAGTCAATCGGGAACGCATGTTTAGATCATTAAACAACGACATTTCCAAGGTCCTTGCTTGGGGCAGAGCAAATCGTGTTACGTTTAATGCATCCAAAACACAATGCTGTTTAATGTCCCTTAAAAAACGCCCAGTTCACCCCCAACCCATTTCAGTCGACGGAGTGAATATACCCAATTCACCCTCCCTAAACATCTTGGGTATCGAGATATCCAGCAATCTTAGCTGGACTGATCATATATTTGCAATCGCTAAAAATGCGATGAAATGTTTGGGTTTTCTACAGAGATGTAAGAAATATTTCACCCCACCTGACTTAGTCCCACATTAGGCCTAGACTTGAATATAATTCCCATATTTGGGCAGGGGCCGGACACACCGCACTGTCCGCGTTAGACAAAGTCCAGCGTAAAGCTGTTAAGCTTATTGGCGATCCCTCAATCTCTGAGGGTCTTGACTCTCTGGAGCATCGACGGAATGTCGGTTGTCTCTCACTCTTCTATCGTTATTTCCATGGCCGTTGTTCTAACGAAATTGCTAGCCTGATTCCTTGTAGACTCATGACAACGCGCGATACAAGATCAACAAGCCGCTCCCACCCCTATACTCTCCAGGTCAAATTTGGACGTACCGTCAAATTTCGGGAATCTTTTCTAAGCAGAACAACACGAATGTGGAACAGTTTACCATCTTCTGTTTTTCCCTCGTCTTATCAGCCTGAAACTTTCAAACGGGGCGTACATCGACACCTCCTTCACCCAAACTCCTAACCCATTTCCCTCATCCTTAATTCCTTTCCTGCCAAGGCTGTGCTTAAGCATCATAGGGCATCCCCTGAGCTTTGGCATCATCATATATAAAAAAAAAAAAAAAAAAAAAAAAAAAAGATTTGTCTTTTTGCGCAGATATAATTGAAAAGCGGTTTTTTTAGCCTGAGGATTTGTTACTAAATTTTTCCTAATGAAGTTTTTGTTTGTCCAAGTGTTTATTAGAAATTTTAAGATTTACTTATTCCTTGTTAAAATTTTAGGTAAGCTACGCTATAGAGGCTTCCGTCATAAATTTTAGCCCGGCATTTTCTATCTTTCTTCCTTATGATTTGCTGGCCTAGGTTAGGTTAGGTTAAAATGGCTGCCTAAGAAGGCACACTTAGGCCAAAGATGCCAATTTTGATACCACGTTAAAGCTAAAAAACTTTAAAAAAAAACCCATAAAAATACCTAAGAAAAAGAGGGTGAACCTGTTACACCCAATGCACCGAGCCAGGTCCTTGTCTCGAGTGGAACCAGTTCGCGGGGAGTCAAAATAAATTTGACTGGGATGGGAAGGGTGTTCACTGTTCAGCCTTAACTCGGTGCGGGAACCATTTTGAACTCCGGATAAATCGAGATAGATCTCCGACGTGAGTGGAGAATAATTTGGTTAGCTCTTCAAAGAAGGGAGAGCCCAAAAACCAGTTCCTACGCTTAGCTAGGGCCGGGCAGTTGCCGAGAAGGTGGAGTATGGTTTCCTTTTCGTAATGGCGATTACTACAGAAGTCGTTTAAAGGTGCGCCCAGTCTACCGGCGTGTCTACCTATGAGGCAATGGCCCATAATAACAGCTACGGTACTGCTAATTGCTTCGCGTCCGAGTAGGATGAGATCTCTTGACCGTTTAGGGTCAAGTTTTGGCCATATTTGTCGGGTAATCAGACATTTGCGCTTCAGCTGCCAATTAATATTTGCAATCCTGAGAGATTTCTGTAAGAGTTCCAGTTAGCAAGTGGCCAGCGGTTTGCCGAACTGGTGGTTAATGTCTGAATCAGGAGGAGTGGTACCGATTCTCGCTAGTTTGTCGGCTTAAGAGTTACCCGGAATATTACTATGGCCAGGCACCCAGATGAGCCGTACTTTGAGGTGCTCAGCTATGTCATTTAGTGCTGAGCGACATGTTAGAACTGTTTTAGAGGTGGTGTATACTCCCGTGAGGGATTTACAAATAGCGGCGTGACTATCTGTGAAGATACATATGTTGTCTCTAGGTAGCGTTAAATGACTCAGGCGGTCCGCGGCTACCTTTATAGCAACGATTTCCGCCTGAAAGAAACTGCAGTAGTCAGGTTAGCGGAATGAGATATTGAGGTCCAAATGTTCTGAGAAGATATATACACCTACTTTGCCTTCAAAAATTGGTGTGACAGTGTAAGGGATCAGAATTTGATACAGCTGTCCAGATCGGTGATTAAATTTTCTAAATTAACATCTAGTTTTCGGTTTCGTGTGAAGGCGTCCAGCAGCTAAAGAAAAGCTAACACTTTGGTGCTGCTGTTGAGGAAGAGCCAAAGGAGTTTAGTTCTTCCTTATCAGAAACGCTGATCGTCTTAAGAAATTATTTTATATTTCCCACGTCGCTCGAATTTTAAAAGTTTATTTTGAATTTTTTCCACCCAATACATTTTTTGGCATGGTAGCAACGAAGAACATACTCTATAAAGGAAAAAAAATAATTATTGAAATTGGTACACGCGTAACGAACTTACACTACTCCTTTCCTCCTAGGTCAAAATTGTTCCTCATAGGAGTAATAGGAGATCATTTATTTATTTATACCATATAATAGAACAGAAAAAGAGTCATTGAGATCGGTCCATGCTTTAATGAATCTAAACTCAATTCCCCCTCCTCGCCCCACCTCGTCCAACATTTGTTTCTTGGTGCCAATGGGGTAACATAATTAAGCAGGGGGTAACATATCCTATACATTAAAAGAAGAATCATCCACATTCACTAAGTTAGCCTACTCCCCCACCTCCACTACAGCTAAAAACTTTATTCGCGTAGTAGCAATGGGGGTTATACTCTATATCACAAAAAATAATCATCCAAATCAGTCTACGCAATAAGGAGTCCTCCCCCCCACCACAGCTCCCGACAACATTTTTCACGTGGTACCCATCGGCCAACATACTCTACTTAGCGAAAAAAGAATCATCAAAATCGGTCCACGCAATACGATATTATGCCCGGTCATACAAAAAAAAATTTAATTAAGAATTTGTATCGAAAAATAATGCTATGATCAAAAAGGAAAAAAGAACCACTAATACACTATTACTTGTAAGGTATGCAAAACAGATGGGTAGATGACAAGCTCAATGCAAATCAAAACCATGTGAAATTAGACAGCCTAAAATATTGTGCTGATATCGGAAAGTTACATTAATTTCATTAATTGTAAGACAAACAAGGCAATGCAAGTGGAAAAACTGTGCAAACCAAAGACAATATTTTATTAGACTGATATGTATTTGCAAAATATATTTAAGTTTAGTTCCTTATAAACTAGGTGAAACATAATCGCTTATAAAAGCTGCTGAGTTTAACCGTAAACGGCGGATTTATTGACAATTCATTGGTAACTTTAACTTTATCAATTTGGATAAATTATCAAGATTTTATTTCTTCCTCTTTTTTCTTTACATCAATTACATAATTGAGTTATTTGTTATTGATATACATTAATATAACTATTTGAATTACTATCACTAGATGTACCCCATTACTGTGCCAAATTTTTATTAAATATTTCAGACAGACTATGCTAACATATATAAATAATGTACAGCATCTTGTTTCTGCTCAACTACAGCGAAAAGTGAAATTATTTTCCAAAGATATTTGTCTGAGCTTTCATATATTCATATTCATATAAGGCCACACTGATCATGGCAAGCTTCATATTCTCGTTTGTTTATCAAGAGAAGAAAAAAGCTCACTTTAATTGAGATCAAACTGATTGCCCTTGTGCTTTTATAAAACTAAAGCCGTCGACTTTTCTTGATCTGTTATTGCTCTCAGCGCGCTATGTACGCCGTAAAAAGTTGGGGGATTTTATGACTCAGCTGATGTTGTGTTTGCATCTGTCAAAGTCGTCCAAACCTCTTGCCTTTTTTTGTTTTTAAACCAGAGAAATTAGAAAAAATATCAAGAAGAAGAAAATCAAAAGCAAACAAGTTGATTAAAAGACGTACACATAAGTTGATGAAATTTGAAGGGAAGTCTAGTCAAAAGTATTTTTGCAAGAAACCTCATAGTGTCGAGAACGGCGACAAGACAGTGCGGTCATTAAGTTTCTTCTTTAGTTGCTTGATTTGGCGCCGTGATCGGTGGTACCTACTCCTGGTTTTGGTTATTGTGTAAAATTCGCGCTTGCCGTGACGGCGCGACGGCAAAAGCGGCCAAGTGACGGGTAAAATAACTGGCTGGTTTACTGCGATAGGTTAAGTGATATTGATGGCACGTCGTGAAGTATATTTGTGACGCGATCACTATTTTACATTCCCAAAGGGTATTAGTTAGCGGGAGTGAATTAAAGTCCTAGAGGACGTCCAGTAGAATGGCCGAATCTGGCGTTGACCTGAACTTCGACTTTGATATTGATTACAGCGTTTTTGATGACGACTCATTTTTACTTGACGCGACCCAACCAAAGCAAAATTTAGAATTTTACGAACTCAAGTCAAGGACTGTTCCCGAGGAAACGTAAGTAAACATTACTTTTTGACCTTTTTCCCACAAAAAATATAAAAAACCAAGAAAGCACCGATTGAGTATGTCACGTGCTAAGTGTTTGACTGTTTAGATGATTGTGGCGAGTATTGGTCACTATGTGCAGCTTTTTCTCTCCTGTGTAGCACGGAATGTTATTTAAAGCTTCCTGAATTTCTCTTTTCGGCTTGAGCTCATAGAAACAAGTACAACACTTGCGTATACGTTTTCTAAGAAACTTTCTTCATCTAGGTCCAGAGCTCATTTTATAAAGCTTTTATAGTTTTCAAATTTAAAAGAGCAACATTTAAGCATTATCACTTTTATGATACAATTGTGGTATAGCATTCAGGTAAAGCAAATTAGCCACTCGCTCGTTATTGACAGACCAATTTTATCAGACATAAAGATGATTTATTTGGCCTTTATGACTTTAAATAAAAATAAAGAAAAAATAAAATAAAGAAAAAAAATAATTCTGATGATGTTCAAGTGTTTCAAAATATAAAATAAAGTTTTGTATGCAGAAATTATGAACAAACTTAATATTTAAGTTTAAGAAAATCCTCAATCATTTTGTTTCTACCCATCTTTCGAACAATACAGTAGATTTCGCTTGAGAAGTCTATAATTAAGAACGTCATTTTATCGAGGCAAACAAAAAATTCTATGGAATTGGGATACCAGCAATTTTAATAGTTCTAAAGCTAAAGATGAGGTTATTAAATTTCAATATTTGAGGGTTCATAAACTTGTTTATTCTTAGTTCTTTTACTAGATAAACCTATAACCGTAAAATGAGACAAAATACCTTTTTCAACAAGGTTTTTTATCTTCTTTCCTTTGGGTTTTAAAAATTCTAAAAATTCAACCTAAAATGTCCGAAAATTTACTCAGTAAGTTAGGTAGAGTCGCAACCATCCCAGGGGGAATTCGAACTTAGGCCAAAGTAGCCCATTGTGATACCACATTGGGGTTAGATTCCCGTCGGTGGAGTAATTGATAACGGGTCGGCCTCCTAATTCGAGGCCACACGTTCGAATCCTACCGGCGGCGACCTATGGTTGTTTTCTGCTGACAACGGATTACGATGAAAAGGCCATAGAGGTTGCAGAGAAAATGTCAGTGGTTCGGAATCCACTTTAGATTGTAGGCCCACTTGCAATTGTTCTCTCGAATCGGGTAAGGTTCTTTTCCCACACAATGCCCCAGAAGGGATTACGGGAACTAGAAAGATCACACACGTGAAAACCATTCGAAACTTATGAACATAACTAGGTCGTTGATATCAGTAAACCCTTGCCTGGCTAACTCCTTAAACCCCTGCGGTTGTCCCGAGCCAGGAAGTTGCAGAAGATATGTGGGATGGTTACATCTTCTTCCTCATCTTGGCAACTTCTACAGAAGTCGTCTGAAGGTGCGCTGAGTCTGTCATCGTATCTGCCTATCAGGCAATGACCCAAAATGACCACTTTAGGTCAAGGATCGGACAGATCTGCCGGCAGGTGCGTCCCCTTTGCCATTATATGCAATCTTGAAGAATGTGTGTGAACAATGTAGTCAGCTGATCGAGAGGTGAATGATATACCACTCTCTTCTTAGATATGATGATATCTTTGAAGATAATGTCCAGGACTTGAAGTTGTATATTCATATATGAATATATAAAGATAATCCCGAGGAAGATGTTCAGAGATTGAGCATATATTATTGTATAAATAAGCTCGCACCATTATAACCAGTATAGTGTCTTCTTCAGGCCAAGATATGCTTAAACTGAGTATCTACAGCTGCGTGGCGGGAGACTTCACTTGTATGAACAGAGTAGTGTTTTCTTCAGGTCAAATTACTTAATGGTGGAATGTTAAACATGTAACTAGATTTTAACAAAATAACTAGATTTGTGTCTTCTTAAGGTCAAGTAAGGGCAGATCCCGTGAAGGGGGCATGGGGTCTGACCCCCCCCCCCCCTCACGATCACACTGTTAAGTTACAAAATTTATGTGGAATTTTTACGAGATTGTTATAAATGAACGCTGGTCATACACAACACGTTGCACATTCAATAAAGACTGAGATTTCATCCGAAATCTTGCATGAGCCTGTGCTATATATACCTCGCTGTTTCTGGAGCTGAATCATTGAATCATACCTATAGAACTCTTCATTCGCATTTGTCAAATTTCAGAGGTGAGTCTGTACTATTTGTGGTCCTGAGCATTTCACAGTAGTAAACAATCATCAAGGCTTTTATGTATCTACAAGCCAACCACAACAATCAGACATTTAGGTGAAATGAGCCCTCCTAGCCAAGTTACCGTGTTTGCTTTAGTACCGTTCATGATTAGTCGTTCAATCAATGAAGTCAAAAGGAGGAACTATATAAAATTCCTTGACACGAAAATGTGTTAGCAAGTACTCAATAAATAGTCGAATGTCACAGTTAGTAAAAATATGGTATATGGTAAAGGAGTTTATTTATTATACAGCTAACTTGCTCTAACTGCAACATAGGATATGCGAAAAATCAGCGACTACAAGCCGAAAAACGTGAGAGTTCCACCATTTACCTCCAATCGATTCGTCATTATTTCAATTTTGTTACCACAGCCTAACTAATCTTGGCACACAAATAAAAGTACACACTCTCCTAGCCAAAGCTAAAGGGAAATGCTGATGTCATTGAAGAATTCCCAGCTCAATACTTCAACAAATATATGAAAATTATAAAGGAAAAACTTTTTATCCTGACTAAATATTCAAAACATTTCTAGGTTCACCTCAAGTAAACTTCACGTTGAGACTTTTATAATAATGAGAGAAATACTATAAGAAGTTGAATTTCGTTTACACCTCCAATGCCTTACATTTAACGTTACCTAAAGTGTTATAGTTTTGTTTTTGAATGAAATATTTTTTTAACAATTGTGATTGTTTACATATAAACAGTCGTTTTTGCAGTCTAAGTTCCACTAATGGAGTGCTAAAGCGTGAAGTAAAATGTGGGCAATTTACAATAAAACATTTTAAAAAAAAGTCGAATCGATTTCACTAAAGCCCCAAAAAGAATAACATAATTTTTCATTTTATATCTATTACGATATTTTGAAGTCGGTGCAAATTAAAAAAACAAAACATCTACCCAACCGCAATCGAGGATACTATATAAGACTGCCTAAACATTTCAGCTCACGGAATCATAAGGAAGGAGCGCTAAATACTTTTGCTGTTTGTTTTCAATAAACTCTATAGAAAGGAAATCCGGCATATGAAATCGAAATCCGGCAACATATTACGAAATTAGTCACGGTCACCCTTTCATAGCCTTTCCTGAGATACAAAATTTTAACCAACGCGCTAGTGCGATACCATACCCTATACAGCAAGAGAGAATCATTATAGTCAGAAAATCATCACTCTAGGTAAAAAATTGTTATCATTTATCAATCAAGCTATGAGCTGCTCCTCCTTCAACTCTCATCATAAGCTACAATTTCTTGTCATGATACAAATAGATGCTCTATGTATTTAGAATCGTCTAAATCAGTCCGCGCGTTACAAAGTTAAATTACCCCCCACCATAACCCTTTTCAACATTTTGCCTTATAGTTGCAATGTATACAACAAAAAAGAATCATCGAAATAGGTCTATGCGTTAAGATGTTGGGTAACGACCCCTTCTCACCCCACCCCATAAATTTTTGTCGTGGTATCAATGATGTAACATATCCTACACATGAAAAGAAGAATTAACCAAATCGGTCTATGCGTTAAAAAGTTGCCATCCACTCCTCCCCACGCCAACCCCACGGTTTGAAATTTTGTCGCGGTGCCATACATCTATGTATACATCAGAAAAAAAATCAACCAAATCGATCCATGCGTTACGGACTACCATCTCCCCCTTCTCCGCCCCGCCACAGAAACTTTTTTTACATTATTAACAAAAGGCGATCATATTCTATATAACAAAAATGAACCATCCAAATCGGCTCACGCATTAAGAAGTCATTCGAAAGGACCGAAAATGACACAGGCAGCGGTAAAAAAGTACCTGAGATTTTCGGCAAATGTCAAAAAGTGGATGACGCGTTTTAAAGAAACTGCTAACATGGATGATCTACTAGTGATGGGAAAACCCCGTTGAACTTAAGAAAATATCCGACTATTACGTTAGTGCAGAAAAACAATGGCAATCAAGGAGGCGCGGCCTTGACTACGACTAGACATAGATTACAAGCGGTGAATGTTAAATACTTGATGAAACCGTTACTGACTGACCTCCATGAGCTAAGACGACTGCAGTCGCCTAAAAAAACTTCGACTGTTATTGGGATTATGTAATCTTTACGGATACGTCGACTCCCACTACGAATACGTGTAGGAGACGAGTGTGCTCACTAAATGGAGAAGCTATAGTAAATCGTACCGTTAAGCTCCTCCATCCATGTTTACAGATGCTTTTCTGCTTTTAACGCTTACCGGAATTCGTTTTGCCGGATGGATGACCAGCCTATACAAAAAATGTTTATTGGAATCTGCGGAGACACTTTGTGGTAACGACAATAACAATTAGATTCTCCAAGAAGATAACGATCCCAAACTAGCAGCCTTTTACGCTCTCGCTGGAAAAAGGAAAATAACATTCGGACAATGGATTGGTCATTGGTCGTCGATACTGCCGAGAGAATTTACAGTTGGTGCTTTAGCTAACTTTTGTCTACTTTTGGTGTGCACGAAATGTGACATTTTAAAGTCGGTTAATTTACGGATTGATTTCAAAATTAAAAATGAAGTAGAAATTATTAGGAAAGAGCCTATATTGTGGGATTTATCACATCCCGAATAAAAACATTTAGAACCAAGAAGTCTTTAGGTTTACTATGTGAAGTCCTTGCACCTATAGGAATAAGACCACCTTTAACTCTTTCCATGGAACTGGAATGTATGTAATGTTCAAGATGGCTTCCAGCAACGGAATGAGAATTTCGAGGGTTGATTGAAGTTCAGCATTGATTATACTGTCCATGCGCGGCGATTTATAAGGTCTGAAGCTGAATGTAGCCCATATCAGTTTCCTTCGACTAAGGATCTTACGGATAAAGTCATGACTGTCCGAAGGTACTGTAGACTTAGCTAATCTAGCTCTTGAACAGACAGGACAATGAATGTCAACCAGTAGTTCTAGAGTTTTTAGACTAGACGAGGTCCAGTTTCCATCTTGTTTGAATACAAGGCTGGGAGTACTTGGCGTAGTTGAATGGATCTTTCGCAAACCACTCGCTTCGGGGGTGCTTTCGATTTTGTCACAAAATCTCTCCCACGAGAAATTTTCAATGGTAGTGTACAAAGGTAAAAGCCGTTAGGGACCTATGTGTGACAACATTGGAAACAGTATTTTGCACCTTTTATTTGGAACCATTACTAGGTTTCTCTAGTGAAACAAACTTATTTTTAATATGTTGCTCAAGCTTAGGGCATGCGTTATGCTGCATGACATAGCCTTGGAAGAAAAGAAATTTATGGATAGTGAAACAAAGAGAAAGTGAAGGAAGTTGAGTGAAGGAAGACACAATGTACGAGTATTTTATCGCATTTCTAGATTCAAAATGTATGGACAGTCCGTCTGAGGTTGATGGATATTCACACTTTGAGAAACATTAAATAACACTGAGTACTGGATGCACTAAACTCGACACGATTTGTTACGCCCCAATCGTACATCGGTAAAAAGTCGTTCTTTAACATTCCTGGGAATATTAATGTTTTATTTCTGTCGAGTTACCACGGGAACTGAGCAAACATTCTAAAATCTTCGCTAAATAAATGGTGCCGTTGTCGGGAAAGCTATGATAGGAATTGAAAGTGAGATTTAGGAGGCCATTGATAAGAGGAAAAAATAAGGTTGATCAGAACTGATCCCTAAAATACAGCGGCATTTATTTCGTAGGGATCAGATGTAATTCCGGCTATTATTACAAAATTAAAATTTCTCAATCCATTTTAAAAAGTGAGGGCAGACAAAGTACTTCAAGTTTGGCCAGACTTCCTACAAAACTTTTTGAAGTATCAAGTGTAACGTATTGGAACCAACCGGCGATTGCTGCCAAGATTGTCACTTTCAAAAATGAAAAGGAAAAAACACTTGTTTTTTCTTCCACAAATTAGGAATGAGATGAATGTTTCGACCGGAGTGCAAGTGGTCATCATCAGCGTGGCGCTTGCACTCCTTACCACGGACATCCATGACGAAAAGTCAAAAACTCAACTCCTATAAATACTCAGTTTTAAATCTGAGTATGAATTATATGAAGAGGATTTTTAGTCCATCAATTTCATATAAAACCAAAAATGGTTAAAAATTGTGTGAACAGAAAGTTACCTTTCAGCAGCACTTGGTGGAAGTCATTTGTTCAAAAATGAAAAGGAAAAAACACTTGTTTTTTCTTCCACAAATTAGGAATGAGATGAATGTTTCGACCGGAGTGCAAGTGGTCATCATCCTATTTTGTGGAAGAAAAAACGTTTTTTCCTTTTCATTTTTGAACAAATGACTTCCACCAAGTGCTGCTGAAAGGTAAGTTTCTGTTCATTGTCACTTTCTTCAAAACTTTCGATAAGACCACAGTAAGTGCAATTGGTTTAAGTTAGAGGAATCCCTAAGCTCTATTTTCTTCAGTTTAATATGAGCAACTTTGCACACAGACAAAAAGAAAGTGTAAAAGAGTTTGCGTAGAATTTTTCCAAAAGAACAGACACATCATTTTAACACTATGGGCGAAATGCCATCAGGTCCAGTAACTGGTACAGAAGAGCTGCTGAAATTATTCTTTATAAATTTGACGAGAGGCCAGCAGCTCTCGCTATCAGTTTGGCAAGCAAATATCTTCTGTGTAATATTTTGATCAAAGATAAACTTAGCCCAACGAATGACGAACTTCCCTATACATTTTGCTCATCCTTATAGATCCATTTTAATTCTATAAGGATGGGCAAAATGTATAGGGAAGTTCGTCATTCGTTGGGCTAAGTTTATCTTTGATCAAAATATTACACAGACGGGCACAGTTAATGCCTGGAAGGCTTATTCTTTACTTTAACTGCCCAAAGAATAGTTTTCGCTTCATCCATTGGTGTTACTCGGTTTCTTATTTTTAATGCCCCGAGGAATATATTTACTGCATGTTTAATAATCACTCTGTATCTCCTAAACCGTTAAGATTTCCCATCCTGACATACAAATCCGTTGTTTGTTTTGATGAGTGTTATACTTCAGTAGTGGCATCGCAAACGAAAACATCCTATAATCAGTAGCAGTACTAGTTATAATATTCTACTTCGTAAGTTTAAAGCGGCCAGGTAAATTTACACAAATTTAATGTTAATATGCGATTTCCTACACATTTTCCGAACACCCTGTATATATACTAATACATATATATAATATGAGACAAAAGACGAGATAGTTCCCCCCAGGGTTTTCCCTCATAGGCTTTTTAATTTTGAGATATATGGCTCCTGGCGCCTTTTATTCCTACGTACATATATGTCGTTGAAATAAAACTTTCAATGCTTTTTACAATTTTACAAGTAGCTCGAAGGGAACTACGACTCTCATTCAAAAGAAATGTCTTATGTAATTGACTTTTTCGGGAAAGAGTGAAATTTAGCAAAATTTTCAGGGTTATTCATGATTATGTTGAAATTCCACTCGTTCACAACGTAACGTAAAACTAAATTGCAATTCGTAAGAAAGCAAATTCTGTCGTAATTAGAAAAAGGTTAATGTATTTTTATTAAAAGTACTTTTATTCAATGGGCCGCCCATCAGAATTATAATCTCCTCGCAATGGTATTAAAAATTTCCAAATCGTCAGTATGCCTTATTTCAATTCCTAACTTGAAAAACGCAATTAAAATACGAACTAAAATCACAATTATTATCACTAAATGACTATTCGTATACAGATATTTAATGCGCATTCACAAGAGTGTCATTACTATTATATAAATCCACTCTCGGTGATACCTGGGCCCTTAATCCTGGGATAGTGTAGGTAGGCTAGTAGCCCACTTATTCGCAAAATACTTTATACTAATGATGTAATGACAACTGAGCATGCTAACAATAGGACGACGAGAGAGAACGCAAGAACTCCATGGGGCAAGTGTGGAAACGCTAAGATTAAGCTTTAGAGCGGAAAATAATACAAAACAAATTTAACCAAATAGGATTAAGCGAAACCAGATGAAGAGGAAGTGAAAAGTTTACATCACACATATCTGACACCAAGCTCTAATACCTTAGCCAGAAAGAATCGAAAACACCTCATATAATACCCACTAGGTTAATAGTAATTCTTATTGCCCACTGATCTCTTTGGGATTGCTCAACAACATCCCGGCCGAATTATCATCGCCAAATTCTAGACCAGACCACATCTCAGTAATATACTGATATGCCCCGGTTGAACAAGGGATATAGCAATAAATAAAGTCTTCTATCATCCCCTTGGCTACGCCTTTGCTAAGGTTTTCAAAGGCATTATAGTTATGCAGGATTCTAAAGCTCAGGCTGGCTCAAACAACGTCGACCTGGAACATGTATTGGGATAGTTTGGACTAAGTAACGGGAATGCAAATGAGGAGTTGTTCGTTTATTTATTTACCTCACGGCACCTGGCCATAGTTGGATGTTTCTTTGGATACAAATCATTCCATTTAACATCTTGGATGCCTTCCTGATATAAGGTCTGAACGCGGTGCTGATTCTTGCAGTAATCAGCGCCAAATAAAAGTAAAATTTTGCTTGTGGACGGCAACAGTAGGACTTGCGCCTGCAGTAGGACTGGGTCTGCACGCTCCCGCTACAGACCCAAAAATTGAAAAATATGGCGCCACATGGGTATGCACGTCCCCGCTTCAGGCGTTCTGAAACTGTGCGTGTCTGTATGTGCTGTTGGGAACAATTTTAATATCAGGTTGTCTATGGCCTAGATGGTGAACACGTGCATATACGGGTGAGATTTTACATAACACACGCGGTGAGTCGCTAGTCTGGATGTATTCAAGCCAGAAAGTTGCTTGCTGGCTTTAACACATCGAGGCTGGCGACTCACCGCGTGAGTTATGTAAGAACTCACCCGTATATACACGTGTTCACCATCTAGGTCATAGGCCACCTGATATTAAAATTGTTCCCAATACGACATATGTATATTCACGTACAGTTTCAAAACGCTTGAATACTACTAATCTGAGGCACGGTACGCCTGAGTAAAAATTATACTTCTCCAAATGCCAACCCGCTGCATGAACGTATCAATAAAAGACGCACGAAATAATCCAAATCAGACACGGTTTTGCTAGACTAAAATTTAAAATGAAAACAAGAAAAATATTTTCATGGATTAATTTATTCCAGAGCGACGTCTGAACTAACAAAACTATCTCTGCAGTAGCCGGCAACGTTAAATGCAGTTGAGTCTTATTTATATTTATCGCTGCTCAAGGACCTCATACAAAATGCTCTCAGTTGATTCTCACAAGACCGGACTAGATGTAGGAAATTAAGCTGGAAACCGAATATACAATTCCATACAATTCAACGAACATTAATATCCTAGGAAAGGTTTGGAGATCAGCCTGCATTTGTACTAGGGGAGCATTGCGGACTACACCAACTGGCGTACTGCAAATACTACTTCATATATTAGATCTCACGCAAGCATCACGCGCTGCTATCAGACACTTAGCTTCTCAGTGTCCCAATGTTCGTGTTGGACACTCTACAATCCTGAACTGTTATATCTCTCTAGGAAACCTTGATTACACTTCACCTAGCTCGCCTCCTTTGTCACGAGGCTTAGATCATTATTAGCCAGGACTGGGAAAACAACCCATCGCCGTATGGTAAATCCGTCCAGAATGAACTACACGGACGGCTCTAAACTGCAGTACAGGGTGGGGTCTGGGTTTTTCTCGGAAAAACTGCAGTGTGTTCCAAGGGGAAGTGGCGGTAATTCAGGAGGTCCTAGTTTAGCTGAAAGGAAACAGCGTACCTGAAAAGGATATTTGTTTCCTGACAAACAGTCCAGCTACGGTGCTCTCCTACAATCTGCCTCTTCGACTTCAAAAACGATTAACAGATGTCGCTCAAACCTAAATGAGGTGGCAAAGCAGTACTTTATCCAGCTATACTCGCTTGTAGGGCACAGTGATGTTACTGGGATCTGCGTGGCGGATAATTTCGCTAGATGTGGTTCTATTTTGGAAGTCCAACCGGATAATACTTCCAGTAAGCCTCTACTTAACGGCAAGTTGCTGCTTAGAACGGCAACAATTAGTCAAGCGAACCATAGATAGGCAAATGGCACCACCTACCACACGAGCAGGCAGCCCAAGTCTAGTCTGGATCAGGCAAACCATAGATAGGCAAATGGCACTACATTCCACATGACCAGACAGACCAGGCCTAGTCTGGATCTTAAGTACTCCAGACGTCTAGTTTGGTTGGACTGAAGCAAAGTAGGCGTAGTCATACGGGTCACTGTCCTATTGGTACACTAGCGAAAAGATTGGGATTCTTCTCAAATTACTTCTGCAGAAGCTGTGTGGACGAGGAGGAAGAAAGCCGTATGAACGAGGAGGAAGAGGATTCTTTGCACGTGCTCGTCCTTAAGAAGTACGGGGTAGCCGTGTGACAATTTCTCGGACAGTCTCTGTGATCTCGAAACGAATGACGTAAGAGATTTCCGGCGCTTTATCGATACCTCTTTATGGTTTAGTGAAGGAGTTATGTGAGTATCAAAATGTGGCATCACATAGATGTCTCACCATAAGGGTTCTTTGACCTTTTAGGTACGGAACCCTAAGAAGGTGGGATTGTGAAAAATTCTAAAAATGGCGACATAAAAAATTGTAGCAATTAGCATCTTTATTTTAACTGCAGCATCCAAATTTGGTGCTCTTTCTTGTTTAATGTGATTGTTTTGCAATTTTAGTTAGTTCTGCTAGAAATTGTAAGCTGAATGGCGGAATTTTTAAAATAACTTTCACTTAATTTTGCAATTTTGAACGGAACACAAAATGCAATTAACCATTCTACCCAAACAGCATTGGGCACCAGCAATTCAAGAAACTCGCAGTAGAAGAAAGCAGAACAAAACAGGTATTACGCCGGCATCGTGATCTGAAACGTTACCTAACACAATGCAAAGTGCACCAATAACTTCCTAGAACATCTTATCCGGTAGTATATAGTTAGTGTTCGTGGCAGGACTTTCTCCCGGGCTGCTGTATCCATACTTCCGCGTTTTGATAAATTGTGATTCTTTACGACGCAGCAGCGCCCTCTTATAGCGTTCTTTGGGTAGGGAAGGAAAGTGTCTAGGGCACGGGAAGGCCTGGATTTAAGCGTACCCGTGATTTCAGTTCCTGTCAATCGTTGTGTTTGTTTCATTCTGGCGAAATACGTTTTATTGTGTAAAGCTTATAACCAAACCATAATGCGTTTTGTGGGGACTTACCCAAGAGTCTTATGCACGTGTAGAAAGCTTTGTTTGCTTTATCAATCTTTTTTCTACGTTCAATTTTTAGGACAGTTTACAGTTTACATAATTTTGACTTCCCGTGAACTAGTTCCACTAGATACAAAAACTGGTTCGGTGCACAGGGGACAGAATGTTAACCCTCCTATTCCTTAGGTAATTTTATGGGGTTGTAAATTTCAAGCCTCAACGTGATAGCACAAAGGGCCTCTTAGGCCTAAGTGTGCCTTCTTAGGCAGCCACTTTAACCTAACCTAACCTTACAGTTTAGAATAAATGCCAAGTATTTGGCTGAGCACCCTTTCCTCAAATCACCTAATGCTATCCTACCGAATTTCTTTCAGTCGGTTCTAGTCACGTTTCTGAACTCTCTGGGGCTTTTTCCATCACTTAATGTTAAATCTGATGTAACTATGATCAGGCAGTGACGGTTTATCGTGTACTCTCAAGTTCCCTGGACTACAATTACCGGTTTCAGTAAATAACCTAATAGCGAGATCGTTGCCATTGTGGTTGGCGTACATATCTCTGGCTATCGGTGACTATGTTAGTGGTTAGCATATAGTAGTAGGTAGTGACTCATCTCTTTCTTGGACATCCCTGCTGAACCGTATTATGTTGTGAGCCATGAAGACCGCTATTATGAGCATATGTGGCTCATCTTCTTCAGCCTCACATAGCACAACTACCTGGTCGTTGGTGCTATAATCAGAACAAATGTTAAGGGAACTTAGATCCTTTCTCGCTAGTACTGCCGAACGTTTATTACCTTCAGCTTGCACAAAGAAGAACCTCTTCCTACTTGACGCCAGTCCCCTAACAGTACCAGCTGCTGAAATCCAAGGTTCCTGAACCTGCGCCAAGTTAGCTTTCCCTCCGCTAAGAGTTCTAAGTATTTCAACCGAGGTTGGGATAAGGTTTTATTTGCACCAGACACTGAGGGTGCATCCCCCCCTCCTCTACTCCTTCAGGACGACTCGAGGGCTAGTTGCGCGGCATCCTCCGTAAGTCCTTGTCGACCCCACCAGACTTAAGCGTGTTCACGTTGGTGTCCTAGGGATGTAGGTATACGCAACCCACGCATAACGCCTACCTGTTTGTACAACTTCAACACCTTCCAATCCGCCATGTTTATCAACGGATTTTGCCTTGTCTTGCCTTGCTACATTAGCCCAAAGTAAATTGATCGTTATACTTTAGGATTTAACAAGTCTACAGTGGAAAAGTATCCGAAATAAGTTTAACTAATTTCTGCTTGTATACTCATGCTGAGTACGAGTTTTCACCCCGATCCTGACGGCATTCCGGCCATCGGTCTGAAAAAGTGTGCCATGCATCTAGTTCAACCCCTTACTTTGCTTTTCCGCATCTCGGTCACTCAAGGGGTTTTCCCTCAATTATGGAAAAACTCTTATATTATTCCCATATTCAACCCATTGCTAAATTATCATCCATACCTAAACTATTCGAAAAATTGGTCTATGATTCCATGTTCTTTCACTGTAAGTCTATTTTCTCCCTCTCCCAGCATGGCTTCCTCAAAAGAAGATCTACAACCACCAACCTTACCGAATTCGTCTCCAAAAAACTACATGCCCTGGAAAACGGTAAAGATGTTGATGTTATCGCCACCGATTTTAGTAAAGCCTTTGACAAGATCTCACATAGCGTTATCCTGTTTAAACTTAATCGCCTAGGCTTCCCCCCTCGATTCATCTCCTGGATTCAATACTACCTCAAGAACCGTCAGTACAATGTTCTTTTCAGCTCATCCATTTCTAACCCCATTGTCGCTCGCTCCGGCGTCGCTCAGGGCAGCCACCTTGGTCCATTAATTTTCATCCTTACAATTAATGATGTTGATTGTGTCATCAAATACTCAGAGCTGTCCATTTATGCTGATGACATGAAAATAATTAAATATATCTCCTCCACAAGCCACTGTCTTCTTCTACAAAATGACCTCGATTCGTTCACCACATGGTGCATGAAAAACTTTGTTGAGCTCAATGTCTCGAAATGCCAGTCCATCTCTTATTCCCGCAAGCGTCTTACCACTACCCCGAGAACCTACATGTTAACCGACGTACCAGTCCCTATCGTTACCTCTTTGTGTGATCTAGGAATAATCTGTGATAGTGAACTAAATTTCCGTTCCCATATTGATAGCATAATTAACAGAGCTTACTCCGCGCTAGGGTTTGTGAAGCGCTGGTCTAGAGAGTTCTCCAATCCTTATGTTTCCAAATCTCTCTATATTTCCTTCGTTAGACCTCTCCTTGAATATGCCAGCCAGGTATGGTCACCTACGCAAACAACCCACATTAACCGAATTGAATCTGTCAAGCGTAGGTTCATTCGCTTTGCTCTACGTGATCTTCCGTGGGTAGACAGATTCAACCTTCCACCTTATGAAGACCGTGTGAAACTGATGGACTTACAACCCCTAAGTAAACGTCGTGATGTTTCCAACGTTCTCTTCATTCATCAGCTATTGGCTGGTGCCATAGATTGCCTTTCAATCTTGCAGTCTTTACCCATCTATACCAACCCTCGCAACCTTAGGTCCACTCCCCTTTTCCGACTCGACCGCCATCGCACGAACTACGGTCAACGCGAACCAATTACCAGGATGCTAAGAAAAGTCAACGACCTTCCCTCCTTTGACTTCCATCTGAGTAAATCATCCCTTCACAAAGCCTTATATCTTTACCCCGCCCATCTTGATCGCCTTTCCTACATTAGCTTACATTACCTGTTATGAATTATTGCTTATTTTAGTTTGTAGTATTTATTTTGTTCTTTTGTATTTTTAACCGACTTCCCAAAAACACAGAGGTTCTAAGTTCGACGCGTATTTTTTTTTTTTATTTTTATTTTTTTTATGTCTGACCGGGCATAACTTCGTAACGCGTTGACCGATTTTGATGATTCTTTTTTTGTTGGGTAGAGTATGTTCACCGATTGGTACCATGTCAAAAAAATTTTTGGTAGGGTGCGGGTGGGGTTTGGTCTAGGGTGGGGGGAGGGCGAAGGGGTAGTCTAACTTTGTAACGCGTGGACCGATTTGGATAATTCTTTTTCTGTTGGGTAGAGTATGTTCCGTGGTTGATACCAGGTGAAAAAAATTTTGGGGGGATGGTGGTGGGGTGGAACCTAATTTTGTAACGCGTGGTCCGATTTTGATGGTTCTTTTCTGTTGTATAGAGTATGATCCCCCATTGCTAATAGGAGAATAAGTTGTTCCTATGTTGAAAGGTGTTGGTTGGGGGGAGGGGTAGTCTAACTTCGTAACGCGTGGACCGATTTGGATAATTCTTTTTCTATTGGGTAGAATATGATCCTTGGTTGATAATACGAGAAAAAAAAATGTTGCTGGGGGGGGAAGGGGGGTGGAACCTAACTTTGTAACGCGTGGATCGATTTGGATGGTTCTTTTGCTGTTGTATAGAGTGTGCTCCCCCATTGCTAATAGGGGAATAATTTGGTCCTATGTTGGGGGTGGGGGAGGGAGAGGGGTAGTAACTTCGTAACGCGTGAACCGATTTTGATGATTCCTTTTCTGTTCGGTAGAGTATGTTCCTTGATTGAAACCATGAGAAAAAAAGTTTAGTGGAATGGGGTTGGGGTAGGGGGTTAAAACAAACGTGTAACTTGTGGACCGATTTGGATGGTTCTTTCTTCGTTGTATAGAGTAGAAGACACTAAAAAGTGTAAAATAAAATAGTTTTTAAAAAAAAAGTTGCACCGACTTCACAAAAAGCGCTAAAAAGCATAAAATAATTTTTAATTTTATATCTATTACGACATTTTGAAGTCGGTGCAAATTAAACAAATAAAACAACTACATAACCACAATTGAAAATAATACATAATACTACCTGAACGTTTCAGCTTACGGTATCATAAGAAATGACGATTAAATATTTTTGTTGTAGTTGTTTGGTTTGTTTGATTTGCACCGACTTCAAAATGTCGTAATAGATATAAAATTAAAAATTATTTTATTCTTTTTAGCGCTTTTTGTGAAGTCGGTTCAACTTTTTTTTTTAAAACTATTTTATTTTATTGTTATTTTTTTTATTTTTTTTTTATGTCTGACCGGGCATAACTTCGTAACGCGTCGACCGATTTAGATGATTCTTTTTTTATTGGGTATAGTATGTTCACCGATTGGTACCATGTCAAAAAAATTTTTGGTAGGGTGGGGGTGAAACCTAACTTTGTAACGCGTAGTCCGATTTGGATGGTTTTTTTTGCTGTTGTACAGAGTATGATCCCCCATTGCTAATAGGAGAAAAAAATGTGGCCTAGGGTGGGGGGAGGGGGGTAGGGGTAGGATAACTTTGTAACGCGTGGACCGATTTGGATAATTCTTTTTCTTTTGGGTAGAGTATGTTCCGTGGTTGATACCAGGAGAAAAAATGTATGGTAGGGTGGGGGTGGGGGGGTGGGGGTGGAACCTAACTTTGTAACGCGTGGTCCGATTTCGATGGTTCTTTTTCTGTTGTATAGAGTATGTTCCCCCATTGCTAATAGGAGAATAATTTGGTCCTATGGTGAAAGGTGGGGGTGGGGGGAGGAGTTGTCTAACTTCATAACGCGTGGAACGATTTGGATAATTCTTTTTCTATTGCGTAGAGTATGCTCCCTGTTTGATACCACGAGAAAAAAAATTGTTGGTGTGGTTGGGGTGGGGGAAGAGGGGTGGAACATAACTTTATAACGCGTGGACCGATTTGCTGTTGTATAGAGTGTGATCTCCCATTGCTAATAGCAGAATAATTTGGTCCTATGGTGGTGGTGGGGGAGGGGGAGGGGTAGTAGCTTCGTGATGCGTGGACCGATTTCGATGATTCCTTTTCTGTTCGGTAGAGTATGTTCCTTGATTGATACCATGAGAAAAAAAGTTCAGTGGAATGGGGGTGGGGTAGGGGGTTATAACTTACTTTTAACGCGTGGACCGATTTGGATGGTTCTTTTCGTTGTATAGAGTCCAAGACACTAAAAAGTGAAAAATGAAATATTTTTAAAAAAAAAAGTTGAACCACTTCACAAAAAGCGCTAAAAAGCATAAAATAATTTTTAATTTTATATCTATTACGACATTTTGAAGTCGGTGCAAATTTAACAAATAAAACAACTACAGAACCACAATTGAAAATTTACGTAATTCTACCTGAACGTTTCAGCCCACGGGATCAAAAGGAAGGACGATTAAATACTTTTGTTGTAGTTGTTTGTTATTAGTTATTTTATGCTTTTTAGCGCTTTTTGTGAAGTCGGTTCAACTTTTTTTTTTTTAAATATTTTATTTATGTAATAGCTCGCACTTAGCTTAAATAAACAAATAGATAAGTAAAAGCCATTTATTAGTTTAAGTTTTTACGATATCTGATATCTGTCGAATTTAATGATTCTACCCTCATTCAGTATGAAAATATTGATATTTGCTAAGTTAGTTGCCATTAAGTGTAAAAAATATTGTGTTTTAGTGCTCTGTTCTGTATTACTAAGTAATAAAAGTGTTAAAAGTTAAGTTAGTTTTATAGCAAAATGGCAATCGTTTGGGAGTTACAGGGTGATTCATAAATTTTAGTTTTTCATGGTATGCACATAACTTTTTTATTTTTATCATCTGATCTACCTAACATAGCGACAGCGACATCAAACAAACGCTAGAAAACTACCATCCCAATGGGCTTTCTGAAGTTGCCAACAATGTTGATCTAACTCCTACCATTGCAGGTACAGTCACTTTCAAAAGAGAAAAAAATGGTTTGCGATTACCTAAAATTCAGAATCTTCCCAAATTTTCTCCAAAATTCATATAATTAGTACATCGATTTTTTATTTTTATTGGATTTCCCATCTTATTACCTTTCCAAAAAGGTGCAATATATCTACATATATATGTATATATATGTATATATATATATATATATATATATATATATATATATATATATATATATATATATATATATATATATATGATTACGAAATTTTCTTAAAACTAAGCTGCAAGTCTGAGGTCTTGCTATTTGATATTCGTGGCATTTACCTTAAAAGTAAATTTCCACGATATCACACGGGGTGTGTTTGGTGGGTGTTATGTGGCTATGTTGACTGAGTTAACTCGTCCTTCCTGAAGTATCTGCGTCCGGCAGATTAAATGTTGACCCTAAGCGGTTGAAGGTCCTGGATGCTGCTAGCTATTGTCATTGGAAATGGTGTGGGTTGAATGATCTCCAATTTGCCCTTTTGAACTTGTAGGCTATAATAACGGTAAGTATTATTATTATTAGAACTGTAACTAAACTTATATCTGTTAAAAAGGATATGCCGTGATTAGTTAGGTGAGTTCGGAGCTGATGCCTGTTTTCTAGATGCAGGTAATGAAGGTAATCTACATTTGGCCTTACATTTTTTTTATCTGGCTGGTTTGCAGTATTGGTAGTAGGACTTAAAATGATTTCATCTCATTGCTGATGAATTCTCTATTGTTGATCTTCACCGTTTCATTATGGTATTGTATAACATAGCTGCCATTTAAGTGTCTGGTTGAATTATTTTCGAAAAGCTCTCCACAAAACTTATCAAGAAATATTGTTTTTTCCTTAATTATTTCAATTTTTTCATTTTTGTTAAATTGGTAATCTTTGCTCCTATTCCTCTTATTAGACGACTAATGCAATGATCCTCTGATAGCTTTTCCAGTTGATTTCCCTTGCATATTGTGAGGTTTTTGATGCTGCCACACTTTTCTTTTACTCAAAATTTGTCGGCTTCATTAATTATTAGTTCCTCGAAGTTTAGAGACACACGTTTTTTGTTTTTTGTTGTGGATCTAATGATGACATGGTTGTACTCGGTTGTGCTCGTTTTCGGCAGTGAGACGATATACACCCAGCGACAGAAAAACCCTCGCATTTGTGTTTTTCGACTATTTACTGTTTTTTTCGAGCTTACATGTTTTAAAATTTAAAAAAATTAAGATAATCTGGTTTATTGATGACGCACTGATTATTTCATAGCTAATTCAACAATTTTTATCTACGATACATTATCAGTTATGACAAAAAGATGTAGAAACTATAAAAAAAGCCCCAAACAGCAAAAAACATGATCTCAGAGAATTACTTAAGTAATGGCTGGTAACGTTCAAATAGTACAAGTTTTATAATGGATTTTAGAAGAAAAGCAATACAGCATTAGAAAATTTATTAGTTTTTGACTTTCTGTTATTAAATTTTTCTTGAAATGTAATAATATAACAATTTCAGTATCTGGTTGAACCTCCTTTGGTTTGTATCACTGTTTTTACTCTATCTGGCATAGATAAAAATAACTTATTTAAAAATTCTAAATTTATTTCGTTGTCCCACACATCAGATATGATTTTTTCAAGGTTTATTAAGCTCAGTGGTTTTTTTTCTTTGATATTTTTTCCCATCATGGCCCAAAGATTTTCGATCGGGTTCAGGTCCGGACTGTTTCCCGGCCACGAAAGCGATATTATGCCAAGTTTCTCCTTGTAATTTTGAATCTTCAGAAAAGGAAACAGTTTATATTATTCGGTAAAAGATTATTTATAAACTTGTAGAGTAATAATACTTATAGAGCGAGCCCGATGGCAGGGTGCGGAGTCGTCCTGAAATATTGGTTCTGGAACTTCTGCCGTTAGCTCTTCAATGGTCGGTAAAACACCTTCATCAATTATTTCCCGATATTTTTCGGCATTGATGTGTCCCCTTAGCGTAATAATATGACCTGTACCATACGCTGTAATAGCTCCCCAGACCATAATATAGGCCGAATGTTTCACTGTGGGTTGGATGCAATCTTGTTCTCCTTGTCTCTGTCTTAATTTCAAGGTGCTATCCGGTCCAAACAAATTGAACTTCAATTCATCGGAAAAGACTACCTTCTTCCAGTCATCCAACGGCCAATTTTCGCGTTCAAGCCTTTTCTTTTTCATTTGTTTAGTAAGTAAAGGCTTTTTCGCGGGCCGTTGAGCAGGAGACCCATTTCTTTGAGCCTTCTCTGCACTGTTCTAACACTACACGGTCTTCTATTCTTTCGCATTTGAATTTCTGCTAGTTCCTTTTGATGAACTGTCCCAGGAAGAAATCTGCTTTTCAAGCAGTTCAGCTTCAAATGATGTTTTTCCAAATTTGTAGTGACCCAAGGTCTCCCGCTCCCAGTTTTTCTCCTCAAACTACCAATTTCTTCATATTTTTTAAAAAATTTTCTAGCAGTACACTCACTACACCCAATACGATGCGCAATTTCCCGTTTCTTGTACCCTTCTTCAGCCAAAGTAGCCACACGCGACTTTACTTCAATACTTAACTGTTTATACTTTTTCTTAGTTTTTTCACTTTAAACACTTTCTTGTCAACACTACCTAGATAAGTACTGAGGACTGGTACATGAATACTTTTCTGTAATTGCCTGTAAGAAACTAAATATCATATTAGTTCACGATTTCAGCTCCAGTTAAACGGGAAAATTAACGACTTTTTATAAAATATTAACTGCGAGGGTTTTTTTGTCGCTGGGTGTACAAAAGGATTGCTCCTTTTACAGCTATTATGGGTTCAGTATACTCTATTGACTCTATTTCATTTTCATATGGCAATATTTCAATTTCGGCTATCAATTGGTTAATTTCTTCCTTGTTCAGTAGGTTAGTATTAATAACTCCCTTTTTGGCCAGCTCTTCAGCAAGTATTATTTCGTTGACTTCATGCCTTATGATACTTAAACGGTTAAATAACATCTGTTCGTTTTTTCATGGTTTTCATCGTTCAAGTGTATAATTATCCTGTTGTATTGGTTTATCATTGCCTTATTGTTAATCTTGTACTGCTCGTTATTGTTGGAAAATAACTCATTTTGACTTTTGATTATGTTATCCCAATCAGTGGGGTCTGGTGAGCCAGCTATCCACTTCCATGCAGAGCCTATCCAAGTTATTGATCTTGTTTTTCTTAAGGCTGTTCCCTTTAGTTTCCGAGTTAACTCTAGCACCTGTTTTACAAGTTATTCAAGTTGAGTTTTAAGGATACTAGTTTTGTCTATTTAATCTATTGCTGATACTGTGTCGTACAATATTTCTTCATATTTAGTAATGTTTATGACATGGATGAGTTTTACATTTCCGCTTATAATTCTTCCATTCCCTTGTTTGATAGTTGCTATTGGACCTGAGTATTCAAACACGTTCGCTGGAAAGGCGAGTTGTGCCGACATCAATCTGAAAGGAGAAGGTATATTTTATTGGGTAATATTTTTGATGTGGGATTTATGTATGCGCCTCCCGCTGGTTGTTGTCACAGTGACCCTGTTATCCTTGGCGGCTATTTCCTTCTTAAATATGAGTTTATCTTTCCCTTGGATTTGTTTCACGGCTGTGTATATCGTTTGCCCAGGATTATAATTTTTTGTTTTTGTTTCCGTAAATTATGCTTACTTACTTTAGTTTTTTAATTTTTTTTAATCAGTACCAGTAGGTCCTCGTTTACCTTGGTTCTGAAATCGAGTAGATTTTTATAATTAATTCGTTGTGTTCTTCCGAAAAATATATCGCTTGTGGTGTTATTGTATTTATCTACAGATATATTTACAATTTCCTTCAGAGATAGATCAGGATATTCCCTCTGTAAACATCTGGCGATTTCAATAATAGTGGATTGGACCCCTTCTATAGTTCCGTTCACCTCACTTTTTTGAGATGGGGTTTTATATAACTGTATTCCAAGAGTTTTGATGTAGTTGGTTACGATAGGACTAATAAAACCTTTCTCGTTGTCTATAACAACTATTTTAGGTACAGTAAAAAAGTGAAGTATTTTAGTAATCTTATCTCTCAAAGTTAGTACTGACTTGTCCTTTATTCGGAAAAACTTTGTAAATTTTGAAAATTTGTCGACACAATAGATAAACTTTTCCCGATTAAACACGATTATATCCATGTGTATTATTTCCGTTGGGTATGTTGGGACCAGCGCCGTAACCAGGGTGGGGCTCAGGGGGGCTTAGCCCCCCAAACATGTTTTGAGCCCCCCCCAAGAATCTTTTCAGCCCCGAAAAATGTTGTAAGCCCCTGAATGCTAGATATCTTCATGAAATTTGAGGAATTTTTGGTATCGCAGGTAAAATTTAGTGTCATGCATTTAAGAAGATAAATGAATGATTGCCCGAAGCTGAGTAATAATGTTGTGTTATAGAAATAATAGGAAATTAATGACTTCGGAACTTGACTCTTTATTATCATAAGTATATTTTCACATTTGTAATACAAATAAAAGTAAAAGTTTCATCAAAATAGTTGGACTTTTCGCGCTTTTTGACTGTCAGAAGCTTTCAGGATGTGAGACACAGGTATTTTAGTAAGTCGTTTGTTTTCGAAAGCGAGAAAAGCTAAATTCCTCATTCTTTGAGTAGACATAGACAATCGAGATGGAACATTGATTCGGGAAACGACTGAAAAAGAGCTCTCACAAATCGCGGTACTACAGCCGAAAGTTTCAATGGCAGCGAACATTTCATAGCTTTTCGGAAACGCATCTCGATAATCGTAAAGAACCGAGAGAATATTGAAATCTGATTCACTTTTTCGTTCAGCGTCCACAGATAACCATTCTGATTTCTTCGTTTCCACAAACTTTTTCGTTGTTTTCAGTGAAACGTCGCTCCAGCTTTGCTCGCATGACATCGATCACTTCGAAAAAGCTGGACTTAATTATGCTCTCTTCGTCAGAGCGTTCTCCAATGGTTTCTGTAATCACCGAATCAGCTAGTCAAATTGACCTTTGACAAACTCGGCGATTTGTTTTCAGTAGTGGTACCACAGTCTTTAGTAAATCCTCAGTCTTTTGATTGTATTCGTCGAACTTCTCAATTTTTCTGAATTCCTCCAGAGTTGCATCAAGAGCGGTGATGATGGGCATTGCTTGACGGTAACTCATCTCACGTTTTTGAAAAATCTTGTCGGCTTTTGCGAGGGTTTTCAGAGCGTCGTTCATGAATAATAACATGAAAATTAATTCTTTCCGAGTTATTGCTTCCAGAAGACCAATCGAAGTAGCGATTTCTTCCGCATCGAACCGCAAGGATGATCCATGCCTGACTTGAGTTAGTGTTGCCACGATGTCCTCGTAATTTTCCAAAACAACTGCAGAAGCTAGAATGTGGCCGGTCCATCGCGTTTCTATTAATCGCTTAATACTTTTCCCTTCGTATATTTTTCGAATTCTTGACTTCTTGAAAATCGTGTAAATCAGTTTGAGGTTTTCGAAAAAAGCATTTCCTGCTTCAATGTTCTTCACTACTTCTATAATCACTAAATGCAGTCTGTGATTGAAGCAATGTACATAGGGTATGACTTTTTGCAATGCATCTTGCAATCTTTTCGCGACGCCACTTTTGTACCCTTTCATCACTGCTGCACCATCATAACATTGATTGATTATACTGTAAGGGTTGAGACCATAGGTGATCTTCAGAATTGAACTTTTCGCCTATTGGTGTAATGTCTTCTGGCGCAGGCAATAACTTAGGGTTCGCAGAAGCAACAGATTCTACAAAGAATTTCAAATATAATTTTTATTCAACATAGAAACATTTGTTTTGTATATGAATCACAGGTAATATAATTACCAATTTCCTCATCTTCAGAATCCATATTAATGCATGGATTGGATACCGTCTTCGATATTTTGGAAGCAGTCGAGGAGTTGCTCTTGGGATTGGATGTATTTTTGTTGTCTTCACATGTTGTACTAGTTGCCGGCGGCGGACACAAGTTGTTTGGCGGTGTAACTGCTGAAAATGAATTTTTCGATTTTGAGAAAAACAAATTTTATTAAAATTCTACACTTACTGCTTCTATTCCAGAAATCAGACATCTTCGGTTGCTTCAAAGATGGATGATTGAAGGTGCTCGAATCTTTCTCTTTTTCCTTCCTTTTTGACATTTTCGAACGTTGTCGTTATTTACAGAGCCAATGAAAAAAAAGAGACTGGACGAGAATCACGTCACCAGACTTGATGCGCTTCGTTCTTATGCATCGATTTCTCTCATGCGTCGTACATAACACGCGCGGAAATTGAATTTAAAGTTAACAAAACAAAAGAAGTGATTATCGACCAGATGTTTTTAATAGTTATCATCCAAAATGAAAACATATGAAGTATACATACATATACAGTGACTGAAATTCGTTTAGCCGCAGTGACCGAAATTCGTTTCCCGGTAAAATCACTTTATAATTCTTTCTATTCTATTTCTCTGTATTCAGAGAAAATAACTGTACTTATTTTGCTGAGCGACGACAGTTCTTAGTATTTAAGAAAAAATGTGTTTTGAAAACCACTTTGTTTAGAGCATTTGTAGAAACTAACTCAGCTGGGAGAAAATGCGAAATTCGTATAGACGCACTTTAAGTATTGTGATTAATTAACAGTTTTAAGTGCAGTAAAACTAAGGTCTTCGTGCATATTGAAAGAAGTATGCCTGTGTATTAAATTTTATTAACTTAAATATTAAAATGTATTTTCCTATAGCAAATTTTAGAAAGATGCCTAGAAACAGCTACTTGACGAGTGAGGAGAAAGTTAAAATTGAATTTTTAAAGGCGGAGACAAATGTATTGAATAGGAAATAGCAGAAAGGATTAACGGTCAGAAAAGATGATTCGAAACTATTTGAAACTTAGGGATAGTTATGGAAAGAAGAAAAAAACACGAGGAAATCAAAAACTCACTACCAGACAACAAAATAAACTGCTGCGGCTAAACGAATTCCGGTCACTATATATATATATATATATATATATATATATATATATATATATATATATATATATATATATATATACATCTATACGAGCCCCTCCAGGCCCCCCCTGCCATTTATTCCTGGTTACGGCGCTGGTTGGGACAGGTGTTTCTACTAATTCGGGCCTATTGTGGTGTCGATCATACTTGTTGGAGTTACAGATATCACATGATTTTATATATTTTTTAATTTCGCTCGCCATATGGGGGAAGTAGTATTGCTCTAGTATTTGGTTTTTATTTTCATCAAAATTCCTATGCGCTCTCCTATGTTCTCCATCAATTATTCGGAATTTGTTTTCCTGGTTAGCGACATCTTGGACGTCCTTTTGTGTTATGCGGATTCTAAATTTACTAAAATGTTCTTTATAGGTTTCCTGTAGTAATTGAATATACTGTTCTGGAATTTTGAGTCCGTTGAGAATGTTTGGATTAAGGAATTCCTTATTTATTTCTTCAAGCTTTATGTAGTGTCGGTGGTATCCTGGATGGGGTTCCTCATATGAGTGAACATTAGTTCTTCCTTCTTGTATGATCAGTTGATTTTTAAATGCATTTATTGGGGCTTCACAGTGTGGAATCTGATCGGAACTATCCTCTTCTGCGCTGTATATTGTCTGCTCCGGGTCTGATGTAAGAACATTTGCATATGACTTTAATCTAGATAGTGCATCCGCGACATGATCATGACATCTTTTCAATTTGGCGTTGTTGTTCCTATTTGTAAGGCTAAACGTTAGTGGTTGATGATCAGTTAGGATTTTAATTTTTCTTGCTCCATAGAGGTAATTTCGCAGGTTATCTAGAGCCCAAACTATAGCTTGCATCTCCTTCTCGTTCGTTGCGTAATTCTCCTCCGTTTTATTGAGGGACCTGGATATGAAGGTAATAGGTTTATCCTTACTCATCTCTCCCTGCGAGAGCATTGCTCCAATCGCATGATCAGAGGCATCCGTTGTAAGAATGAATGGCCCTGTGAAGTCAGGGAAAGTCAATATTTCCGAAGATGATAGAAGTTGCATCAAGTCATTAAACGCTTTCAGTTCTTTTTCTCCCATGTGAATTTTAATTTTTTTAGATTGGTTCGATTTGATTTGTCCATTATCTCCTCGAGTGAGGTTGGTCAGTAGTTTGGCGATTTTTGCAAAATCCTTAACAAAACGTCCAAATGGTAACCTTGTAAATTCGTATTTCCCATTCATAGTGGAAAACGCAGTTTTTGGGATATCCTCCTTTTTCATTCTAATTTGGTGAAACCCAGATGTTAAATCCAGGGTCGTGAAGAATTTTGCATTCCCTAAGCTAGCTATTGTGTTGGATATATCAGGTATTGGATAGGTATCAGATGTTGTTACAGCCTTTAATCTTCTGAAGTCAATCACCATTCTATATTTTTTCTCTCCTGAAGCGTCCATTTTCTTTTCAACGATCCAGATCGGTGAATTATAGGGACTCTTAGAGGGCCTGATTATTTCGCCCTGCAGAAGCTTCTTCATTTGACGCTCCACTTCGCCTCTCATTTTGGCTGGATAAGGGTACGATTTAGTGTAAATTGGTGCGTCCGTTGTTGTTTTGATTTCAGCTTCGACGTTTGTAATTGCTGCTTCGTGATCGTTTATTATTGTATTGTATTTTTTTATTATGTCGTATAATTTTCCTCTAGTTCGTGGTTCTAGATGTTTATCCCTGATTTCTAGCTTGTTAACTTGGATGGATTGTTTCTCTTTCAGAGGTAATATGATATTTGGTTTAATTATCATGAGATTATTTTTTCTGTCAATTACCGCCTCTATTTCTTTTAGAGTATCGTCCCCAATAATTCCGTTGAATGATTTTAGTCCAGGTAAAACAAAGAAATTTATTAACGTATTAACTCCGATACTTGCAATGAATTTACCCGAAATTTTCTCTTTTATCACTATTTCTCCTGTATCTATTAAGAACTTGAGGATCTTACGATCGCGTGTTTTATATTCTAAGTATGGAACGCTAGAGAGGCTTCCTTCATAAAATTTAGTTCAAGATTCCCTTCGTCGATTTCCACAGGATAATCTTCATTAAACTCATTCTCACAGGTTTGAATGTAATCTTCGTAAGATGGGCCAGCTTGCGTTTCTAAGATATTAACTTTCTGTTGTTTACGAGGATAGTTTTCGGAATTATAATGTCTTTTGTAAGTTGGATAATTACCTACTGGAAGGTTCATGTAATCGATTTGTTTGTTTTCAATGGATCGGTCAACTTCCGTCGGGACAGGGGGTTTTTGTTGAATAGGCCTTGGAGGTGGTTGAGAATGTTTCTCGTGTTGTATATTATAAGCCTCGTTTCTTTGATTAAATGGTAAGTTCCTTGGTAGAGCTCGTGGAGCTGGTTTTGGAGGTATTTTTGGATTGGGGTGATTATAATAGTAATCACGAGAAAAGAATTGATTAATGGGCGCACTCACTGAGTTATTTAAGTTGGGTTTACGTATAGTTGTATTTCTAAAATTTAAATTTTGGATTTCCAGGCAGGAAGCGTAGGCTTCTGGAAGGGTTTGGGGTTTATGTATAATTAATATTTTGGAAAGATCACCATTTACGCCTCTCATAAAAACATCAAGTGCTCTGTTTCTGTAAGTTTCGATACGTACATTCACTGTTTCTGGTGAATAATCTTCTGTCTTGACTTTATTGATTATTAGAGAGAATTGGTGATTAACGTTAGCATATAACTCGTCTAAACTTTTATTCCCTTGAACAAGAAAGTTCAATTGATGTTCAAGGGTACGAATATCCGCGTAATTTAGAGATAAACACTTTTTTATTGCAGACCAATCGTCACTGAAAATGTTATAGGAGATTAGTGCTGTATCTGCGGTGACTCTAATCTTTTGCCGAATGCTTTGTAAGATTGCACGATAAATGGGCTTATTCCGAACAATTTCGTGATCACTTTGTATATTTTTCACCGTGTGTATCCACGAAATATAATGTGTGGGATCTCCATCAAATGTCTGTAGTTCCCTGACGCTATCAGGTAGTTTCCAAATCTCCTTAAGTTCAACTTCATTCTTTCGAGCTTGGAGTATATTTCCCTGAGCTGAATTATTCTTAGGAGAAGTAATTTGATTTTCGACTTTTTGAAGTCGACGATCGATCTCTTTAACTACTTCAATTTGGGCATTTATTGTTCCCGTTAATTGCTTAATAGTTTCTTGTAATGTTTCCATTTTAAAATTTTCGAATTTAATTCTGATAACTTAGTGGAGAGAGAAAAGGAATTTTCTATCCTTATAAAATTTTTATTTATTCAATTTGAAAATACACTTTTCTTATAATCTGACACTTAAGTAAATCAACCAGATACACTTCTTAATTCTAAAAATTTCTTATCTTTCGTAGATTCAAACGCACTTTAATATTTTATTATTTTGGAATATCACCTTAATTTTATTATAATATTTTCTTTATTAGAGAGAAATTTCACTCGAATGATTCTTAATTATCTGTACATTCGATCTAATTTAATGTAGGTAGGCAGAATCTTGTACTTACAATAAGATGAAGATTTTCATGACGGTGCGTTTGTCTCGTTTTTTTTTCTCCAAATTTAAGAACTGCTGTTGTCGGATGATGGGAGGATGAGCCGTAGATTTCCATTTTGGCAAGCTGCGTTGAGATTGTCAGCCTCCTACTCGTGGTACGGACTGCGATCACTTCCTGTTGTTAGCGTGAATACGGTGAGTTGGATAAGCCGTAAAATTCCTTTTTGGCGAGAAACGTTGAATTTGTAGATCGCCTACTAATGGTACGCACTTAATCAGAGAACTTTAATTTCACGCAATTTAACTAAAAACGCGAAAAGGTTTTCTTTTTTTTCTTACACTTTTCAGTACTTTATACTTTAGTTAATTAACAACAGGCCAGTTAACAAATTTTATTTGTTATTCACGAAAAAAATGAAACAATCCGACTAGTTACAATTCCCGTTTTATTCTAAACTTGATTACAAAATTTTCTTAAAACTAAGCTGCAAGTCTGAGATCTTGCTATTTGATATTCGTGGCATTTACCTTAAAAGTAAATTTCCACGATATCATTTTGCTGCATCAGCGTCTATGCCAGCGGGGTGTGTTTGGTGGGTGTCATGTGGCTATGTTGACTGAGTTAACGTATATACTTATATATATAATTTATATATATATAACACCCTTTTTATTTCCTCAGCTTTTGTCCCAAAATTTTTTTCATCCGATGCGAACCTGAACCCCGAGCCGCATAAAATTAAGCGACGTGCGAAATCGCATTTGGGTCCGTTGAGTCGGGTTTTTCTCAATTTCGCACGTTGCTTAATTTTATGAAGCTCATCTAGATACACAAATAAGATCATAATTTAACCGGAAAATTATATCTCTAATTAACCCAATCGGTCTTCAAATATAAAGCTGAATATTGAACGCATATAAATGAAAGACACAGTCAAGCCTAGTGGGAAACTATTAATAAACAGCAAATAATAACCGTCCAAGGACAGATCCTTCTGACACTATGCAGAGTACCGAGGGAATTCCGACGAAATGTTATTGCAAACCTTCTCAGAGAGGAGCATAATAATTTACACGCAGAGCTACAGACATTTAAGAATGAAAGAAGTTAATGTAGGAAGGTTCTCTGATTAACGTTATCAGACGTCTTTGAAAAATCCAAAAGCACCAGGGCAGATTCTTATGCCATATATGTATATATATATATATATTTATATATATATATATATATATATACATATATATATATATATATATATATATATATATATATATATATATATATATATATATAGTATATATATATTATATAATTTCTTGTGAGTTCTAATTATGAATTTGCTTATGTAATCTTATTTACTTTATTTTATATTGGTTTCTATTAAGTATATAAGAAATGTTATTTGAAATTGTTAATACATAACCTGCTTCTATAATAAGATAACTTCTGGCTTAAAATTTAAAATAAACTTAGTTTGGATTTGAATTTGAACTCTACAGGCTTATTGGGTTTAATCAAAATGCTCCCATGTGGAGGCAAGTTAAGGCCCGAATTACAATTCCGACTGATCAGTTGACTTCAACTTAGTTTTCAGTCGAAGTTAACGCCAAATCCAAATTTGTCACATGCATCTCCCATTTGAGCAAATTCACAGTCGGAATTGTAATTCGGGCCTAATTGTCTCTACACCAGGCCCCACTTTAGGTTTTGGTTACAGGAGAACTAGGTATTTGATCAAGGCAAGTCCAAATGCAACTTTAAAAAGTTATTAGAAACTAACTCTAAGTCAAGTTTCAATTCAGCTTTAAAAAGCTGTCAACTTTAAGCCAAATCGCATGACAAGTTTCAGAAGTTATCCAACGAATTATCCTACCATCTTTACGAAATGAGAATATTAGTGCTTTCATTAATGCATATTTGCTTTCGTGAAATTTGCAACAAAACATTTTGCGCATGTATGCATGCAGGCATAATATCAAATTAGAATGGGCACCGCCTTTTTAAGCATTTCATTCTTCTTCTTGAACATCAGTACCGCATGCAGTTAAAATCATATGCATAATTCGCACTCATTTGCTTCGCATGTTTAAATTGATGAACCTTGTGCAAACGCATATTTTGACTTCTAGCTTTAATGAACTTTCTGCGAAAGCAAATATGCGCAAACAGTGATGCCAATTCAGTGATTTTGTCACCAAATCTGGTGTTTTCGAACACCTCCCTAGTGACAGAATTTTTTTTCTCAGACACGTCTAAAAGTTGGTGATTTTTAACTTCCACCGCGGTGACTTCTGGTGACTTTTAATGTAATGATGCCAAATCAGGGACTTTGTCACCAAATCTGGTGTTTTCGAACACCTTTCTAGTGACTGATATTTTTTTTAGCGACACTGTGATTTTGAACATCTTCTGATGACACCAAATGTTCTCCGACTCTTTAATGTTTTAACGTAAACATTCGGCATTTCTCATTGTTTTTGACTATTTTTGTACTTACATATTTGCTGGGTTACCACTTAATTTAGTTACAACCGCTTTGTTGCTAAGCTAAACGCATGTGTAAGACAACTAGAACAATTTCCTGTGAGACTTCATGAGTTTCCAGCGGGACCCTGAAACTTTTAACGATATTCATTTTCTGTCGCTTGCGATAAGAGGATCGCCCACAAAATTAGAACTTAATCACATTCTAATACATAGTTCCCTATTTCTCCTCCCTTTCCAATTTGAAAGGAATAAATTACACGACGCTTTAGTTAATGAGGACCAATTAAAGGTAAATACGCTTGTGAATCAGGTAAATGCAGTCTTTTATTGAGAAGTAGTATTTACATTTTCGTTACTTAGAAATTTCTTATATTATATTGGAAAAAATTTTGAAAAAATTTATTATTTTATATCTGGTGACTTTTTTTAAAAAAAGGTGTCCTTTCTAGTCGCTATCTAGTGACATTCTTCATCGACGACTTGGCAACACTGTGCGCAAACATGCATTAGTGAGAGCACCCTATATCTCCATACAACACTGTATTTAACTCCGTGGTGAATCGAGGCGGCATGTTGATTTGGTAAACTACGGCATATTTGATGTTGGCTTGGCGCAGAGCAAATCGTTTTCTGCTCTAAAGACTTCTTAGGAACTCCCGACATCTCAGCTGGTCAGAGCATATATGTATGTAGTTTCCATCGCAGAATTTGGATGAAAAAACGTATGGGGTTTTTACAAAAATGTAAAAACTATTTTATTCAAGGCTCTATTCTCCATTCAATTCTTAATCAGGCTTATCCTATTCTTATTACAATTCTCATGTTGGCTTAAATATTGACTTATGTACAATACAAATGTGGCTCAAAACAGTTCCAGGTGTGAGAAATGTTTCTTATCGTAGAACTATTTTCAGCTTTACCTATTTGATTACAGTTCGCAACACGAGAGAAGCGAAAGATCATGTATCGGGCAAAATAAATGTTTCTAAAACTTCACAAAATTTTCCCTTGCAACGCATTCTTTCAGTAGTGTTCGTTTAATAAGCGAATAGGCGCAAAGCCGTCATTGGGGAATTCGGGTAAGGCGTAAGAGACGCGATATGCATATATATGCGATTCTTGGTATTTTTGATGTTGGGTGCTTAATCAGTCAATCACAAATGTATAATATCCTAGTACCAAAAAATCTTATTAAAAGCTCTGCGCATAAGTGTTGCAAATAACAATAAATACAATTACAACGGTTGCTACTTCGTTTTACAAAATGCTTAATTTTGGTTGCTGTCAACAAATACGAAAAGAGCTTTCTATCAATCGGCCATCAGCCAAAACCTTCCAGCTGAGCTTTAACAGCTGCACTACCTTGACTTTGATGAAACTTGGCATACCACTAGTGGATAATATGCTGAGCAACATTTAATCATTTTTCTGAGGTGGTCAATCAAAAAGAAGCTCTAGAAAAATAAAATTAACATTTTAATTGACAATTTATGTACTGTACCATCCATAATTAATATAACGGATAACATTTTCTAAAAAAAAAAAATATTTTTAATAACCTCAAGACTGTTCTTTTACACTTCCATTTATTGGGTGATTGCACAAGTTTGTGGCCGATTTTCATAGATGACTCAAATATCTTATGTTATGTTGCATGTGCTGAATAAGTGTCTTTGTCTTAATTGGGCGTTAGACATCTTTTAACCGACTTCCTAAAAACAAAGAGGTTCCAAGTTCGACACGTAATTTTGTAACATGTGGACCGATTTTGATGATTTTTGTTCACCAAGCCAAAAAAAATTTTTCAGCTTCTGTTTAATTTGTTCTCTGTTTTGTCAAGAGATCGTGATCCATAGCTTAATTTTCTTCATACCTTTTTCCTCTTCGTTTATTCAATAATATCAATAATTTTGAGCTAATTTGCTTTTTCCATTCCTTTTTATTTTCTTTTTATTATCTTCTTTTTATTTTTTTTAATCCTACTTATTTTAGTAATTTTCATATTTAGTAATTTGTAATTAATTCTCATTTTTGGCTTTGATTTAGTGTATTACTCATTAGCTTTTGATTGTTTAGTGTATAAAAGTAGCTGCTGATAAAAGAAATCTTAATTCTTATTGTACCCTAAACCGGTAAATAAATATTGAATTGAATCCCCTATTGCTAGTAATAAAAAAAAATTCTCATAGGGTAGTGTGGAGAGGGAAAGAGGGAGAGGTAGTCTAACTTCGTAACCCGTGGACCGATTTGGATGATTCTTTTTTTTTTTGATAGAGTACGTTCCCCGATTGGTAGCATGTTGAGAGTCTTGCTGGTGGGGTGGGGGTGGAACCTAACTTCTTAACGCGTAGACCGATTTGAATGATTCTTCTTTTTGTGAGTAGAATATGGTGCCCCATTGGCATCACGACAAAAATTTATGTGGTGGGATGGGGTGGAAGTGGGTCGTTACCCAACATCTTAATGCATAGACCTATTTGGATGATTTTGTTGTTATTGTATACATTGCTATTAGTGAGAGTAGTAGGAGAGGCGGCGCCTAGCTTCATAAGGCGTAGACCGATTTCAATGATTTTGATTCTGTTGTACAGAATACGCTTCCTGATTGGTAAATGATAACAATTTTGTACATAGAGTGACTACGATTCCCTGATTATGATGATTCTCTCTTGCTGTATAGAGTATTGTGGCGCAGTAGCGCGATGGTTAACCGTGACTAATTTCGTAATATGTTGCCGTATTTAGATTTCTGATGCCGGATTTCCTTTCTATAGAGTGCATTACCTCTGCAACTGTTGAAATTGGTTTGTTCGTATGAGCAGCATTTTTCGAGCCGTATATACAAAGACACCAAAAAGTGTAAAATAAAATACTTTTTAAAAATAAAAGTTGAACCGACTTCACAAAAAGTGAAGATAATTTTTCATTTTATTTCTATTACGACATCTTGAAGTCTTTGCATCGACAACTTCAACAAACAAAACAACTACGCAACCACAATTGACGACACTATTTATATCAAGCTACCTAAACATTTCAGCTCACGGGATGATAAGGAAGCAGCATTTAATACTTTTGGTGTACTTGTTTTGTTTGTTTAATTTGCACCGACCTCAAAATGTCATAATTGATATAAAATGAAAAATTATTGTATGCTTTTTACCGCTTTTTGTGATGTGGGTTCGGTTGGGGAACGAAAAAATGCATTTTCAGCATATAACTCAGGCCGCTCAAAACGGCTTTCCGGCATTGATGATGGCATAGCGCGTGCCTTGGTGGAGAATAATCCAAATTATTACAAGTGAGGTTATTAATAATATACATATCCTAGCTCGATACATGGGCTCCACATCGCTTCACCGAAGGAAATAAGTTTCTTTGGCCGTTTCTCTCTTTGCGCGTAATGAAAAGGAGCATGTTTTGCATCGACTTGTGATGGGCAATGAAAAATGGATTCTGTCCGAGAACTTACAGCAAAATAGACTTGGAAAAAGCAGGTGAAAGTTCAAAACCCGCCGCAAAACCTAGCTTGCACCCAATGAAGGTGTTGCTGACTATTTGGTGGGGATTCGAGTTAATTATTTATAACGAGCTACACCTACGTGGCGGAACAATCTCAGCGATGAAGTACTGTAAGTTTATTTGTTTATTTTATTTGTTCAGAACAGGTACGTCAATAAAAAATTATCATAAAACTAACAATAAGAAGATAACTGCAGGGAAGCAGTCAACTCATATCGCCCACATCAACCCAGGCGCTGCCTGAGCAAGCACTTCAAGCGGAGCCTAGAGAAGTCCATGTCGAATTCGGCAAAATGTTGATTAAAGAGACAAGACATCGACGTGATGGGCTCGTGCATCCCATATAGAGTTCGATGACCTGGGATGTACAGGAAGTCTCGATTTCTTAAGGAGCGCTGCGGGATCGAGATATTAACGGCCTCCAGCAATTCAGGCGAGTTTATCGTTCCCTGCAATAAATCGAACAAAAATACTATTTTAGCAATATTACGCTTCTTCTCGAGGGAGTCGAGAGAAATGAGACACAGACGATCGGGGTAAGAGGGAAGAAGCAAAGGATCAATCCAGGGAAGTCCACGGAGAGCAAACCTAAGGAATCTGCGCTGTACAGCCTCGACGCGATTGACGTGAACGGCAAAGTAGGGGGACCACACAGGGCTGGCGTATTCCAGAAATGGCCTGACGAATGTACAGTAGAGAAGTTTGGTTAAGTAGGGATTATCGAGCTCCTTAGACCATCTTTTAACAAAACCCAACATCGAACTAGCCCTAGCAACGATCGAGTCCACGTGGTCGTCGAAAGCAAGACGAGAGTTAAGGACCACGCCTAAGTCCTTAATCCTGTCAACCCTATCCAAGACAACACCATCGACAGTGTAGTCGAAGAGGAAAGGGGATCTTTTACGGGAAAAGGTCATAACGGTGCACTTTCCGGTGTTTAAAGGAAGGCGGTTGCGCGAACACCAGTCACAGAATGAAGCCAAGTCTAAGTTCAGTAGACTGCAGTCTGATTCACAGGTAACAGTACGAAAAATCTTAGCATCATCTGCGTAACACAGAATTTTGCTGTTAGACAGCAGGAGCGAAACATCATTAATGTATATGATAAACAGGAGCGGGCCAAGGATACTACCCTGAGGCACCCCCGAGGTGGCAAAAATTTGGTTGGAAAGAGCACCTCGAAATAGGACTCGCTGTGTACGACCAGACAGGTAAGAGGACAGGCAGTCGACGAAGCAATGAGGAAACCCGAGAATAGACAGTTTATAGGTTAGGATACCATGGTCAATCCGATCGAAGGCCTTACTAAAATCTGTAAATACACAGTCCACCTGCTTACCGGCTTCGATGGTCGGCAGAGAATAGTTAACAAGTTCAAGGAGGTTTGTAGTCGTCGATTTTCCCTTAAGGAAGCCATGCTGGAAAGACCGCAAAAGAGGACTACAGTGGAATCGAAGTACGTCACTGACAAGGGACTCAAAAACCTTCGCAGCATGACATAGGCTGGCAATCGGTCGATAGTTGGAAACGTCAGACTTACTGCCCTTCTTATGGAGCGGGATCAAAACAGAAGTCTTCCAAAGTTCGGGGAAACGGCCGGAACGCAGGGACAGATTAAACAGATAACAGAGAGCACCCGCAAGAGGCAGTTGGCATCTCTTCAAGAAGCAAGCGGGAATACCATCAGGACCGCTCGAGAAGCCGTCTGCCAAATTAGATAGATGTTCAGCAACACGTGCGTCGTCAAATACTAAATCCTTAGGCTCGAGGGAAGTAGGCGGGAGCCGCGTCAAATGGGCAAAGTCAGGGGAGGAAATATCACAGGTGGAATCACAGAAAGAAGTTCGGAAAAATTCCGCAAGGAAATTAGCAATAGTGAACGAATCATCGCTCTCACAGTCTTGGTACCTCAAGGAGGAAGGATAAGCGTCACAATTACGCTTCGAATTGATGAACCGCCAGAACTGTTTAGGATCATTACGCAGCGTAGCTCTCATGTTAGATAAGTATTCGGCATAAGAGTTCTGTATCCGAGCGGAGAAACGCTGGCAGAGCTCAGAATAAACCAAGTAGTCATCATGGCATCCAGAAGCACAAAACATCTTCCAAGCTTTACTTTTTAAGTTCCTAAGATGTCGTGAGGTGCGGTCAAACCAGGGCCGAAACAAGTGAGGTGAACCCGATCGAGAAGTGCCGACGGGAACAAACAGGGTAAAACAAGCGTAAAGGATATCGTAAAAAGCGCTCACAGCCAGGTCGATATCGCACTCCGCCAGCACGCTCGACCAATCACAAGAAAGAAGCCAATTATTCATAGACGTGAAATCAGCCCGTTTAAAGTTAAAATAGAGGTCACCATATAGGGAGGCAGACGTGTCAGCGGTGTCAAAACACATGACAATCAGAAGTGCGGGGTGGTGACCTGATTCAGGAACCAAGGGAGTCAAGCATCTCATAACAGACGTACAGTCAGGGTCAGACGAAAACACAAGGTCCAGAAATCTACCTGAATCGTTAGTAATGTCACAGCATTGAGCCAGGTTCGAAGCGGCTAAAGAGTCTAGAAAGGACAAAACAAATTGGGGAGCAGACATGAACGAGGGAACGAGACCATCAGCGTCAGGAGAATGTACCCAACCAATGCAGGACAAGTTAAAGTCACCAACGAGTACAATGTTGTCCGAGGGAAGCAAGGAGTCGGACAAACTGTCGACAGTCGCCGCAAACAGCTCGTACACAATGGAGGGTGAAGAAGGTGGAATATAAGCAGTAATAACAAACAAGCTTCTGGTGGGAAATCTCATTACCACACATAAGAGCTCGAGATCGCGGGAATCAGAGATGTCAACGACCGAACACGAGAGACCCCCCCTAACTGCACACAGAACCCCACCACCAACAGGTGAACACGGGCCAGATAAATGGCGATCCCGACGAAAGACCTGGAACTCAGGGCCGAACAGTTCAGAGTCAGAGATTCCGGCGCACAACCAGGTCTCAGTCAGGCAGATAATGTCAGCATTGGAAGCAAAGGAAGAGGAGAAAAGCTGCGCGGTTTTAGAACGCAACCCGGTCACGTTGGCATAATGGACGGAGACCCGGCTGGCAAGTTTTTTGACTGTGAAGTCGAAACCGCACGGGCTTTAGGGATGAACTCGCGAACGATAGCACCAGCGGGCCAAATATCCGGAGAGACAACCGCGTGGAAGGTGCTTTCCGGGACAAAGACCTTAAAGGAAGCCGAATATGAACGGCCTTGGGCAGGGCTGATTCGTTTACACGCGATCATATCGCAAGGAATGCCTGCCTGAAGGGAGATATGATTAACAATGTCGCCCTCGAGAGTATCCCGGTGGACCCTAGATACGAAAATACATTTAGGCCGCTGTGCAGGTCTAAGCGCGGTGACGACAGGGCGAGAAGGTGGACAGTCGCCCGTTACAGCCAGCACAGGGCGATCCATGGAGGCAGGATGGTCAAGTTTCAGAGACTCAGACAATAAGGGGACTCGGTGCAGTTATTAAAAAACGTTCAAATTTAACCCATCGAAAAGACATTATATGTGGCGTGGAACGAGGAAACGTACCTTATAGCACCAAAAATCGAATTTCAGGTTTTTAATGAACCTGCATGAAGAAAGTAAATCGAATGAGCATACCTTCAAATTTGTGCGATAAAAATTGAAAAAATCTATAGCGCATTTTGTAAAAGTGAAGTGTTCTATACCTGCTTGAATGGGACCCACAGACTCGTCCCTTTCAAACACGTTTTTCTCGAAAAGCTAAAAGATGCTGTAAGGTACGTTTCCTCGTTCCACGCCACATATGTTATTCAACTACATCAAATCGAGCACGAACATATGAAATCACTCAATAAATATACCAGTTTGAAGAAAAGTTATCCTCGAACAATCTTTTTTATATATCTTAAGGACACTGCAACGAGAGATAGGAAATATATATGTACTGACAATAAGAACCTGCCCTACATGATAATTTATGCAACAATAAATGTTTCTATAGGGGGCACATTCGTCATACGAATACGGCTAGAGCCCTTGTAATTGATATTTAAAAAAAAAAAGGTAAACACTAGAGAATCTCATGATACTAAAACAAAACTAAATATGGAAGGTAATAATGAGAATAATGTAAAACAAAGATAAACTAAACATAGAAGCAGAAAGGGGTGCATATATTTTTAAAAGTAAAAAAATTAGCAAAACAAAATTATTTCGACTTAACAAAAAGGGTTGCCGAATCCATCGAAGATACTGCAACGTGCACGTGGTTGGATATAAAAACGAAAATAATGAGCGGTGTAATTCGCATGACCCAGGTGTCCATAAATCAAGTGTAGGAAATCAAGGACGGAATCATATAGAACTAAGTGGCTGAAGTTTACAGAATTAAGCTAAGTAATATAAGTTTAAGTAAGTTTTATCCACACAACGCAGAACTGTAGCGTTCACATGGGTATACAAAGAATCTTGTACTTTTTTATGTAAATATAATTTATATATGGGAAAATATGCGTTACTTTTACCCCCTCCCCTCCCCCCCTCCCCCTCTCCCATCCCCACATTCCCCCCTCCCCCTCCCACTCCAAAAATTTAAGCCACCCACAGAGATGCACGACGGCTTATTACATACCCTTTCGAATGCTGAGTGGCAGAAAGTGAATATCCAATGTGGCGGCTGTGTATGGCGTAAAAGTAACGCATTTCGTCCCATATATATATATATATATATATATATATAGGGCAAAGAGGGAGGGAGGCAATCTCAACCCTTTGGGAGTTACAGGGTGATTCATAAATTTGCAATTTTCATGGTATGTACATCACTCTTTTATTTTTATCTTTTGATCTACATAGTCAACGCAGCGACATCAAACGAACGTTAAAAAACTACTAAGACAATGACCTTTGTTTATCTAGCTAATTCTGCAACATGCACTGAAACTGCCGACCGACAGTTCTTTCGCACATGCTCAATTTTAAACGCCACGGCTTGGGACTAGAGAAGGTAATGGATGAGTGCATACTTGGTCTCAATTTCATGAAAGCACATAACATTCAGCTGGATACTGGAAGTAGAGTCATGAAGTACAATTACAGATAGATTCATATGGCTCTGGGATCAAATTTTTACTCGAAGCTGAACATCGTTGCATCCGAAGATGTCGAGCTTGCCACTTGTGCAGAAATTTTAGTGCAAACAAAAGTTATTGGTGATCCCGGGAGCTCTCGAGTATATCTAATAAAACCAAATCGAACACAGCAATTAAGAAATGTCGTCGTTGGGAAATGTTTAGTGGCTATCGATGAAGCGAAGAAAGTTGTGGTACGAATCCTAAATTCTCGTGAAAAAACCATAAAATTAAAGAAAAGGAAAGTTTTGGGACATGGCGAATCAAACAACCAAATAAAAGACTTTGCAATGTGTGCCAAAATGGTACTTCCGTATGATGCCGGTCAAATTCCTTGGGCATTTGGTATCAACAGAAGGAGTTAGGAGTTCCTGAGAAAATAGCTTCAGTGGAGAACCGAAAGATAAACACGAGCTGCGAAGTTTTCTTGTACTAGTCATGCATAACAGACGCTTTGTGAAGAATATTGCTGATATAATAAATAAATAATTTGCATAAGATAACGGAAGAGGATAAGGTATTTGTATGGACAGGAAAAGCAGAAAACAGCTTTAAAGCAGGAGCTTTGCAATGCACCTGTACTAAATTATCCAAAAGCAGACGAGTAATTTATATTTTATACCGATGCAAGTGTTGAGACGTGTTTTGGGATTGGTTCTGTGCTATCACAAGATGAAAGCGTGCAAGAAAAAGTGGTGGCATACTGTAGAAGAGCTGAAAGAGTAGAAGAAAGAAATTACTGTGCTACGAAAAGAACTATTGGCTATTGTTGATTCAAGGAAGCATTTCCATAAATTCCGCTGTGGACAGATTCACGCTCCGAACAGATGATGCGGCGCTGAAGTGACAAGTAGTAAGATAGCTGGAAATGCAGATGCACTTCCACGATGGCCATGTAATCCGGAGTGTAAAAACAGTTCCCGTCTGGAAGGAAAACGCGACCATGTGATTTTGCAAAGGGCAACTATCGCACCCTTGACAGGATTAAACAAGAAAGAATTTCGTGTAGCCCAACGAGAAGATGAGAATCCGATTTTGACTTGGAGGATAGAAAGATGTTTCAGAGAAAAGCGCAACGTTGAAGAGCTACTTGTCGCAATTGAATTCGCTGTGTGTTGAAGGCGGAATAAGGAAGCGCAAATGGGAATCACCCGACGAGTCAGCATGCCGGATGCAGGAATTGTTTCCTAGGAACAAGATAAAGTATGTGCCGGAGGATGTGGAGAATTGGTATCGTAAATGTTCTGTTTGTGCCTCTAGAAAGGATCTCCGTCAAAACAAGGGGTGCAATGCAGCAATACAACGTTGGAACATCTTTTGCGAGAATTGCGACTGATTGCAACCGAGACATTCTAGTGTTAATGCATTATTTTGCTAAATGGCCACAAGTATATGCGACCCCAATCAAGAAACAAATACAGTGGCAGAACAGTTAGTAAATTAGATCCGCAAAGTTGACGTTCTTCATGAGCTTCATTCCGACCAAAGGCAAAACTTGGAAGCTCAAGTGTTCCAGAAGGTTCACGAAATTCTTCGAATAAAGAAGACACGGATAACACCAGTTCACAGACAATCTGATGGAATTGTTGAACGATTTAATAGATCAGTGATCGAACATCTTACGAAAGCAGTAGATGAACATCAACAGAATTGGGATAGCGACTTCTGATATTTCTACCAGCTTATCGAACCGCTATCCATAACTCTAGAGGACATACACCCTCGAAAGTTGTTTTGAAAGACAGATCCGAATGCCCCGTGATTTGAAGTTCGGAACACCCGAAAGGGATACGGAATCCACTGAACTTAACCATACTTCGGAAGCGTCTCGCAGAAATTCATCAACTGGCACAAAAAAACTAGCGGATTCAAGGAAGGCGACCTCGTGTGGCTGTTCAATCCACGGCGGATAAAAGGAAAATCACCGAAGCTTCAACAGCAATGCGAAGGACCCTAAAGAAACTTACGCGCTTCAGCGATATGGTCTACAGAGTACAGAAAAAAAGAAGATCGTTCACATCGACGGATTGAAGGCATACAAAGGAGACACAATTGTATGGATTGAAAAGAACTAAAGGGGGGGGGGGGGGAGTGTAACGTGTAGTGTATAGGCATAGGCTACGTGATGAAAATAAAATCAATTTGTGCAATTCGCATGTCCCAGATATCGGAAATCAGAAACGGCAGATGCCGTATGAAGTCAAGGCCGACTCGAAGCTGTGGTGATTTGGTGTGTTGAAAATGGATAACGGAAATTTCTAGAACTACGTTGCTGAACTTTCTAGAATTAACCCTCTAGCCCGCCGCACCAACAAAAGGCGGAATTACTTCGTATTCGGCGACAACATTCGTATCGTTTAGTTCTACACACAGATGTAACATTTTCCTCTGTAGTACGGTTCATTTGTCATTTATGATCAGTCGAAGTTTACATTCTGCCAAGTACGCATGAAACAATTATTTTGTGTGCAGTGTCAATTTTGGTGAATATTATTAAATATTTTAGTGGAAACATATACAATGTCTTCGAAACAAAAAGAAATAATTCGGGCACCTAGATCATGGAAACTATCGAAACTTTCTGACGAACAGATAAAATATGTAATAAATTCGGTTAGTGATCTCGAATCTGATACAGAGGATCCAACTGCAGAAGATTTCGACGATGATGATAGCGTGAAAGATCCAAATTAAGAAATGCCAGGGAAAGTTGAAGTCGAAATAAAAGATTACGGAAGATCGTCTGCTGATTTTAGTTTTGGTATATATGTCAGTGTATCGATATCCTAATATTGAAGAATATTGGGACGAACACTCTTTTGAAGCCATCAGAACAACTATGACATCAAAGCAAAATTGTAAAATAAAAAAACATCTGAGATTCAACGATTTTTCAAAAATGAAGGACCGAAAAGATCCATTGCATGATCCGTTGTTCAAAGTGCGTCCAGTTTATGAATATTTGAACCAATAGTTCGATTCTGTGCCAAAGCTAACTCGCTTATGTATTGATGAACAGATGTGTTTCACCAAAATGATATGTGATTTTATACAGTATTTACCAAGTAAGACACATAAATGGGGTATTAAATTGTTTGTATTATGTGATTCAAGTGGTGTTTCATACCGCTTTGAAATATATTGTGGTGGTAAATGTAGTGATGAGTTGGTTGTGAATACTCCTAATTTAGGAGCAACAGGTAACGTTGGTTTTCGTCTATCGCAGACGATTCCAGATTTCAAAAATCACATTTTATATTTCGACAATTTCTACACAGCACTGCTACTTACGGTGTATTTGAGAAGTCGTGGAATATATGCATTAGGCACAGCACGAGCAAATCGAATCAACAATAGCAAATTGTCAACTGATTCAGATCAGAATCTGAAAGCACAGAAAAGAGGCTATACTGAAGAATATGTTAATACTGCGTATGGAGTGGATATTTCAACGGTATTATGGAAAGATACTTAAAATGTTCGCTTAGTGTCTACGTACGTAGGCATTAAACCGTTCCGAACAGTGGATCTGAATCCAAAGCTACCTGAAAAGATCGGTAGATACGATAGCAACAACAAAAAGTTTATGCAAGTAGAATGTCCTAGAATAATCAAAGAATACACTTACCATATGGGTGGTGTAGACCTGCTTGATGGTCTTATCGGACGCTACCATATTCGTCTGAAGACACAAAGAGCTTCAATGAAATTGTTCTATCATTTCATCGACTTAGCAATGGTAAATGCTTATATTCTCCATAAACGTCTCCATTCTGAAGAGAAGACTCCAGAACTACCAAAGTTTCGTGCTCAAGTTGCTATTGGTTTGTGTCATTATCAACTAAAACAAGAAAAAACACGTTGGTAGATCTTCGAAAGCTGCTTTAACATCAAAATCAGGACCATCTAGTGTAAAAAGGTCATACGGATTGGGGCCAGATGCTCGTTATGAAGATATTGGGCACATGGCTGATCAATCGAATCGTTCTGGAAAACGTTCTTGCAAATTGGCTGGTTGTAAATCGGAAACACAAATGTTTTGCCTAAAATGTAATGTTAATTTGTGCCTTTCATCATCAAAAAAATATTTCCAAATTTACGATACTAAACCATAATAAGTGTTGGTATTCCATTTTGTCTTTCTTATTTTAGTTCATAATGGAATCCTGTATTTTTATATGTTTCTTTCATTTCTTTCTAATTAAACCTCATAAAAAAGAATTTACACCTGTCTCTTATTTTTTTGAATTTCCCTTATGTGCCCGCCTTTTGGCGGTCTATGTTTTTTCTCACCCGTTTCAATTTCGCTTTGATATTTGTGTTGCACGCATCAACATTAACCAACAGGAATTTTTTAATCAAAAAAAAAAATTAATTAGCCAGCTAGAGGGTTAAGCTAAATAGTATAAATAGTGCTAACTAGCAGTCTGGTGAGTTAGTTTTATTTTAACCAGTGAAGAGACAAGTGCTAATTACTAAAATTAAACGTTGTATTGTGCAAAAAAATGCTAAGAAAAATTGTGAATAAAAACTAAAGATTTGTAATTAAAAATAACTGTCTTAAGCGGATATACTTGGTCATGTAGTCGAAAAAAAAGCGCTTTTTAAAAAATTTTTTTAACAAAAGTATTATTATATAAATTAGATTTTAATTTTATTTAATGGTTTTTCTTTTTAACTACAATTTCTGAAATTTTGATAAAAAGAAAGGAAAAACAAATGACAGAACTGCACCCGTTTCCTCCGACCCCACTTTTTTAAAGGGATTCGCGGTGTTCGAAATATCTCGAGAACCACTGAACTGATTTTAATGAAATTTGGTACATATGTTCTTTATATATATCGCTTGAACGAAGTTGATTTTGATTTTTTAATTTGCAAAAATATAGAAATTGGTAACGTAAATTGTCCACTTTCCTGATTAAACTAATGGAATTTTTTTAAATCTATTTTTTTTTTCAATTGTTTATTCAAATACAATCGATATATGTATATATAAAGAATATTTATTATTATATGTAAAGAATATATGTGCCATATAAAAATATAAAATCGGTTCGGTTGAGATATTTTAAACAACACAAAGCCCCTTAAAAAATGTGTTCGCAGGGAAACGAGTGGAGCGTCGAACTTTTAATTTTTTTTATCAAAATTTCACAAATTAAATTTAAAAGGATAATTAAATAAAAATTGAATTTATATCATGACTAGTTTCGCTACAAAAATTCCTGAAAAAGATATTGAAATAATTAATCACCTTGTAACTTCTAAACAATTAAAATGGCCCGCCGCTGCATTACAATTTTTTGCTTGCTCCGATAAGTATTATAGCCTCCTTTACTTCTTTCTTCTCAAATGACCTCTCAGTGAAAGTAAGTAAAAATTTTCTGAATTTTTATCTCGCTACTTTACTACTTACTTTACTTTTCGTGTAATTTTTTGAATTGACTAATCCTTGCCCTTTTGTATAACATGGAAAGTTTGTGGAAGTTGTTAGCGGTGAAATCTGAACTTCCGCATTAAACTTAATAAGATTTATCATATTTACTACCAAAGCATAACTAAGGCGTGCTTACAAAATAAAGTTGTTAAGCTTAAACAAAACTACTGATAAACAATCGTAATAAGCTTAAGGAAATATCAAATCTGCACTAAATATCATCGACACTTCTCAGGAAAGCAGTTCACCTTTTTATAGCAAAATCAACATGTCAATATCTACATATAATATTATCTGCTTAAACTACTCACAATTACCTGGCATAAGGAACATGTTATATTCTTATTATAAGATTGAATTTATTTGTTTGTCAAACGGATATTATTTAGATTCTAATTGTAAAATATTTTAAAACTTCTTTCAAAAGCTTAATTAACAAAGAGATAAGATAAGGTACATTATTATGTTACAAAATTTGAGTTAGTAGTTTTTCTCAAGTAAATAAGAAGCTGTGCAAACAGTTTCTGTGGACAAAGATCATCTTTGGTATTCAGAATATCTCCTATAAATACCGAAACAACGTTGCTCTGAAGTGATAAAAATTCCTAAATGGGAAAATGGAAGAGTTCACTAAAGTAGATATTCGGCAAACACCGTGTTTACATCTTGGAAGCTTTCCCAAAGAAATAAATTATTTTGGCACGACGAAGATATAACCAACGGCTGGCAATATTGATGTTCTTGGGTAAGATCAAGTAAAAAGCTAAACAAACAGAAAAACTATAACCCACAGTGAGGATTATAAAAATTAGTCAAAAAAATAATTAAATACGAGCAATTTTCAAAATTATTAGAAATCGGACTCTAAAGTTTATGAAAAACTATAGTAGAATTTAATTAGACATTCAGTTTCGATTCAAATTGATTATTAAATTTATTTTTGGGTGAGAAGTTCATAAGTTCATATAGACAGAAGACGTTTCTACATTTTCTGCTCGAACTAATTTTATAACGCCGGCTGTTCAATTAAACTTTTCTGATGTTGCTTCTCTGTTTTGTGCATTGCCGCACGCTCAACCAATTGCCAAAAAGTTGACGCGTTGTCGTTTTTTATAGAACAGTTTTTTTACTTTTAAAGCTTTCACTAATTTTCGAATTTTTCCTCGAAGAATAGTTCTTTACGTCTTTTTTGTCAAAGATATTTTCTCGAGGAAATTACATTCGGAACGTACTGCCACGAGAAAAACTAACACAAAAAATAGGAAAATGTCCTCAATGCGACAATTGCAAAAGCTGGTTTTAGTTTTTGAACGGCTTCGATCTATTTGCGGTTACTAAATCTTCACATAATAGAAGAAAAACATCAACAGATTACAAACAGTTTTCGTTTAGATTTTTTTTTACTTACTTTTAATGCGATGTATTAATGCAGATATTGTTTAATTTAGTGAAAGTCATTGGTTAGCAAAAACTTTGTGTTAATTGGGAAAATGTTTTAAAAGTGAATATAGAAGTAATATCATAATTTTAAAGCTAAGAGAAAAAATTTGTGAGTCAAAAGATGTGCTAAAATAAATGAATGATAATAAGTAGCGATGTCAACAGATTCATCGCTTCAAAATATTAAACCAGTATTAGTAAGTTCGAAATCAATCTTAAATAGTGTATTCTCAACTAGAACTTACAATTTACCAAATCAACGAAGTGCTTCACAAAAAATAATAAAGTCGGTTGCAAATCATCTAGTGAAAAACTTAAAACAAGAAGTTTTAAATAATGCGACATCCGACGAGTCAGGTTATGACGAATTACAAGATTTTGTACAAAGAGTTCAAACATTACATATGTCTGTTCATAATAATTCTATCGATGATATCCAAATCTTACAACAATCTGCTAATAAACCTCTTCAAGACGCAATGTGTATACAATTAAATAGCATCCATTGCCATAGTGCTCCAGAGTGTAGAGCACGTTACGATTCAGAATATTATCATACAAATAGTGCAAAAGAGGACAAAATTAATATTGGTGACAAGTGTTCACGCCTTAATAGTGATCATTTTCTTAGAAAGAATAGCTCCAACAGTATACTATTGAGAAATAATTACTCTATACCATTTACTGAAAACACATCTGAGTATAAAGGCCGTAATATGATAACACAAACTATGTTGGAAGATGCAATTGAAGCTACAGAAGAAAACATTAAACAGAAGCAGCCACAACCAGTACAGCAAAGAGAGCCAATGAGAAATATTCGTGTAACCGTAGGGATTGATGAAGATTTGCGTATGATTCTTGAGATGGACCCTAGTATTGTTGATTTAGGTGGAACATCTGTTGTGGAAGAACCTCGCGTTTTAGGATTGCCGCCAATAACAGGAGGGTAAAAAAATTTATAATATTTTGTTTTCTTGGATTAGTATATTTATTATAATTTTGTCAATCCTGGCACAAGTGACAGAAAAGTCCAATTGCTTTGAAAAGTATAATTTAATTGGCCGAATAGAGAGGTTTTAAAATTTTATTAACATCATACAATTCTTCAGGTTTCTTGTAAACCCAATGCTCTGCTTTTTTAAATATTTTTATTTAGTTTCACTTTAATATATTTGTTTGCCTGTTTTAATTCTTTCAACTGACGTTCTAATTGTTGTATCGACTTAACATTTTACAGACTTACTCAATTCCGGTGACAATGCAATATTATGGAGGTGGGCGGGGTTGGGTAGGAGTTATATGTACAAATAATCGAATCGACCAATACTAGTTTCGAATCCATACTTTTCGGGGTCAGTAAGATGAATAGTAACACTCCCGATGACGTTAAATAATTTGGTGATAAGACACCTCTAGGGATGGGGTGGTGAAAGAAAGTCATATGTACAAATAATGGAAAACGACCGATATTAGTGTCGAATTCATAATTTTCTGTGTCTAGGTGTGCAAATTTCCTCACGTTGTATTTTTCACTGTGAAAGTAAGTGATAATCAAATTCCGATTCGCATTTGAATTCAAAAAGTAAGAGGTGAGGGCCAGAAAGCCTCCCTCTTGATCAAACTTTCTCATTACTTACTTGTTCCCCTGACGCATCCACGCAAAGTGAGTCTTGACCTCCTAAACCAGAGGACGTCATTGCTCTTGCTCATACGCGATTTCTTACCAGTAAACAGTACCTATATCTTGGTACACCCCACATTTGTGAGCGATAATTATTTTCTAGCTTGTACTGCATCATCTAGTGCTAAATAAAACAGTTTAACTTAAAAATTCTTTTTACATTATATTTGTTAGTTCAAGTAAAATCTAAGTTATTTTCCTCACAACTCTCAATTTATGTTATATTAGCGATCTGTACCATAAAAGGTAAAATAGAAGTCCTTGTTGTCTGCCGGTCTAGCCAGCCTGTAACTTTAAAACTATTAAGGGCAGCAACTTTAAATATATTTTAGTATTTAGGCGACCTAGGTTCTACTGAAGTTAGGGACCCAGTTCGTTTAATTAGGAGCTCCTTATGGTTTTAGGCATCATTTAAAGGAATATGAATCAAGACCCCGTATAGCTTAAGTTTGCCTTCCACTGTGAACGCTGCGACTCTAACGTAACCCTTGAAATTTGGTGTGTAGTTAGAGTTTAATAGCTCATAAATAAGCCATACATATTGCATCAAAATAATTTTGTCAACACAGTTTGGTGAGCACACTTTGGCTTTCGAAAAATAACTGGACAGCAGGAGTACCTGTACTCCAAAAATGTTTTTTGCTACTTTTGAAGTTATGTGAAGGATGCCAAAAATTTGTGCATCGTGTAGAATACATATGATAATAGATGAACTTCATAAATTAAAATGGTCGTAACTTTGCAAGACGAAATCGTAGCTAATCGGTCAATATCTTATTTTTAAGAGTAAGAGTAGCATTAAATGATGCAATTAGAAAAAAAAGACCATGCAAATTTGGTGTATCCTCTACATAACTTCAAAAGTAGCCAAAAGAAATCATTTTTCGAGTACATAATCTCATACCGATGGACTGATTCTGACCTTGGATTCGGATTCTACGCAGCAAATTACTTCAGAAATGACCTCCATCTGGCTAGGTACAATCAATCATGACCCCATTTTTTGTAAACCAGTGTAATCTGTGATTCGAAATATCGTCGAAACGCCGAAAGTATTAGGCAAAACATTCTGAATAAAATCTTAAATATCTAGAACGTTTGTAAAATTTAAACAGAAATATTGCAACGTTTCTACTGTAATTAGTCTATGAATTTTAAATAAAAATATCATTAATTTTGTAAAAAGATTCAGTATGAAACACGATCATACTTAGTAGGTTTTATTATGATTTTTATATATACATATATATATATATATATATATATATATATATATATATATATATATATATATATATATATATATGTATTTATATTTATTAATTTATTTATTAAAGCTCTAATAATGCTGTTTTTGTTCTTAACTAAACATTCCAAATTTTCTAGGCCAACATTTAAGACAGCAACACCAACTTCACGTACACAACTCAAGCAGCAATTACAGCGCGAACAACTTCAGGAATTAGAAAGACGAGAAGCTGAGAAGCAACAACAATCCACTGCATCTGTAACTAATACTTCGCACAACCAACAACGTCAGTTACAGCAGCAATCTCAGCCCTCGTATTCACCAACAACATCAGAATCGCATCAACAAATCCAACCAGGACAACAAAGCTCCGTTGCTCTGAAGGTTCCCTTGCAAAGTATTGGTGTAGATGTTCCTCCACAAGTCTTACAGGTAAAACATCAAAATGTTTTATTATTTTCATGCAGATACCTTCCTTTTTCATACTGTTCTCAGGTGCGCACAGTTTTAGAAAATCCTACACGTTACCATGTTATTCAGAAGCAGAAGAATCAAGTACGTCAATATCTAAGTGAATCATTCAAGCAATCAGACTGGGATACCCAATTATTTAATGATTTGAAGTTAAGGCAGGTTTGTTGGACGTAGTTTGCTCCAAAGTATTTTAACTATCCATCATTTAGTTTCAGAATGAAACGCATAGTTTCTATCACAATTCACAAATTCTTAACAATAATGATGACGTATGCTCTGCCACACCAACTAGCGATGATGTTTGTGGGAATTCTGGTGTTACTGGGAGTTATCAACAATTGTGTGGTCAAAAGCATAACGTTTCAGACCATGACATATTTAGTTCAACAGTAGCTATGACTGACGCGAAAAATAATAGTGGTGAAGATGGTACTGATGCTAGTGTTAGTGTTCCTAGAGGTGGTGAAATTATTCAAACCAATAATAACGTTACCAATAGTATCAACAATAATAGTGCTAATGGTCCTGGAGGATCGATTCCGCCATTTTTTCAAGGTCGCTACCCATACAGGATTACTGCAAGTCCGGATGCTGCCATGTCACCTAGTCTTAGCTCTGTTGCTACAAGCAATTCTGAGGTAAGTTATTATTATATTCATATATTAACTTCAAACATATAGGAAGTTATTGTAATGGGCCCGATTTTCAAAATTTTTAGTTTTAATTTTTTTTTTACATTTCAAAGTCACCATAGTGTTTTACGCATGTTTTTGAACACATGTATGTGTGTGTGTGTGTGTGTGTGTGCGTGTGTGTGTGCGTGTGTGTGTGTGTACGTACGTACGTACGTACGTACGTTCGGACCCACTTTTTTCGACAACGAAATCTCGCGAACCAAAAACGATAACGACTTCGCTATGGTGCCATTCGAAGCGTATTATTGTCAATAACAGCTGAAAGAAATTTCATCAATTTCGGTTCAGCCGTTTTTTTGTTTAAGTTGATTTTAGACTTTCTTGAAAAGGATTTCTTCGATGTAATTTGTTCTGATGACGATCGGGACATCAAAAAGTCGGATAATAACAAGTTATTATGAACAGAAATTGTTTATAATGATGAAAAATTGTTTATAACAATAAATGATTGTTTATAACAATAATAATTTTATAATTATAAAAAATGGTTTGACCTGGTTGAAAATTGATTATGAAAATTGCAGATTGTTCATAGCAATTGAAAATTCTTATAAACAATTGAAATTTTTGTTACCACAAAAAATTTCTTTTATGAATAAACTTTGTTTATATCAATTAAAAATGGTCTATAACAATTAAGAATTGTTTATATCAATTATAAATTGTTTATAACCATTTAAAATTATTAATAACAAATGAGTTCCAAACAGAGTGCATTTATTTGGTTTTCATTAAAAAATAGTGCTATAACGGAATAATTTTTTAAAAAATTTTTTGCATCTAATTACAACGAAATTATCATGATAAATTAAATTCATTAATTTATTTATTTATAAATTTAAAATATCAATTTTTTAAGTATTTTTAAAGTTTTTTTTGAAAAAGATTCATCTGATCTAATTGGTTCTTATATAACTCGATACTTAAAAAAAAAATCCAGAACTTTTATAGTTTTTTGTAACATTAAAAAAATGTTTAAAAAAATCATAAATAGTTGATATTAATGATAAATAAAACGATAAATCGAATAGTATGAATTTTATTGAGTTTTCACTTACTCGTTTGTACTATGGTCATGAAATTTATCGCTATTAAATATTGTTAATAATAATTGAATATTGTTAATAATAATTGAAAATTGTTATTAACTGGGAAGTTGTTCGTGTGGACCTCAAGGGTCGCACCAGTGATGCGACACCCAGAATCTGGACCTACCCCACTAGTTTTTTAATAATAATTGTCTTGACGTATTTCGATTATTTTTATGTAAACATTTTAGCTTGTAAAGCTGAGAATTGAGTTGAAGTTAGCGTACGATTAAATAGTGATTCGAATTCTTAAAGAATTTAAGTTACAGTTCAATCAACCTCATGTCTAGTTTAAACAACTAAAATCATATATCTGGGTAGAGCCAATATGTTATGCTGTGAGAGGCTGTAACTAAATTATAGCCCCATAGGCACGATTTTGCATGCCAATTTTAAAGCTGTGCGTGATTTCTACGCACATAATCACAAAAGTTCATTGCCAGCGTAAAACAACATTTTTATTTAGAAAGGGCTTTGGCGCGTATTTTTAAATTTGTTGAATGTTTATTAAAAAATTAAACTGAAAACCGATCTTTAGAGGTTTAAATATGTTTCATTAATTGTATGTAGACAGAACTGTGAGGTTAACGCTTTTAGATTGCCAATTATTTATGTAGGTTCTAAATGATCCGCTCGAGTTAATTCGAATGTTTGCGTTAGAGATCTAATACCATTTCCAAGTTTTTTATTCAAAAATTCAATTGTATGTCCTAATTAATTTTTAATGCATGTTATTTAAAAAAAATATTTTAAAGTGATATAATTTTCCGCACCACCTTATATGGTCTTATTTAACAAGTTACTGTTTATTTTAGATGGGAAATTACTGTTTATTTTAGATGGCTAGTTCTAATACATAGGCGCATCAATGAGCTCTTTCTGGGAGAATTCTTAGGCAGTTTTCATTTCTTGTTCTTATTCTTATTCTTACTTCTTGTTCCTTTTTTCTAATCTCCCTCTCTATAGTTCCCGTAACAACTTGTGGGGTGTGGGGCGGGAGAAGAACTTCATCCTATTCGAAAAAACGATTGTAAGTGAACCTACAGTATAAAGTAGATTTCGAACCACTAGCATTTTCTCTGCAAGCCTTTTTATCGTAATCTGTTGTCAGCAGTAAACAACAGTGGGTCTCCTCCGATGGGATTCGAACCTGGGACCTCCGGATAGGCGGGCACGTTATCACTTACTCCACCGACGGATATACCTTAAATAGTATGTACTTTTGCTTATAGTTATTCTGTGAACTATTATTAGAATTTTATTATAAACTTATACTAGATACACTGAAATTGCGCTTAAACAAAATTGATTTCGCAAACTTTTGTTTAAGAAATTTTTTTTTATTTGCTGACTTTGAAGTGAAGAAGAAGAATTTTTAAATATTTTTAAGATACTACCTTAAGTAGTTAAGAATAGTATCCAATCTGTCTGTCTGAGATGTTGCGCTTTGTTTATTAATTTCCAATAATAAATTACTTCTGACCGGCGTAGATAGTTTTAACTCACTTTTATGAAATTTTCAAAAAGCCTTTCTTTTTGTATTAAATCCAGGATAATGGTGAATAACCTTCTTCTCGAACAGTCGTAACAGTTATGTTGTTATGTATAATGCCTTTTATTTGGCACAATCGTGATAAAGTAAGAATCTTAAAAACAACTGCTAGCTATCATTAAATCGTACTAATATTAAAAGTCACAATAAGAACATCAAAGGAATACAAAAAATTACACAACATAATCAAAATTTCTCAAAATTGCTGAAATAAAAGGGACTCTTAAACTTGAAAGCAAACACCTGTAAAAAATAAAATAAACACACAAATATTTCGAACCGCTTAGAGTCCCGCGGAACCAGTCTGCAGAGCTATTGACGTCTGCAAACTTCTACTGTCATTGGCCCAGTTCTGCAATCCCAACGTGACTCTTGTCCTTCCCGCAGCACTTGCAGCAATACCAAAACCAAGAGAAGCTCCGACGATAAATATAACGTTTATTTAACACTTCATTCATGCTTCTAAAATTAATCCCAAGACTACGTAAACATTTACGACAACCATGGCGTCGAGGTCGTCTGCCGAGTGGACAATATAATGTATATAAGTAACTTTAATTTTGAATTTGTATTCTGAGTATACGAAAAGAAAAAAAGAAAAAGAAAGAGAAAGAAAAACTTAAACCATATACACGCCATAGACCATGACATGATGTTCCTTCTTGGTTTGTCATAAACTATCAACGCAATTCAGCTCCACAAATTGTGTCCCGTAAGGCTCTATATTAAGGACATTATTGTTTTCCATCTACATTAATGATATTTCCGTAGTTGTTAAAAACTGTAATTTTACAAGTATACATAACAAGACCTGCGGGCTTAACAAAAAGTCGAATGAATGATGATATTACATCGATCTACCGTTGGTCTGAAATAAATAAACTTCTGCTTAATGCCTTCAACTCGAAATCTATCGTAATTTACAGGCACGAGTTATATATTAAACGGTTTCTCGATCTAATCATGTAAATAGTATTGTATGTGGCGTATTCGAAATTCTTCGCAAACTTTGGCTATCGGCCGCAAATACACCTAGGAATACCAATATGTTGCTAGGTAAAACTTTATTGGTACCTCTAATACCTTAGGGGTGTAAAATCTTGCGTCGATTGAATTCTGCAAATGTCTTTTCATAAGTTGATTGTGTACCGTCAGAATTCGGAACTCTCTCTCTTCTTTAACTTCAAATTATGTATTTATCTAGTAGGTAGGTTTGGAAAATGTAAATTTCTCTTCCTTTTGATGACCTCCCGGATGACATTTTTACTTTATTAGTATTTGTGATATTTTTCTTAGTATTTACTTTTAAACTCTTCTTCGTTTTTATTTTTCTTTGTTATCTTTTCCTAATTTAGTATATTAAGCATATCCTACACATAGTTAGAAGCGTAAGTTTATTTGTGTAGAGTTAAGATAAATAAATAAACTGCTTAACGGAAGGATTAATATTGCTTCCGGGACATCTTACGAAAGAAAAGAATAGCTAAATGTAGTCCTGACTTATTTGATATAATGCGGAAAATGATAAATGAAACTTTTTATATAAATATACACAACAATACAATACAATACACAACACTTGCTAAATTTCACAGTTTATTAAATAAATTCACACGCTCGTTTTACCTACGTAGGCATTCACAAGTGAGTGCCTAAACTGCTACAGCAGTTTGGCAGTCTAGCTACTTATTTGAGAATGCCTAAATAGGGCGAAACACGTCATGTTAATTTATTTAATAAACTATGGAAGTTAGCAAGTGTTGTTTATATCTTTATTTATATAAAATGTTTCCAAATTCCACCTAGTGTTAAATAAAATTTCGATTAATTCGTATGAGTATGAGTCCAAAGAAACCGATTACCTCTATATGAAAGAAATTGTTTTTATAGAGTGGTCTTTTCTTACATTCAGCTGCTTTATTCCCAGTAAAATTTTTAGCAAACATGGAGAGCATCTGCAACTGAAACTTGTGCCTTTCTTAATTTATTGCCTAAGTGGAGACCTTCCTTTTCGTGGAGATCCACAAATTTCATTTCAGCTGTTGAAGAGGTCATCGTTGCTCTATTTGTTGAATGCCAACCGTTGTTGGAGTTTAGGTCACCATCCGGAGGTGGTGTTTGAAATTCACATAGAATTAAACGGTTTGACTTAGATGAATAATCTTATAAAGGTACTAATGCTCTAATTTAGATATTTTTATCTTTCCCAAGTGGTATTCTTGATATTATAGTTATTCCCTATAGTGACTCAGATAAAAATCTTGGAATTATTTTTAGTAGGTCTCTAAGCTATGCTCTAAGGTATATGGGGCCCTACGTAAGCTGTCCTAATCTGCAGCTTATACGCCTCAAGTAACCCGTCTTCTGCTTGTGAGATCCTTGTTGATTCCGTTAATTTCGTATGGGTGTGAAGTTTTTATTAAATTGGATTCGGTGTCAGTTCGTAAGCTGAATGTGGCTTTCAATTCCGCTATACGGTACATTTTTGTACTACGATGATTTGATCATGTATCTTCTTTCTCAAATGCTGTATTGGGTTGTCCCCTTGATTTGTACTTGAATTTTTCTGCAAAAATGTTTCTTTGTAATTTAATTCTAACTAAAGAGCCATCCTACTTGTATAGCAAACTAGAATTTTTTCAGTCTAGTAGAACTTTTTCAATAAATATACCGCGTTTTACCTCTCAACCTAGCGAACGCCAGTTTTTCGTTCAATGCATTAGGCTGTGGACCTTCTTAATATTGAACTGAAAAGGAGCAGGAACGGCCGTAACTTTCAAGAATATCTTTTTGAGTATTTAAAATTCACATTGAACTGAATATTTGGAATATTTTATTTAAGTTTTAATTATTATTAAGTATTATATTTATATTAACTCGCAGTTTTTGAAGTTAAACCCTATTGTTAAGTTATTTAATTTTGTGTTTTCTTTATAATTAGTACCTATTGTTTAATTAGACGATTTCTTAATTACACTTAGCTTTAAGATGTATAATCTTGTTAGTGTAGTGTTTTATTAAATTATTTTTGAATTTGAGTTTCAAGATAGACGAGTGACATTTTGGAAGATAGAGGAAGCCTTAGCTGTACCCGTATATACTTTAAGAAGAATTTTAGGAAATAATATTATTGCTAGAGAACCTCATGCCCTAACGGCTAAACAAATGTCGAAAAGGGTTAAACCGTTAGAAGGTATACAAAAAATTCTTTGTTGGAAATTCCAAGCACACTATTTCAATTGAAGTGGGATATCGATCTATTCTCATCATGTCCCAACAGAATCCCAGAGAAAGATATGTCTTTCCAGATGAACATTTTCGTACTCAGCCCAGATGATTGTATATCTTAGACCGAGTTTTGTGATAACTTCCAAGTGGTATACCGAATAGTGTTTTTCTTATTTGATGAAAATCCTCAGAAATATACAACCAAAGCATGCCCAGCAGACCAGAGCTTAGACCACGAGCATAACTCTTTCAGAAGATTTTCCGTACAGTCCAGACTTTGCTCCTTGTGGTCCTACTACTACTACTACTACTATAGTTTTAATGATTGACGATGCCAGGATATTCAGCAATGTCTCCTTTTAAATTCTACCTTGGACGCCTATTAAAACTGGTGTACCATCGGGGGGAGAAGGGAGTAAACCACCCGGGCCCGGGCTTTCTTTCATCTAAGTCATCAACAGAAATTTTTTTCCATTTTAATTATATATATAAAAAAATGTTTGACGATCGAAAAAGTTTAATATACTAGACAGATTTTAAATTGAAAGTCACTCATTCGATTGTATATTCCTTCCGCGGGGGGGGGGGGGGGGGATGAACCCAACATGTGATCGATATCTCTCTGATTTGGACGCTCCTGTGGGAGGTAACATTTTGTGCGCTGTTCAACATGACGTTCTGTGCTCGATTTTCGATGTTGCTGTTTCTGACGTTCTGGAATTCTTGTGTCTAGAATTGAAATTGCATCACAAGAGAGTATTTCTTGCCACTGCGTATATCCCGCAATGCATCTTTCTGACGTTTATGATCTGGCCCCCGCGCGAATCCACGGGATTACTGATGCTGCCTTCTGATGAACTTTTGCTTTTTGATGACTAAAATATGACTACAGTTGATAAGGGTTACGGCTCTGATGGCGATGGCATGTTGCCTTCTTTGTTGATTTCTCCACAATGTTGCTCATCTTTCATCGATGGCATTGCGGGTTCTCAGTGCAGCAGTATTATAAATAACTCTGGCTCTGGTTTCTCTAATGATTCCCCTGAGAGAGAAGATGTTTGTTGCCCATTGTTCCTGAAACCGGTCATCATCCTGCGTCTCACACCAATTTCTGTTTTAGTCCTCTAATTGTTTATTCTTATAGTTCGGTAGTTTACGGTTAAAACTTTAAGAAGGCTCTGAAGGCTCTCGGTTCTGAATGAAGGGCTCTCTGCCTTAGACTGGACGAACGTTCTTGAGGAATGCGAAGTCGATAAAGCAGTGTTTAATTTTTATAACAATGTGGCAGTTTGCTGTGCTCAATACGTTTCTATTTCTAAATCTGAAAGTCAGCATACTTTTCTAGCATGGCTGAATAACTCTGTTAAAAACATTACGAACTTATAAAATAAGGCTTGGAAAAGGTTCTGCTTATCTCGATAAGATTACTTAGCTTACTTAAATTTATGCAATCAATTTATAGTTTGTTTAGAGTCCCCCCCCCATACAACATTTACTTAGACAGAATTAGGTCAACTTTGCGCAGAGGTTCTAGGCAGTTTCGGAGGTTCGTTGAATCGAAGCGCAACTGTGATGGATATCCTTCTTCGTTGAACCTGGAAGACTGTAAGACTGGTGACCCCCTGGTTATTTCCAATCTCTTCGGGCGCTTTTCCAAAACTGCTTTTTTACATAAAGACTGTGATATTAGTGATAAGAATTTTACTTACTTGACCAAGTTTCCGCCGACTTCTCTTCAACTGAAGGATCTCGTATTTGACAAGGCTGCTATCATAAAGCACTTGTATTTTTTTTTATGCGATGTGGCCGCATCCTAGGGGACAACACTTGGATGCGTTAGCATGGTTTTGGAAAAAGGGAATTAGGGTAAGGAAAGTGAGGAAACTAAAAAGTCTTGTTTTTGCATTGCTGCGAGCTAGACAACAGCCCAGAGACGGAGTGAATTAATTTAATTTCTTTATAAAAGCTCACGGGGAGATCTGGTCTAGAACCCGGGACCAATGGCATGGTTGTCGTGCGGCTCAATGAATTGATCCAACTCCGTCTTATTTAACTTGTCTATTCGCTCTGGTATCTTTCCGATAATCTGAAAGTATTCTGTGATTATTCCCCTACGTAAAAAGGCAATATGTGCGACGTAGTGAATTATCGACCTCATTTCAACATGGTTTTATGAAGGGTTAATGCACTTAGTAGACTTCTCCAAGTACTGCGTTTCCGTTGAAGAGTAAGCAAGTTGCATTTTTACTAATTTTAGTAAAGATTTTGACAGAATCAATCACATAATTCCCATTCAAGATTTTCCTTCTGTTCCTCTAAACTGGGTGTTTTTATATCTATTCGATCGTACAGCGAGCGTGTTCTTTTTCGGTGAGTGCTTTCTAATGAAATACCTAACACCTCAGGTATGCCACAGGGAAGCCATCTTGCACCGTTGCTTTTTATCATTTACATCAATTATGTAACAACGATCCTCCATAACTCGGAAATTCTTTGCTATGCTGATGACGCTAAACATTTTTCTACTGTTGCTACTGAACAGGATTGTTCACTTCTAAATTCTGAATTAGAAGCCTTTCATAAATGGTATTCTATTAACTAACATCCTCAGGTCCAGTACTACATCCTTTTCTTGCAAAAGGACTCCTCTGCACTTTAATTTTTTTACAGATGGTAGCTTATTAACCAGACTTGGATCAGACCAGGGATTTAGGGATCATGCTTAATACTCACTTTTCCTTTGAGGACCACAGAGGACAGAGGCTCTCTTGTAAATAAGGGGAACGCATCCCTAGGTTTAGAGAAGACTCTTAAGAATAGGAAAAATAGACTTTGGAAAAAGTACCTTCGAGTTGGCAATGTTTACTACTGGCATGGTTTTAGTGTTTGCCATGAACATTTTATAAGCCGTTCTCGTTCTCTTTATGAAGAATGCCTTCAATATTTAAAGAACAGATTATTCTCTGACATTTTCCGAGTATGTCAACTTGAAGAAAAAGGTTGATAACTTTCCATTAACTATGGAATTCGGGGAGATTTGCAGCAATGATTCTAATATTATTTGTAACTTATTGGCTGAATCTTTTAAGGGCTCTTTTGAATCATCTGATATCTATAAGGATAGTGGGAACTTTTCGCACATAAATAACCGAATTTACCCATGGTGCCAGTTCCATCTATCTCTCTCTCCAAGGAATTTCCAAGCACTCATACAAAACTCTATCTTTATACGTCCCTGGTTAGACCCCTGCTTGAATATGATAGTCAGGTTTGGTCTCCGTTTTACGGATCTCTCATTAAACATATCGAGTTTGTCCAGCGCAGGGAAAGCATTTTGCGCCTTCTGTATTAGAATGGAAACTCTATTATTATTATTATAAATCGCATGTGTAGAGTTGTGAACATGTGTCCTCTTTTTGACCTGACTCTTACCAAGGATTTTCTGTAACGATCCCTTTTGTCTGTGCACCCCTGAATGTTTTGCACGTAAGTGTGGGAGCCTCATTCGCCTCAATATATTGTTATATTTTGGCGAATAGGTCAACTGATTCTAAGCTTCCGCCTGAGAAGTGAGCCTTCTGAGAAGGATTAATTATAATTTAATTTATATTTCGACAACCCCTATATACGTATAACAAAAGTTATCTATTGTACTTTTGTTAGACCTATTTAAGAATACGCCAGCCCTGTTTGGTCCCCATTAATGGTGTCCATATTTATCGTATCAAGGCCGTCCAGCGTATATTTTTGAGATTTGCTCTTAGGGGACTTCACTGTAATAATCCTCAAATTCTGTCTCCATATTCAGGCATACTCAAACTATTCTCATTGGATTCTCTTGAAAACAGATTAACAACAAATTAATAATTAATTCTTTGGAGTTGCTATGGTCTCTGAATATCTATGTTCCGGCTCGCTCACTGCGGACTTACAGTTTCTTCCAAGTTTCTTAACATTCCACTTAATATGGTATGAATGATCCGCTGACATCGATGTCGTGTCTCGTTAATGACAAGTTTGATTTTATTGACCTTCATCTCTCGAGAAATCGAATGAGGGATCAGCTTAGCTACGGTTACTTTTTCCCTTTGCTATTGACTGTTCATATTTTTATATTAAATTTGTGTTAATCAGATATTTGATGATTCCTTGAATAAATAACTAAACACTATTTTATGTTTTTAGAGGTTTTTATTGCGTCGGTTTAACTTTTTCTTAAATTATTTACTTTAAAGTGTCTTAAGATATGCTACTTGAAAGATGCTACTCGTACGAATCAAGCTATCGCAGAACATCAACAGAATTATTCAAATCCGGCCATAAATTACGCCGATCTCTTTCCATACCTACACCGTAGATAGAAAATGTATACCATTGTGTTTGTCCGGCAAGGTACTATATACTGAAAAAAAAATCATCCAAATTACAATTTCGTCTGCTTCTGTTCTCCCCATCTACACATCTTTCATCATGGTATCTATGAGGAAACGTATTCTTTACAATCGAATTAAAATCGGTCCAAGCGTTACGAAGATCCAGCGTTATCCAGATCGGTCCACTCTTCAGGAAGTTAGATATCACCTCCCCGAACCCCACCTAAGGTCCAAAATATTTCTCATACAAACAATTAGGAAACATATTCCACGCAACAAAAAAAGAACCATCCAAATTGGTCTATGCGTTACGAAGTTAAGGTTAAAGTTAAGGTTAATGAGGAAAACTCAATGCCTCAAAGAGCTAACTGTACGATTGCCCGTCCAATAGTTATGACGTGTTTCAAGAACAAAAGTTTCGTATCTTTACGTAAAAAGCAGAGCCAATTCTAAAATATTCTTATACTTTGATATAATTTTGAACTATTTCACAAAAATGCAAGGTTAAGGTTAATAACAATTGAAAGCAAAGCACAAAAACTGATTTTACACTGAATACAGAAAAACCACTTATTATTATGGCGAGCAATATTATTAATATAATATTAATTTACCTGCGTGGCCTGAAGATCTCTAAATCAATCGGTGGATCACTTACCTATTCATGAGTGCGCATTATCTGGATGCTACAATGCCGACCAACCATTTTAATTCATGGCCAATGTTGAAAATTTAAGTTACATATTTGACTTACGTTCTTGTTTTTCGCCTCATTACACGTTTTTACTCTCGCTTTTAAATTTTTCATTACAAATAGTACTATAGTAAGTGCCTAAGCTTTTCTGATCATTCCCATCCTTATCTGTCATAGAGCTCTTTGTTAGCAGATTACTGTCTGCTTGTGGCCAGGAGTGGGACACATGTTGTCATTCGGCGGATTCATTCATACTTCTGATCGCAATCAATCCGACAGTCATAGCATAGCAGAGTTTCAGTGATCGTTCTCTCATCATAAGTGCATTTGAGTCAAGGCGACCAACAAGTTTTACAATTGAACTGCAAGATCATACCGCGCGTTATTTGCAAAACAAATTAAGTACTCAGATGCAGTTTGTAAACAAGCCCTAAATAAGTCAATGCTAAGAATTTCAAAAGCATGTACCGAATATATAATGCTCAATGTGAGGAGGAAACCGCGTTAGGTATAGTTTGGACGTTTTCGGGTTTTCCTCTAAGATCAACGTAACATAGACGATAACACTTTTGTTTCGCATAATCGGAAATTCCAAATTAAGCTTTTTTAGCCTCGAAAGCCACAAAATTTTAAAGACTTCATTTTATGGAAAAAATTTTAATGAACTTTCCATGCTTTGATTAATTTGATCACGAAATTTTAACCGAACGATACCCATAAATATTAAATTAATAGCTTTTGAAATTAGCAATTTCATTTTCTGAAAATATTAAGCTTAAATACAGGTTTCTTTGAAGCTTTTTTATCAAACTTTGAAACCAGTTTGTCTATGCATTATTTTCTTGTTAAAACTGGAAATACTTCAAGCTTTTATAAACAATTTTTAAAATAAAAATGGAATTTTTGGTGTCTAGGTGGGGGTTCACTGAAAGCGACATGCATAGTAATGCTTACACAAGTCTGGCCAAATTCAAAATGTAGTTATGCTCTCTGTTAGGCTAGACACTAGCATTGAACGTGCAGCATTTTCCGCACTTATCCACATAAAAAATAAAAACAAAACAAATTTATGTACATATTAAACTTTTTCAGATTTTGTACGCACATAATATAAAAAGTTGATTCTTAATGCTGGAAATAATTTTTAGTTCTGGAAGTAATTATGGTAAAATTTGTTAAGGTAGAAATTACGGTGTATTTCTATTTATTATTTAACGTGGAACTGAGTATTTATCACTTATAAATTATTACAAATGTTATTTATTTTCTTAAGTAGGACATATAATTTTCTCGGGTCAAGAAAATAAACTACTTAGGTTTTTTGGCAACACAATTAACTTTTAAGATGTATTTATTACCCGAAAAACCCTCCTTTTCATTGAGTTCGCCGCCTACTTGTATCGTAGTTTTTTTTCATCACCTACATACGTGTATCGTAGTCTTCTTGCCTACTTTCATGGGAAAATTTGTAAGCGGTGTTTTTATTTCTTTACTCTGGGATGATCTATATGGACGTATCTTGCCTGTAGCCATGTTACAGAACACAGCTGCTGCTCAGAGCCAGGGGTGTTAGCTTCTGCAACTACAATGCCGTCAGGACCTTCAGCAGATGTTTGAGCTCTTCGTCGGTTTACTTACATGTGTCTAGGCTGAAGTTGTTAATGGAAAAGCAAAAAGAATTGACAGCTAACAGACCCCACGGTACTCAGAATACAAGGTATACTGAATAAATTTTTGACACAATACAGCTGATCGATTGTGACGTATCGCGGCAGCAATACATGGGATAAAACTAATATTTATTTATTTATTATTATTTTTTATATATGATGTTTCCAAAGCTCAGGGGATGCCCTATGATACACAGTACGTCCAAGTTTGACCTGGAGAGTATAGGAGTCGGAGCGACTTGTAGCTCTTGTCTCGCGCGTTGTCATGCGTCTGAAAGGGATCGGGCGAGCAATTTCGTTAGAACAATGGCCATCTAAATAGCGATAGAAGAGTGAGAGACAACCGACAGTCTGTCGATGCTCTAGAGAGTCAAACCCCTTAGAGATTGAGGAATCGCCAATAAGTTTAATAAAAAAAAATCAAAACAAATTGTTTACAACTCGAGCAGAGAAAGAAATATTGAAATTTCTTTACGCGGTCGGCGTTTCTGATTAAGAAAAGCTAAACTCCTTTGGCTCTTCGTCAACAGCAGCACCAAAGGGTTATCTTTTCTTTAGATGCTGGACGCTTTCACAGAAATTTCAATATTTTTTTCTCTGCTCGAGTTGTAAACAATTTGTTTTGATTTTTTTTTTTTTTGTAAAATTTCACTCGAGTCAACTGTGATTTCGTACATACTTTGTGCATTTTCAAAATATTTCATAAAAATTTTACCGAAAGGTTAGTGTGACAGTGTTAAGGGGTTATATCCAAAGTTGGGGCTCAAAAAAGTACATACTTTCGAAAATATCTGTGCGAAATTTCATCCAGATCGGAGCACTAGATTTCAAATGACAGCCGTTCGCAACGCGCTAGTTCCATCCATAAGCACTTGGCGAGCGGCGTCCAAAAACTTTAAACGCGATGATCTCGGAATAGAGTTTATTGAAAGATACCGTTGCGGTGAACGTGATATCTTAAAAACTTTTCAACCGATTTTCATAATTTTTTTTTAAATTGTTCATATTTACAATCTCGTGTACTCGAACGGTTCCTTTTTCATCTCAAAATTTTCGATTGTTTGCAATGAATTTTTGTTTAGAATTTTGAGCACCTCAAAAATCGATTTTTTTCTCAACATTGGAAAAAAATTTTTTTTTTCGGAAACCGAACCGTTCAAGTACACCACACTAAATTTTTCTTCAATAATGTTTTTACTCTTTTGATTTCAGTTAAGCGGTTCGCCTTGGAGAGTGTTCACCGCAAACCTCTGCAAAAAAAACGTGCTTCGGGGGAGGGGCCATAACTTCGACAATTTTTAATATTTTTTTATAATTCAACTTGTTTTTTTTTCGATAGTACTACCAACAAATTGTCTTTCGCTTTTTCTAATAAAATGTGCATAAAACCCTTAAAAAAATCACCAACTTAGCTCACTTTTTCCCCTCAACTTTGTATATAACCCCTTAATTCAATTACAAAAAGCTCTCTATCCATTTAACGAGGGTAGGGTGTAGACCAAATGTTTGAAATTTGGCTAAAATGGCAGCATACCAGAAAATATCAAGAGCGACGATCTTGGACTCAGCAAAATTATGGAGACAATGATTTCAACGCTCCGTTAGAGCCGTTAGTAAGTCTCCGGTTGAGTGGCCAGCGCGAAAACCGTACTGGCAATCGTTGATAAGATGGTTATTTTATAGAAATTTCATCAACTGAGAATTGATGAGTGATTCAAAAACTTTAGATATCATCGAAGTTAGTGCAATTGGTCTGTAGTTAGAGGGGTCGTATGCCTCTATTTTTTTAAATATCGGCTGGACATGAGCAAGTTTCCATGCACTTGGAAACATTCCTGTTGAATATGACAGGTGAAAAAGTTTGCGCAGAGGTTTAGCCAAAGCAGAGGCGCAGCATTTTAAAACCAGGGGTGAGAAACCATCAGGCCCAGTAGCTTTGGACACGTTTCGAAAGTACCCTTAAAACTTCCCGAGTGCGAAAGTGTAGCGGATATTTCCTACTAGTGCACTGTGGCCAATGAGTCAGTAAAAACATTCCCATTATAAATGAGAGGTGGTGTTGACGAATAGGTGAAATTGTTCTTTACGGTTTTTACTACCCTTTTAAGTAGAAAATACCTTTTGTCTAACGCTCTGGTCGAAAATAAACTTTGCCCGACTAATTGCTGAATTGCAAATATTCCGGGCATCTCTACAGGGTGTTTCAGATCTGACGTGCCAGAATGAATGGGGTGATAGATCTCACCTAGGCAAACAACAAATTGTATGGCAGGGGGGAAGGAACTCTCAACCGTTTGGGAGTTACAGGGTGATTCATAAATTACAGTTTTTCATGGTATGCACAATACTCCTTTATTTTTATCTTTTGATCCACCCAACATAGCGACATCAAACAAACGCTAAAAAACAAATATCCTAATTACCTTTCCAAAAATTTCAACAATGTTGATCTCACTACTACCACTGCAGGTACGGTCACGGCCAAAATTGAAAAAAATGTTTTGAACTTACCAAAATTTAACCATTTTCCAAAATTTTCTCCGAAATTTATGTAATTAGCATACATCTTTTTTATTTTTATTGGATTGCCCGTCTTATAACCTTTCTAAGAAATTTGTATGATAAAGGGTCAAAAATGTTTCTTCTGGGTTAAAAGGTAATTAATTTTAATTATTGCTGCAAAAAAGTTTTAAAAATGTTAGTGTAATTTTGTTTTATTGCCGATATTAGCACGTGTTAGCCAGAATTCACATCCTTGTATCCTGGCGTTTTGTTACTCGTACCTGATGGAAATTTTGCTATCAAAAAGGGTCAGTAAACAAGAATTCCTATCATAGTTGAAACGATACGTCTCAATTCCTCTGAAGGGCACAATTTATATGCCTGGAAGGCTGCTTCCTTGTTTTTAATGGCAGTCAAACAGTCATTATTGAACCAATTGGTGTTAGTTGGTTTGATGTTTTTTAAGCTGTGAGGAATAAAGCGATGCATTCCAAACCATATGATATTTAATATATAATCGGTGCTTTTGTTAACGTCTCTCACAGAAAAGCAATCAGACCAATTCAGCTCTCTGAGATATTTATTAAGTCCCGCCCAATCAGCATTTTTATAATGTCACACTAATCTTTTGGTGGAATTAAGGTTAGTGGTTGTCACAGAGGAATTGGAGAATTGAGCGGAGATAAGACAATGGTCCGAATTGCCCAAGGGAGCAGTTACCGAAACCGACTACTTTTCTGGATGCGATGTTAGAACTATGAGATGGGAGAATGCCACATCATTTCTAATATAAATCGCGATTTTCATGTGCTGTGAATGTCTTTCTTCTTGTGGGCATGAAAGTATCAGCAACAGAAATTTTTCAATTTTATTTTTTTTAATCACAGTGTTTAATGCACCGAGTTTTTCCTCCTTTATATTTATGTTGGCTTTATTGCTATGTTGGTTTATTGCTATGTTGGCCGTGAAAGTTCAGTATTCTCCTTATCCAGGTTCTTAATTTACAAATGTTTCAACCAGGTGTTGTTCTTCTATTAGGACAGTTTCAGCCAACATGGTATCTTTTAGTTATTTATACAAGTGCGCGAACCATTGTTATGCAATTTCATTGATTGTCAAAGTCAGGCCAGCTGAACAATTAACTGACTTCAATTTGTTCGGTACAACCAGAGTTACCTTTAAACACAGCTATTGCTAACATAGAATTAATCACTTAATTGTGAAATAAAACATTTTAAAATAAGAGACAATTTTAAAACCTTTTTCTATTGAAAAAATTTTTAAATTTATAAAAATTTTAAACAAAACTGCTCGACTTAAAGTGTTTCCTTCCCTGTGACCTGTTTAAAAAACGCAAAAAGGATTTTCAATCAGTATGTGCATACTGTGTCGTCGGTGGAGTGAGTGATAACGAGTCGACCAACCAATCAGAAGTTTCAATGGTTGTTTTCTGTTGACAACAGATTACGATAAAAGATCATGGGGGTTGCAGAGACAATGCCAGTGGTTCGGAATCCACTTTATTACTTTTAACTTTGCCATACCTAAGAAAAACTTGTGAATTCCAAAACATTTAATATAACAATAGTTTTATAAGTACTTAATCCTTCCGTGAGCTAAAATTCTTAGTTAGTTTTATATAGTATCTTCAGTTGTAGTTACGTAGTTGTTTTGTTTGCTTAATTTGCACCGACTTTAAAATGTTTTTAATTATTTATTTTAGTTTTACTTCTATTTATTAATAAATATTGCACCAGAAGACAATATATCTTTTATAACTATACAGGGTGTAACGTTTCTCAATACGAATACAAATGATAGCTCTCACCTGGACAAACAAAACCGCAGCCTTAGAACTCCCTGAGTACCTAATTATTTTATTGCACTTTAATTTATTTAATTTTAATTATTGCTGCAAAAAAGTTATAAAAATGTTAGTGTAATTTTGTTATATTGCCGATATTAGCTTGTGTTAGCCCGGATTCACATCCTTGTATCTTGGCGTTTTGTTACTCGTACCTGATGGAAATTTTGCTATCAAAAAGGTCAGTAAACAAGAATACCTATCATAGTTGAAAAACAAATCAATAAGTATGGGTGTTTTTAAGCAAAAATTAGCAAAAAATGGTAAAATTTACATTTGAGGAATACGGGGATATTATTTACATTTATGGTGTAGTAGACGGAAAAGAGAGAGCGGCTGTACTAGAATACCAAAGGAGATTCCCTAACCGGCGAGCACCCCAAAGAAGGGTATATACACGGACTTTCCAAAGGTTAAGAGAAACAGGAAGTGTAGCTTCACACGACCTGGAGAGATGACCCAAAACTTTGAGAACTTCTGCCGACGTCGAGCAGCAAATAATCACCATCGTGAGGCAGGACCTTGAGAAGAGCACGAAGCGAGTCGCAAGGTGATTAGGAGTGTCGTCATCTAAGGTTTGAAGGGCTATTTATCGAGGGGGATTACGTTCCCATCATCATCACCCAGCCTAAGGACTACTGAAAGGAGATTCTGAGAGAAAACTGAAATTTAGCACTTGCCTTCTGGAATGCGACATTGACGACAGAGCGGTTCTGGACCGAATTCTGTGGACAGATGAATGTCAATTCACCAGGAATGCTATAGCGAACTTCCATAACCTCCATACCTGGTCGAACACTGACCCACACAGGGCAAAGGTGACCTCATTCCAGCAGAGATTCAGTGTCAATGTTTGGGCTGGTATCATCGGCAACAACTTGTTAGGACCATTCATTTTGCCGCAAGTGCGAAATAGTGAAATTTATGCGGATTTTTCGGACAATACACTGCCACATCTAATAGAGGAGAACTCTATGGATAATCTTAGTGGAATATTACACCAACACGATGGAGTACCAGCGCTAACATTGTGAAGGCAATACAAGTGAAAAAGTTCCTAACCGCTGGATTGGACGATGTGCACCGATTCCTTGGCCTGCTAGATCTCCAGAACTTATCCTACTGGACTTTTTCTTATAAGGAACAATGAAGTATGAAGTTTATTCAAGCCCAGTTAACAATAGGGAGGATTAAGTTGGCCGAATTGGTAATGAAGCGACGAAAATACGGGAGAGGCTAGCTGCAATACGCCTTAGACAGGGACTTAGAAGCAGGTTGTTGAAATGCATCGAAAGTTGCGGTAGACATTTTGAACGGCTTTTGTTACTTATCAAGATTAATTGTAATTATTTTTAAATTCAATAAAAAGAATTTTTGAGTTAATATTAGTTTAATTTTTTTAATTTGCTGATTTTTATAATATTTTCCGATAGGATTTCTACGTATAAATTGCTAAATACTTTCCCTACAAATACATGTTGCACCTTTTTGGAAAGGTACTCCTTTTTGATGGCAATCCAATAAAAATAAAAATAAATAAAAAAAAATTTTAATTACATAAATTTCGGAGAAAATTTGGAAAAATGCTGAAATTTTGGTAATTTCAAAACATTTTTTTCAATTTGGGCCGTGACTGTACCTGCAGTGATAGTAGTGAGATCAACATTGTTGACATTTTTGGAAAGGTCGTTAGGATAGTTATTTTTTAGCGTTTGTTTGATGTCGCTATGTTAAGTAGATCAAAATATAAGAATAAAAGAGTAATGTGCATACCATGAAAAACTGAAATTTATGAATCACCCTGTAACTCCCAAACGGTTGAAAGGTCCCCCCTCCCTGCCATACAATTTTTTGTTTACCTAGGTGAGATCTATCACCCCACTCATTTTGGCACGTCAGATTTGAAACACCCTGTATACAAAGGATAGCAAAAGCAACCACAGGGACGACAGAAAAACAATTTTGATGTCGGCTGTATCAGAATCAGATATCCACGACGTGACGACAGCAATAAGCATACTTTTATGTTTGAGCCAAAAAATTTCATTGCGATAAACATGAGTTTGGACTCGTTCGGTGTTCAGTAAAAAGTTATTTGCGCAAAATTAGAATTTGAGATGACTCGACAGGAAAAATTTTTTTACTGTCACGTCGGGTTATGTGATTTCGGCTACGTACAGCACGAGTTGCATATTCCATTTGCCCACGCGTGAGGGATAACTATCACTATACCGCACGCCTTTTCGCAGTGGTTAATAAGCAACTTACCGCTCTGAAAAGCGTGCGGTAAAGTGGTACTTATCCCTCATGCGTGTGGAAAAAAATTAAACTCATACTAATCCTAAAATGCTTTTTATCTAACTCGAAACTTGTTACAATTAACTTTATTATGTTACAAAAGCTGTTCAAAATGTCCTCAACCAATTTCGATGCATGCCAATAACCTCCGTCTAATTTCCTGTTTAAATTGTATTGTAGCCAGTATTTTCGTCGCTGAAGTCCGAATTCTAAATAATTCGTTTCAATCATTAACAGACCTTAAATAAACTTTATCCTTCATTGTTTTCCATAAAAAAGAAGCAATGGAGTTAGAGATCCGGAGATCTAGCAGGTCCAGAAATCGGCGCAGAATCTACAATCTAGCGGGCAGAAAATTTCTCATTTCATATTGCCTTCACAATGTTGGTAGTATGCGCTGGGGCTCCATCGTGTTGGTTACACATAGCTCTAAGATTATCAAGACGACATTCCTCTAGTAGATCTAGTAGTTTATTATCAAAAAAGTCAGCATAAATTTGGCTATTAAGCTCTTGCGGCAATATGAATGGTCATATTAAATGGCTGCTGATGATACTATCCCAGACATTGGCACAGAATTTGGGCGAGAATGAGGCTACCTTTGTCTAATGGATATTACTATCCAACCAGGTATGGAAGTTATGGAAGTTCAGTATGCCATCTCCGGTAAATTGCAATTCATCCGTTCTCAGAATTTTGTCGAGAAACACCCTATTCTCCATACTGCATTATAGAAGCCAATCACAAAATTGTAATCTTCTCTCGGAATCTCCGAGTAGTTCTTTGACTGGGATATGATGATATGGACGTAATCCTCCTCGATGAATAACTCGCCAAACTTTAACTGAAGACACTCCTAATCGTCTTAAGACTCGCCTTGTATTTGTTTCAGGGACATGTATGACGAAGGTGATTATTTGTGCTATTTTAAGTTACACTTCCAGTTTCTCTTAACATAAGGAAAGTCCGCGAAAATACCTCCTTTTTGAGTGCACGTCAGTTATGGAGGAGATGCCTTATTCCGTTACAGCCACTCTGTCGTTTCTGTCTACTACACAATAAGTATAAATTATATACACGTATTCTTCAAAAGTATATTCTGCCAAATTTTAATAATTTTAGCTTATTAATTTCTGGAAAACTACAGAGGAACGGAAAGGCAGACCTATTGCAATAGGTATATCAGTCGATATAAATGCATTATCAAATTACTTTCATTCCCTATTGAGTTCCTAGAAAGGACAACTTAACTGTCGTATATGCTTCTCCCTACACAGAAGATCAATTTCTGGACAGCACCATCCAAATCTTTGAATTAGCTGTATTAAAAAGCTTAAAAGATAATAAAGCGCCAGGAGCAGGTCGAGTACCTTATGAATTTTTTTAAAATGCACCGAATGTGTTTGAACGAGCTACTAAAGATATAAAATTATTTTTATGATACAGATAATGTCCCTGAATGTTGTAAAAATTCAATAATATTTCCAATTCATAAAAAAGGCAACCCAACACAGGTAGAAAATTATAGAGGTCTATTCTTCATGGATGCCATAGCAAAAATTGTTATATCCATTCTATATAATAGTCTCTCGTTCTGAGAAAAGCACAATAACATACTGTCTGAAAAACAAGCTGGTTTTAGGTCCAGATATTCAACTGTAGACAAGATATTTAATCTTTTCAGCATTATTAAACTTGCTCAATCTTTCAATAAGGAAAAGGTTGATGCATTTTTTACAGATTTCAAGTCTGCTTTCGATACGGCTTGTCGAACATCCTAATTTTACAAACTGTATAATTATGGAGTGTCTCACAAAATGATCTGTATACTACAGGAGTTCTACAGAAACACTCTACAGCCCACTGTTGTTTGCACTTTTGATTAATGATATTCAAGAGTATTTAGGAATGCGTCTTATAATACAGAACATTGATATTAAACTATTATTGTATGTAGACGATATGTGATCTTCAGAAGCACAGCTTGATCTTTTCCACAATAGATTGTTTTGAGAAAAATGAAAAAAAAACTCTTGACTCCTATATTAAGCACATTATCATAAAATTTTGCAGTTTATTAACAAACGTTATGCTTATAGTCTCTTTTCAAACCAGGCTTTAAAATGCTTTCGATTTAATTTAGTTAATATTAGTATATGAAATTTGGAAATCTTTAGTTTTGCAGCTAATTGAAGTGGAAAACCGTAGTTATGCAGCAGAAGTGTAAATTAACAGTGATGGGAAAAGCAATAACCCTAATGCGCAAACAATAATAATTACAAACTTGATTCAAGATAACAAAATATATTTATTCAAAAACTTAACAAAAATACATATTTACAAACAATTACATTCATTTAAAGAAATATTTAAAAACAATTACATTCCTTTAAAAAATAATTAAAAGCAATTACATTAATTTTAAAAAATTAAATTCTGAGAGGTTTACACCATTAATGTAGTGTCGTCTTCCTGCACTTTGCAAATTGGATCATTTCCGTGGTCTTCTGGGTAAACATTTTCAGCCTGAAAAATATTTTTGTAAAAAATCAATTCTTCGGCTTCTTTCCAGGTTCCGCCATTATGTTTTTGAAGGAGATTATCAACATTTCTCTTTTTTCCAATTTAATATTAACTCCACAGGGCATAATTTCGGGAGCCATGTCATTGATGTTTCTTTTCAAGACTGGTAAAGCTTTCCTTATATCTGAATTATAAGAAAGTTCTCCTCTGATCAAAGGACTTTTCTTGTTGGACCGCGTTATAATGAACCGCTTTGCTGAATTGAAATAGTCCAATACCTCCGTTTTCCAGTCGTGAATAACACAATCCTCCTCACCTAGCATAATAACAATTCCATGCTCGCTTAAAATGTCAATATATTCCTTGGGGTTATTATTGCTTCCTTACAGGGATTTTTTTTTCTATTTGAGCGAATACCCGATCAGGTGGAATGAATGAGTGACCTGTTATAGGGAAAATATGTTCCACAGATTTCACGTGAGCAGGTGCTTTAAGTAGAAGCCAATAAGAACACATTCCCATCATAATCGAGTTCATATTTTGGCCACCGCATCCATCAACTACGAGGCGCACTTTTCTCTTCACACTAAGTTCTGAACTGCAAAGGCGATGGTACACAGTAGAAGCAATCTGATTGGATCCTTCAGTCCAAGCATACAAATGAACATTTTTCGGAGTAAGTTTTGACTTTGATGAACCTTCGACAGTACCAAAATTAAACAGATAAATTTGTCGGCTGTAGTAAGCTGCTTGGTCGGCTACTTTCGGTAAAGGAAGGTTTTTTTGACAGTCAAAAGAAAGCGTCAGTACATCACTAGACTCCTCCTTCAATTTGTTGAAAAACGCATTCGCCCGAAGTGTATGCACTCTTTTCTGTATATTTTTTTTTATTTACATCCTTTTCCATTTTCATGCGCTCCTTAAAGCTTATTCAATACGAGCAAATCTGCCTGAAATAGCTAGATTTTACTTCCATTTCCGGGTATTCCTGATTGAATAATCTTGCCATTTTATTAATACTTGAGTCACCTTGTAGGTATTGTCTTTTTGCATTGTTAGCTCTGCAGTGGTGAATCTCTGCAACTTGAAATCTCTTATTGAAGTCTATAATAGCACGTTTCTTGTACAAATATTTCTGCGAAGTCCGGTCGCCTCCACGTCTATCAAGGGGTATCTCTCCTGTTTGTAAGTGTCGCGCGAGTTATATTATTTATTAATTTTAATGGGGAAAAAAATAAAAGAACTTAAATTTTATTAAATGAACTTTATTTTCCAAACGTCTGAACAGAACCCGAGTTAATATATAAAACTGACTTATCTTTTATTCCAAATTGTTTTACAAGGGTTTTTAGCTTTCAGAAAATATGAACTATTTTACTTGCAGACACTAGTTCAGCAGTTTTATTCTAAAAATTGGAATTATGAGAAGAAGTTTGTTGACACCTTTTATGTGGGAAATCTTTATGCTGATATACGTAATTATGATGGCACGTGTATTCATGCTGGGCATGTAACTCGCGAAAATATTTCTAACACGAAAGGCAGATAACTTTAAAATACGTAGAAATGCTTTCTGACAAACACGAACAACAACTCCATTAGATTTTCTTAGAAAATGTTTAATAGAAACAGACTTTTGCGGACTTTTTTGTTCCTTATAAAAAGCTTTATAAAAATGCAAAATGTCCTTCCCACGAAGACTTTGGCATTTATAGGACTTTTCATCCTTATGCTTACAATTTGGTACCTTTTTTTCTTTGAAATTTCCCTTTTCCACTTGCAACTTTTTTACTCCACTTCTTTTGCGCGGTATATCAGTCTCCAAAGGGTCTTTCGTTAGATTCCATTATCACAGAAATTTTTCGCTTCACAGTACGGAAAAACGACGTCCGATTACCTTCACCGTTTCTTTTTACTGAAAAATTGCATTGAAATGCAATTTCTATAGATACAGATCATCTGTCATTATCCCCGCCTTTTTAAAGCCAGCCATACACGCTCAGATATATTGCGCAGTTTTTAGGAGATTTTCTAACGAAATCAAGCAAACTCAACTTCACTCAAATATTTTTGCTCAAAAAGCTCCCACTTAATTCATAATCACTGAAAAGCTGCGCAATATAAATGAGCGTGTATGACTAGCTTTAGATTGAATGGAAAAGAAGAGTTTTGCAGTATACACAGCATTGCGCAATATTAAATATATAGGAATAATAAAGTTTTGCTACTAAATGGAATAACACACATTTGCAACTAACAACATGGAGGAGAAGTAAAGTTTTGCATCTAACCCATTACTTTGAAGTCATTTACTTTTGAAATAAAAGCAAAATGGCAAATTAGGCTTTTTTAGTTTCAAAGTATTCAGAATCATTGAAATTTTGGCATCTTAACCTAAATTTTTTTGGAAAATGGAAAAGATCAACTTTTGCTTCTGAAGGTCACATATATAGGGTGTTTTTTTAGAGTGTTACAACTTCATTTTAAAATAAAACACAGAAATATTTCAATTTTTGTTCAAATTTGGCTTCATTCGAGAGATAAATTCGTGACGTTATTGCTTGAATATAACTTGGGGCATATGGCCACCTCGGCTCCACTGGATGAACTCCATACGGTCTGTCCAATTTTTAACCACTTTTTCACACAATTCTTGCCGTATTTCACCGATGACTCGCTCAATATTTGCTTCCAAAGCGTCTAAAGTGTTAGACTTGTCAGGATAGACCAAAGACTTGACATATCCCCACTGAAAATAGTCGGGCGGCGTCAGATCACGCGTTCTAGGCGGCCAATTTACTGGGACAAAACGAAAAATAACATGGTTGCCGAAGACAGGCTTCAATAAGTCGATTGAAGCGGTCGGTGTATGGGCCGTAGCTCCATCCTGTTGGAACCAAAATTATTCAGAATCAATATCGTCGATGTTTTGAAAAAAAAGAACGTTAAACATGGCACAGTAGCGCGGCCCATTGACTGTAATGTTGGCTCATTCCTCATTTTTAACCGACTTCCCAAAAACAAAGAGGTTCTAAGTTCGACGCGTATTTTTTTATTTATTTTTTATTTATTTTTTTTTATTTTATTTTTTTTTTTTATGTCTGACCGGGCATAACTTTGTAACGTGTCGACCGATTTTGATGATTCTTTTTTTGTTGGGTAGAGTATGTTCACCGATTGGTACCATGTCAAAAAAATTTTTGGTAGGGTGGGGGTGGGGGTGGGGGGTGGTGGTGAAACCTAACTTTGTAACGCGTTGTCCGATTTGGATGGTTCGTTTGCTGTTGTATATAGTGTGATCACCCATTGCTAATAGAAGAATAATTTTGACCATGGTGGGGTGGGGGGGGGGGGGTCGGGTGGGGGGAGGAGTAGTCTAACTTCGTAACACGTGGACCGATTTGGATAATTCTTTTTCTTTTTGGTAGATTATGCTCCCTATTTGATACCACGAGAAATAAATTGTTGGTTTAGTTGGGGTGGGAGAAGGGGGGTGGAACCTAACTTTGTAACGCGTGAATCGATTTGGATGGTTCTTTTGCTGTTGTATAGAGTGTGATCCCCCATTGCAAATAGGAGAATAATTTGGTCCTATGGTGGCGGTGGGGGTGGGGGAGGGGTAGTAACTTCGTAACGCGTGAACCAATTTCGATGATTCCTTTCTGTTGGGTAGAGTATGTTCCTTGATTGATACCATGAGAAAAAAAGTTTAGTGAAATGGGGGTGGGGTAGGGGGTTAAAACTAACCAAACCGAATTGGATGGTTCTTTCTTCGTTGTTTAGAGTAGAAGACACTAAAAAGTGAAAAATAAAATAGTTTTTAAAAAAAAAGTTGAACCGACTTCACAAAAAGCGCTAAAAAGCATAAAATAATTTTTAATTTTATATCTATTAACGGCATTTTGAAGTCGGTGCAAATTAAACAAATAAAACAACTACATAACCACAATTGAAAATAATACATAATACTACCTGAACGTTTCAGCTTACGGGATCATAAGAAATAACGATTAAATATTTTTGTTGTAGTTGTTTGGTTTGTTTGATTTGCACCGACTTCAAAATGTCGTAATAGATATAAAATTAAAAATTATTTTATGCTTCTTAGCGCTTTTTGTGAAGTCGGTTCAACTTTTTTTTTAAAAACTATTTTTAAAGAAATAAGGGCCGATGATGCCACCGGCGTGTATTGCGCACAACACAGTGCATTTTTCTGGGTGTAATGATGTCTCGAGAATCTCGTGAAGATTGGTCTCGCTCCAGAAGCGGCAATTTTGTTTGTTTACATAACCATTTAGCAAGAAATTCGCTTCGTTACTGAACAAAATTTTGACCAAAAATGGAAGGACGTTGTTCGAGCGATAACCTATCCATGGTGAAAGAATAGAATGGGTTCAAAGAATACTGAGCAAAAAAAACTCGTTTATATATACTTTAAAATGTCATTTATCATGTATTTTTAGAATAATTTATGCTTATAATAACGAAAGATTGCCGCGTAAACTGGGATGGTTGATTGTTAAAAGACGTTGATATGTGGAGTTGTACGAATTGTCAATAAAACATAACATCGACCTGAATCTACGAGAAGGATATTTTAATAATATTAAAAGAAAATTTTCAAAGATAATAGAAGCGGATGATATTTGGCTCAAGCGTAAAGCCGAGGAAAAAGGTAGAGGCACAGTCAGGCATGAATTATATAATTGGCTAGAATACACTATGGCTCAAAATTATTTTAAAGATGATTTCTCCACTAAAAAGATTAGCCTAATTATGAAATATCATTGTGGCCTACTCAGCCTAAATGCAAGCCCATGGAGAAGAGAATGCAATAGTTTATGCTCGTGCAATTTATGTGAAGATGAAAATTTATTGCATATTCTTGGTGTTTGGCTAATTCTGTCGGAATTTCAAAAGCAAGTATTTGGCAAAAAAATATTAACTGAAATTTAAATAATTGTAATGCTGAATAGTAGTAAAAATTATGAATCGAAATCATGGAAATGGCGAAAATTCTTAATTTAAGAATATAATAATTTTTATAACTGTTACTAGTTTGATTTCTTTCTATGTGAAATTTTCGTAGTTAAATATGATTATGTTATTTATATAAATTTTGCTTCTTCTCTTTTAATATCATTTGGAATATTTATACTTGCTAACCTCGACAGATGGCGCTCGTGCCAATGTTGCCGGCTCTACATTTACCCGGAATGTTACTATGTCCAGGCACCTAGATGAGCCGTACTTTCAGGTGCTCAGCTATACGTCGTGGAGGTAGTATATACTCCCGTGAAGGATTTAATAGCGGCCTGACTATCTGTGAAAATAATATGTTATCTCTACTTAGCATTTAATAATTCAGGCGGTCCGCGGCTACTCCACCTATTCTGTCTTCTAACTTGGAGCCCTCAGTGTAGAGATGCACTGACTCCCTCCATTGGAGTGGACCTTCCGCCCATTACAATCTGGTGGGAAAGGAAGAGTCGAATTTAGATCCAAAGAAAGGCTTGGGCGAGGTATAGTCGACGTTGCTGGCAGTTCTTTCATCAAGTATTTTTTAGTGACCGAAGTCGGTTCCTTTCCAGGTCTGGATTGAGTTAAACCTAATGGCAATTGAGTATGCGGTTTTATTACCAAAGAGATCTAACGGAAGAAGGTGGAGGATAGTGTTCAGGGCTTTAGAAGGTATGGTTCTAAGGGCACCTGTTATCAGCAATGTCTCCATCCTCTGAACTTTATCCATTGCTTTTTGATGAGTTGATATATTTAGAGCCAATGCACAATGCGTGGCTTTATACACCATCTCTTCCCTCTTGCCTTCTTACACGAGTACAGCGCAACTGTAGCCTTCCGTACTCTTTCCTGGATGTTATGCTTCCAGGTAAGTTTTCTATTTAGGACTAGACCTAGATATTTAATCTGCTTACACAGTTTCAGGCTAACCCCGTCTAGTATAGGGCAATTCATAGGAGGTGTATTATGTCTCCGAGAGGAGAGTATTAACTCTGCTTTGTTCGGGTTTATGCAGAGATCAAACCCATTACTCCATGATAATATCTTGGAAAGGGCGTGTTGTAACACTTCAGCCAGTGTGTTTGGGTGTTTTCCTGAACATATCAGGGTAATATCATCGGCGTAGGCGATAACCTTGTGACCAGACTACTCCCGGTCTATGAGTAACTCATCCAGAGTTATGTTCCATAAGAGTGGTGAAAGGATTCCTCCCTGAGGAGTACCTCTTTGAATATTAGATGCTCCCATCTAAAAATTTAGCATTTATTTATTTTTAAGCTTAATACAAGCTATAACATAATAATACAAAATAAAAATTAATAATACAAGCTATAACATAATACATATACTACAAGGTATAATAAATAAATAATAAGTCATAACAGATAGTGTTAGCTACAATATGAGCTATGATTATGGTAAATACAAACTGTGCGGAAGAAGAATTAAGAAAGGCGATCAAGGTGGGCGGGATCAAGATATAAGGCTTTGTGAAGGGATGATTTACTCAGAGGGAAGTCAAAGCATCCTGGTAATTGGTTCGCGTTGACCGTAGTTCGTGCGATAGTGATCGAGTCGGAAAAGGGAAGTGGACCTAAGGTTGCGAGGATTGGTATAGATGGATAAAGATTGCAGGATTGAAGGGCATTCTGTGCGACCAGCTTATAGCTGATGAATGAAGAGAATGTCGGAAACATCACGACGTTTACTTAGGGGTTGTGAGTCGATCAGTTTCAGACGGTCTTGATAAGGTGGAAGGTTGAATCTGTTTACCCACGGAAGATAACGTAGAGCAAAGCGAATGAACCTACGCTGGACAGATTCAATTCTATTAATGTGGGTTGTTTGTGTTGGTGACCATACCTGGCTAGCATATTCAAGGAGAGGTTTAACGAAGGAGATATAGAGAGATTTGGAAACATAAGGATTGGAGAACTCTCTAGACCAGCGCTTCACAAACCCTGGTGCGGAGTTAGCTCTGTTAATTATGCTATCAATATGTGAACGGAAATTGAGTTCACTATCAAAGATTATTCCTAGGTCACACAAAGAGGTAACGATAGGGACTGGTACGTCGGTTAACATGTACCCTCTCGGGGTGGTGGTAAGACGCTTACGGGAATAAAAGATGGACTGGCATTTGGAGACATTGATTTCAAGAAAGATTTTCATGCACCATGTGGTGAACGACTCGAGGTATTTTTAGAGAAGGAGAGAGTCGATTGTGGAAAAGATATGTTTAATTGTTTTCATGTCATCAGCATAAATAGACAGCTCTGAGTGTTTGATGACACAATCAACATCATTAATTGTAAGGATGAAAATTACTGGACCGAGGTGGCTGCCCTGAGGGACGCCGGAACGAGAGACAATGGGGTTAGAAATGGATGAGCTGAAAAGAACGTTGTACTGACGGTTGTTGAGGTAGGATTGAATCCAGGAGATGAATCGAGGGGGGAAGCCCAGGCGATCAAGTTTGAATAGGATAACGTTATGAGAGACCATGTCAAAGGCTTTACTAAAATTGGTGGCGATAACATCAACATCTTTACGGTTTTCCAGGGCACATAGTGTTTTGAAGACGGATTCGGTAAGGTTTATGGTTGTATATCTTCCTTTGAGGAAGCCATGCTGGGAGAGGGAGAAGATAGACTTACAGTGGAAGAACATGGAACCATAGACACAATTTTTCGAATAGTTTAGGTATGGATGATAATTTAGCAATGGGTCTGTAGTTGGATACATCGTTCTTGCAGCCTTTTTTGAATATGGAAATAATATAAAAGTTTTTCCATAATTGAGGGAAAACCCCTTGAGTGACCGCGAAGCGGAAAAGCAGAGTAAGGAGTTGAACTAGATGCATGGCACACTTTTTCAGAACGATGGCCGGAATGCCGTCGGGACCTGGGTGAAAGTCGTCCTCAAGCCCGTTGATACTGGCGGCGATTTGTTCGGGGTCAGGGTCGAGAGATGTAAACGACGTTTGAGTGCATTTGTTCAAGAATGAAAAGTAGTTAAGGTCAGATTGTAGGGAATTGTCGCTGAAAGATTTACTGAAGAAGTGTGCAAAGAGGTTGGCGATAACCTGACGATCAGACGAAGAGGTATTCTCGAGCTTTAGGGTGGAGGGTTAACCATTGGATTTCTTCTTGGAATTAATAAAGCTATAAAAACGCTTGGGGTCGGATATGAGGCTTGTTTCCATCCATTGGAGGTACTCATAGTAGAGGGTATCAGAACGTTCAGAAAAAGAGGGGTAAGCAGACAAGTAGGAAGAATAGTCTAGTTTGCCAACGTTTATTTCTCCTGTTGCGGAGAGAGCGTAATTCTTTGTCGTACCAAACGGGGGAGGAAGAGCAGTTTTTACGAGGAAGAAGAGGGATAGATTGTGTAAGACAAGCATATATTTTTGAATAGAACGTCTCTACAGCAACGTCTATTCGAAGATGTTGAGGGATAGTGCCAATGTTGGAGTTGAGGAGCAAGTGATTTAATTTTTCAAAGTCGCCTTTACGAAAATTGAAGGAAAGAGAAGACTCGGAGCTTGAAAGGGCGTGAGGGTCTTCGTAGGAGAAAACGAGGAACAGGGGAGGAGAGTGGCAATCGAGGGAGGAGAGGAGCTAAAAAACGAAACTATAAGTTACATTTAAAATCACACTTACCGTTTAATAACTTTTTCACAGCAGTAATTAAAATTTGTCACCTGTATACCCTAAACAAACATTTTCAACTTCTTCTCTTAAAAATTTTGCTTATTTAATGAATTTTATAACTACAATACAATAAAATAATGAGGGGGTGCATAGACAACAGAGATCGTTTAAACAAATCCTTAGTAAGAGCCAGGTCAAAAATAGGACACATATTCACGGCCCTACACATGTGATTAATAGGCTCATGCATACCATAGTTAGACCGAGAATGAACAACATGTAGTAAAGGCAATCTCTTAAAGCTATACGGGGTAGGCTTATAAGAAACTAAACTTGCGAGAGTGCTAGAATCTATGTTCAAGTTCAAAAGCTGGTAAATAAATACTAGGTTAGCAACTCTACGTCGTTCCTCCAACGAGTGCATATTAAGTAACTGGAGGCGATGCGCATAAGAAGGAAGCCTGAGTGGATCGCTCCACGGGAGGTCCCTTAGTACGAAGCTAACAAAGTTCCGCTGCACCGATTCAATGCGTCTAGAATGAACAGAATAGTAGGGAGACCAAACCTGAGATGCATACTACAGAATTGGTCTAACTAAAGAAAAAAATAAGTGAATTAGGGTCTGTCGATTAGAAAACTCCCTTGACCACCGCCTAACAAAACCCAGAACTGAATTACTCCTAGACACAATATAGTTTATGTGCAGAGTAAAATCGAGTTATTTGTTAAAGCTAGCAAGTTCAGTAACGGACTCCACACAACGGATAGTAGTTTCCGCAAAGGTATAATCAAAGACGAGCTGATTGGGGTTCCTACAGAATGACATAACTTCACATTTATCCAGGTTAAGCTGCAGTCCGTTTGAGGCACACCAAACCTTGAAGGTATTCAAATCATCCTGAATGCAGGAAGAACCATAACTGTTCCTAACGCATGAGAAAATCTTCATATCGTCTGCGTAGATTAAAACTTTGTAGTGCATATATACATACATATAGATGGAGCTAAAGAAGTTTTACTTCAGTCGTGTGGTCTAAAGCACACTCATATTTCATTTTTAATCTAAAGTCTCAAATTTGGATTTAGAAATTTAAGCAATGGTGAGTAGTGTGAAAAAATCTTTCTACAATAAATTAAAAAGCGTGCTTTAAAATCTTACATAGTCTTTTATTAAAACAGTTTAATTTTTTTCAATCAAAATTATCACTTGAATAGTAAACCAAAACTAAGTCCATTTTGAAATTTTCAACTGAGAGTATTCATGTTTCTCTCTCCCCTTAGGTAAGTGTCGAAAAGAGGAAATAAGGGTACACTTTCCGCCGACTATTGACGGTGACTGATTTTCTGCTGTAATTTGATAGAATTACAGCAACTATTAGGAGCACCTTTCAGATTTGCAAGAATCATTTTCTAAACAAAGGAGCAGGTTGTTCGAAACTCATCTTTCAAAATCATTATTTTTTGAATAGTATGCTGTGGATTTGTGGTATAGTTTGAATTAAATGTTGGCAATTTGTTGCGTTGGCAAATGTCAACTTTTACTTACGGCGATTTCTGTTCAAAACGAAAAAATCAAACATTCTCAGAATATTTTCAAAAAACGTCCCCAAGATATAAATTTTTAGGGCCGCGATCAGAAACTTTCACAGACAATTAACGAGAATGTTCGTCGTACATACTCATAAAATATCCTGGAGTCGCTTCTGAAATCAGACAGAAATGCTTTGGGGACGTTTTATTCAAAATATTGCATGAATGTTTCTGGAACATGTTCTGCTATTAGTAAAAAAAAATGTTTGCGCTTGCAAATACGCGGCACAAAAGTTGTTTGTCTCTTTTGCTTTGGGGTGAAGACGAGTTAGTATTATTACTTTCCAAAAAGACTGTTCCATTATCGCATAATTTATGAAATGCCCATTGTTGCTTAATAAAGATTTGAAAGCTACAAAGGCTCTTTTCTATTATTTAATAAATTGGTTTACTAATGACCCTATATTTTTATATATAGGAACAGTTTTAATTACTTGTAATTTCAAAATGCTGAAATAAATTGAAATATCAAAATAAACTGAATCAAACTTTTCGAACTATGGATATCGGTCTTTTTAAGGCGATTAATCGATCTACGAAATCGGAAAAAAATTACAGATCGATCCTTACTGAATCGATTTTTTCAGTTCGATCCCCCCTCCCTAGGAGCAAATATTTCGTCTCTCCAGATTGACCTGTTCGGCATGTGTGTCCCTGCTGGTAGCTTCGCCAAATTGCCGCCGACATAACTCAATCCTTCAGAAATACACGCGTGCCATTAAATGAATTTTGTGGAAACTGTAGAGATAACTAAAATGGCATCCATAGGGCACCTGCTCTGCAAATGTCCACTTTTTCAAGAACGACGACTTACCTGTGTTGGAGCAAGGTTCTTCGATAACTTGGACGACTTAGTGGAGACAGAACTAGCAGATCTCAATATATTTTTACAAAGATCTAGGTGTTTTTAGGTGGTTTTTATTTAAAGGGCATTCGCAATGGCCCTCATTGACCTCCGAGTGGAATTGCTGCCTCCAGCAGCAAATAGCCCAACCAACCATATACCCAATACTACGCATGCTATACGCTAAAGAGTAAGATATATATTGTTTCATTTTCTCCCAACAAATTTTAAAATTTTTACATTAATTTGAAAATTTACCAAAACTATAACCATATTTTCACGTATTATTATAATTTCGGTTAATATCTAGTTTAGCAGTCACAGCTCGATGACCTTGAAATCTTAGTATTTTGTACTATTCGTAATCTCGAACAAGAATATATATACTTATTAGGCGCGAAAATCATAAAGAAGCATAGTTTTTTTTATGTTGTAGTTTTGAATACGTGTTTCATCTATTTTTCATGCTTATCCATGAATTGCCATTAAACTATCAAAAATAGGCAGTGTCTATTCGCATCGTCCATGTTGGCGAGGGCAGGGGGCAGCAGCCGCCCAGTTAATAAAGCAACTAAAAGCCTAATTAAAACACTTCTTCCTCCCAGAAAGTTTAATAAAAAATTTATTGCGCTCCTGGAAGACGACAACGGAATGGAGTTACTGGTCAACAACAAAATCATAAGTTTTGACCTTATTGTGAAGGATGTTTATAAGAAGGTAGGCGGGGGTAGGAGGGTGACAGCCCCCCCAGTTAATAAAGCAACTAAATGCCTGATTAAAACACCTCTTCCTCCCAGAAAGTCTAATAAAAATTTGACGGAACGTGTTGTTTTGTGGCTACTTTTGACAATCATGTCGTACATTTTCAACATAAAAAAACTATGCTTCATTATGATTTCCGCGCCCAATAAGTATACATTCTTGTTCGGGATGACAAATAGTACAACATACTAAAATTTCAAGGTCATCGGAGCTGTGACTGTAAACTAGACATTTACTATAATTTCATTTAAAATGAAATTAATTTTGGACGAAGACTAATGCTAATTACTACTAATGCTAATTATTGATGTGAAATATGAATATGATATGATGTGAAATATGATATGATGAATAAAATATTATTTTGTGGCTTCCCGGAATAACCACTAAAGTCCATTTTTTTTTTGAAAATGGAGTTAATATCGGTTTTATATCTTCTATATGGTACCTTTCATACAGTAATCCCACATATTGTAAAAACCGAGTATTTAACAGTGAAAACGCGCCAAACAGCTTTAGCATACAATGTATACGTCTGGATATGGTGAATGAAACATAAAAAGCTGGATTTATCGATAAGTTGATTTTAGGACTGATTATGGGTAGGAACAATTATGTATTTTCTATTCAAAAATAAATCCAGACTGCAAAAATGCAAATTTATATAACTACTCTATTTTAAGCAGTTTCCATAAAGTTGAGGCCTTGAGTTATATATAATTATTGCTCGCTTTAACTTCGTTGCGGTAAAAATTTCGGGGTTTTATGTACCTATTGTTATTACTCCAAAATTGTCAACATTATCTAATCACAATTCAATACACGTTGCGAAAAGAGTTTCACTTGCCGGTATACTTTTACGATCAGTAAAAAAGTAATAAAGTAGGTCAAGCATAAGCATTGATTGATCGATGTCACGTATTTGACTTCTTACATCTTATGTGCCCTATTCACTCTTGCTTACTATTTATTAGTAGTACTTTGTTTATTTTATTCGGGAAATTCCCGTTTGCAAATTAATCGCTTGACTCGAAGCGAATTCATCCAAAAGCGTTTAGGTTTAGATTATGCCTTCCCTCTAACTATGTGTACTTGTAAGAACTGCGTCACAAGGGCACGACAGACGTTTGAATGTTTTTAAGCAAGCCATTTCAAGTGACGACAGAGTTTCCTCTTTTTATATGGAATTTTATTGTGTTCATGCTATGAGAATCGAATATTAATGGAAATGGCACAGCACAAATTTTTCGATGGCAATTAATGTGTCGTCAAATTCGAATTTTCCACTAAATTGTTGAAAAAAAGTTTTGGGAAAAAAGAAACATTCTCTTGGCCACCTAAGTACTAACTTCCTGTAGTTTATGCTTATAAAGCGTTTTAATCGTGCATGTTAACAAAATAAAGGTTCTCTTTGGAACGTGAAAAATATCCATCTTACTTTTGCAAACAAATTTAAATGAACTGGAAGAGAAGAGTCACCAGCGTTTAAAATGGGTTGCTGGATTATTTTATCAACCTACTTTTTCCTAAGAGTAGAAAGTTTAAGCTTTCATTTGGTGTGAAAATTATCATTTAATAATTAAGTGAAGCAACTTTATATAATTTCAAAATTCGAAAGGTTGCCTTGTTAATTAACTTGCTTGCTTTGTCTAAATAAATACTACATTTAAAAAAAAAATTATTCCTTTAATAAATACACTACCGTTTTACGCTGTCGCCTCTCGGACTATGTCTACTGGTCAGAATAGCGTGGGACCAAGGGCAGTGTCGGGGGCCAAGATCCACTTTTGGTCGATATAGCGGAGTAACTAAATAATCAGGGCCACAGATCAGACTTAAATAAAATGGAGGGGGAATGCAATTTCTTTACGATGTATTTTTCACTGTCAGAGCAAGTGATAATCACATTTTGATTCACATTTGAATTCTCAAAGTAAAAGCTGAGGCTTGCTGGGTTCCTCCAGGCCGGAGCCCTTTCTAATGTCTTCCTTGTGGGGTCGTCCATCCACTCTGTTGTTTTTGAAAATATAGTAATTGTATTTTGAACTTCAAATAATTACACTAGGTTTTTAGTTTTTTAAATTGAAACTTTATTGTAAAATTTGCTAATTTTTGCTATTTGGAGGTTAACTGCCATCTCCTATGTTTTGCTTTCCATTTCATACCCCTTTACTAATAGGGAGAGGTTGCTGAGTTTACCAAGAGTATAAAATTGGCAGACTGTTTTCTAGCAGTGAATTGTGGCTAACTTCGACGAGTCACCACAAAGCCTTAATCAATACAAACTTTAATTTTAATGTAACACATTAGAAACTCAATTAAAAGATAATTGAATTTGTTTCCTTAACTGCAGCCTGGATGAGTTAAAGTCGATATACACTGGTGGCCAAAACATTGGCAACTGAACGCGGTATTTTCTTTCAGTGACGATTAAACTAATCAGTTCAAACATATAAATTAAATTATTTTTGTAATAAGTTCAGCACAATATCCTACCAACATCTGACGAAGACAAAAACATCTAACGGTATCTAAGACCAAAATAAAAATAAAAAAATCATCGAACCTTCAAAAGTTGCCTGGCCAAAACATTGGAAACTTAAGTTTGCTTTGCAGTATCGCCATTACTTTATTGTTTGCAAAATGTTTTAAACTTGCTACCGTTATCTTTTGGGTTGAAAGCGTTGCATCAGAAATATTTCAGTGTTACTTCTAATGTAAAAGAAGTGTGTTAATAGTTGTAGTGCCAAGTAAAGTGTAAAGTGGGATAAAGCAATAATGGCCGGAAATAAATATAATTGTGCGTTTAAAAATAAAATTATTCGCGATTTTCAAAATGGAATTTCTCAAAAATTAATTAGTGAAAAATATTCTTTAAACAAAAGTGTTGTTTCAAAAATTATCAGCCGTTTTCGTATCACTGGATCTACGCAAAATGTACACGCGGGTGGAAGACCAAGAAAAACAACGGTACAACAAGATCGCCTAATTATTAGAAAAATTAAGTGTGATCCTTTCATATCCAACGAAATAAATTGTCCTCTTAGTGCCAGGAGTATCAGAAGGCGAGCTGCAGAGGTTCGATTATTTTCTCGAAGGCCTGCAAAAAAGCCGCAAATTTCAAAGAAGAATCAAAAGGCCAGATTGGAATTTGCGAGAGCTCACTTAAGTCGGACGATCTAAAAGTGAAACACGGTGCTCTTTTCTGATGAGTGTAAAATAAATTTCAAGAATTCAGATGGCAAATACTACGTGAGACGTCCAAAATTGCAAAGGCTCAATCCCAGATTCTGCAATACTACGTTAAAACATGGCGGAGGCAATATAATGGTCTGGGGTTGCTTCTCCGGTCAGGGGATTGGGCCGATTTTAAAAATTGAGAATATTTTGGACAGTGTCAAATACAAAAACATTTTAGAAGACATTATGCTGCCACACGCGGAGGAACAAATGCCCTTAATATGGCTCTTCCAGCACGATAATGACCCGAAGAATACCTCCAACTTGGTTAAACACTGGCTTCGCGAAAAAAAATTTATGTGATGAAGTGGCCTGCTCAATCCCCTGACCTTAATCCCATAGAAAATCTATGGGAAATTTTAAAACGACGACTGAACCAGAAAAATCATGCTAATCAAAGAGCACTTTTTGAAGCGACCAAAAAAGAATGGGAAAACATCCCCTGCAACTTTATAACTAACTTAATTAAATCAATGCCAGAAAGGTGTAAAGGTGTTATCAACAATAATGGCATGTGGACGAAATATTAGTTAGGTCTTGAGAGTATTAGTGAATTTGTTTTTAGTTTCCAATGTTTTGGCCATGGAAAATCTTAAGTTTCAATGAATTTTGTTTGTTTTTTTCACTTTTATAAAGACATTAAAATTGTATTTTTCCTGAACATAAATAAAAGTAGTAATAAAGCATTATAATAAGATACATTTGGTTTTAGTCTGGTGCAATTTTCCAGTTTTATGATCAGCAGTTCTTTTTCCAAGATCTTGTTTCCAATGTTTTGGCCACCACTGTAGATAGAGTTCGGTGATATGGGATGTAAAGGAAGTCGTTGTTCATCAACTAGCAAGCAGGAATGGAAATGCTTTCTAGCCATTTGGACGAGTTTACCTTTCATTTCAGCAAGTCGAAAATTAAAACAATCTTGGAAACATTTCGCCCCTTTTCAAGAGTGCCCAAAAAAATTAAACAAAGTCTATCACGATAAGAGAGACGGATGATGGAACTATTCCAGGGGAGGTCACGAAGTGCGAGCCTTAGAAATCTACGCTTCACTGCCAAGTTAGGAACCCATACAGGGCTAGCGTATTTTGCCTGACGAAAGTGCAATTTAAAAGTTTTGACAACTAAAGGTCATCAAGTTCCCTGGACCATCGTTTTAAGAAACCCAAAATCAAGTAAGCCCTGCTAAAGATGGAGTCTATGTGATCCTCGAAGTATAGGCGACAGTTTAGCTCAACGCCCAAATCTTTGGACTTCTCGAAACTTTCCAAAATGCTTTCGTCTTATATATCACAGGGAATGAGATTTTAAGTGGGAGAAAGTCATAGCAGTGCACTTACCAGTATTCAGTGGAAGATAGCTGCCAGAAAATCGGTGATGAAACTTAGCTAGTTCAGTGTTCAAAAGAAGACAGTCAGTGTCACGAAAAACAATTTGAAAAATTTAAGCTACATCAGCATACCAAACAAAAGTGGTAATGGGGACTGCCGATAGAAGCAAAACCTAAAGCTATGAAATAAAAGTGATTTTTTCAAATTAATTGTCATGCCAAAAAAATTTTTTTTCATAATTGGTAAATAATTTGTAAAATCATTAACATTAGTCTGGTTTTCCGTCTACCGCCAGTTTGAGTAATAATTATACATATTTTTATATCGTTTATTTATTAGTCAAAACATATAATGGGCTGTATTGCAGAGGGCAAATATTAAAAAAAATTAATAATATAAAGTTTTTAAACGACAATATTGATAGGAATACTGGAAATATTTGAAAATAAATGCTTTCTTTTTGTTATTCATTTTTCAATATAAAATTATTAACATATTTAGTACTCACTGTTGTATTGCATCTGCATTTAACAAATAAAATAATAATCAAACTAAAACACAATTTAAACAAAGCACAGTATTCACACATTGAACTTTCCAAGTAGTCAGTTTAACTTTACTTGTATAGATATACACAGCACAAATGTTGCCCAACACTTCACCCTTATAACTACAGATATATTGCTGTTACAGCATGTCGGTGACGCGAACTCACAAAATTTCACCCATCGAAAAAGCATCCAACGCGCATATCATACAGCCGGATATATGCAAAGTGTTGGTGGCCACTCTGGTGCCAGAGCAGATGTATTATATATATATATATATATATATATATATATATATATATATATATATATATATATATATCTATATATATATATATAAAATCATTAGTTTTCGAGATAATCGCACTTTTATGAATGTCGAAAAAATCACTGATGGCCAAGCGCAAGACGTCATAATCATATCTACAGATACACTCGTAACATATGAACATTAGCATGTCGGTGACGCGAACCCATAAGATTTTCCCCCACCAAAGCCTAAAGAAGTTTTCACTTCGAAAATTCTGGAATTGCAACGAAGTAGCGAAAAGTCCTTGATATAAAGAGCAAACAGGAATGGGCCCAGAATGTGTCTCTGTGGTATCCCAGAAGATGCAGAGATCTCGGTGGAAAGATTACATTCTAAACAGGACAGTTTGTGTGCGAAGTCACAAGTAAGAAGACAACCAATCCACGAACCAAGAAGGAAAAACAACGACAGCTTGTAAATGCAGTGCAGAAGCAGTGATTGATCCTATCGAAAGCCTTGCAGAAGTCCGTGAATATATCCACTTGTTTGCCCGATTCAATGCCCCGAAATCAAAGATGGAGGAATTCAAGTAGGTTGGAAGTAGCATTATTAGACTATTTTGTGAATTTTCGTGAACCGACATTGCCTAAAAACAAATAATTTGTTTAAATAAAGCAGCACGAAGTGTTTGGTTTTTGGGTGCGCAAATAATTAGAAATAACATAATGAGAAGTCGGTTTTCAGTATACGAATTATGTCTAAATTCATGATATAAGAACGTCATGTTTAATTAAAACCTCAATTTATGGAAATCAATAAAAGTTTCGTAAGAATATTTGTGAGGTTAACGTGAAAACTAATTCAATGTTCCTGGGTTATCCTAGTGGTGGTGCTAAACAAAATTAAAAAAAAATCTCAAATAATATTTAAGCAATTAAAAAAAATTATGATTCGTTTAGGCTCTAATATTACGTCAAATTTAATATGCCGTTTAAATATTTCATTTAGAGCAATTAAAATCAAATTATACTTTTACAATTTATCAATATTTTAAATTTTTGTTTACCTCGAATCTGACTTAGATTACGTTTCAGCTCTTGCTCTTGTTCTTTTTTCTAAATTAGCCACTATTTAAAACCGAAAATTAAAAAAATCGACGTTTAAAATGAAAAAATACCGAATTAGTGCGAGTTTGACTCGGGCACAGTGGGTTCCGTAATATAGTTTCATGTGATATAACTACTAATTAAAGAACTATGGATTTTTTTTTACTTGTGCTATTTTCGAGGACAACGAAGTGATCCTATAAGCTATAAGGGTTCGTTTTTTCGTTTTGAGTTACGGAACCCTAAAAATTATTTTCTTCCACAAATTTTAGTTTTAAAATCTAGTTTCATAAGTCCATTAGCCGTTACAAAAAAAATACATTCTTTAACGTCACTTATTTATCATCAACTGAGATCAGTGATGGCAAATAAGTGGCTTTGTTCCCGAATTTGGTGTTTTCAAACACCTGACTATTGACAAAATTTTTTTTTACTGTGATACGTCTAAAACATGGTGATTTTTAACCTCCTGGTGACATCAAATTATCTCCGATTTTTAAACATTTTAAAGCAAATATTCGGTATTTTTCGTTGTTTTTGACTATTTTTGCACATATTTGCCGTGCTACCACATATTGTCACATAGTGCTTTTGTTTACGTTTACCTATGTGTAACACACCTCTGCAGTCTTTTAATTAATTTCATTGAGTCGTTTTGGTTATTGAGTAAATAGTTTATTGTTCTCCATACATCGAGTTAGTCTAGAACAAGATATAGTTGTAGTTAGAGGAGTAAAAGGAAAGTAATCTGAAACTTTTAACAAGACTTATTTTCTATCGCTTACGATAAAGAGATCGCCAACAAAATCAGTATTTTATCACATTGTAATAGTTCTCTGTTTCCCTTCCCTTCCTTTTACAAATTGCAAAGATATTAAACGACGCTTAAATACATGAAGTCAGTTAAAATCAAATCAAATTACACTTAACACTAAAGTCGTTCAATACGCACCAATTAAAGTAGTGTGTGATTCAGGTAAAAACATTCTTTTAATTATTTTTAATGAGTACTATAGTAGTATTATGTAGTATTTAAAATTTTGCTATTTAGGATTTTCTTATATTATATTGGAAACAATGCTGAAAGAAATGTATTATTTTGTATCTGGTGACTTTTTTCTAAAAGGATGTCTTTTTCAATCCCCATCTAGTGATACACTTGATCGACAACATGGCAACACTGAGTAAGATACTAATAACGTCTATACCACGAAAAATTAAGAAAATATGCGTTAAAATGTAAAACTGGTTAATTTGATCGTCCAAAATTTTTAACCTCCTGTAGCTTGGAGGGAAGTGAGGTAGACCACCCCCACCCGCCTACCATACATTTTTATTCCCATTTCGCCTAGATCTAAAAATTTCTTCATTTTTCCACACGACTAAAGAAACATTCTGTATATGTATAGTAACATTTTCATTAAAAATATTGGGAAACATTCCGTGAAGATATCATTCTCTGGAAGCTATTCAGTGACTAACCCTCTACTGATACCATTGTTACCCCTCCATTTTCAGAGTTCTGTAGCTTAAAGATAAAAAGAACCCTAATGGTAAGACTGCTATGTCTTCTATAGTGGGTTTTTTCAGTACGTACTGACTTTTTTTTATATCGTCTTCCACCAACAATTATATACATTTTTATATAGTTTATTTATTATTCAAACATATGATGAGCCATATTTGCATTGTCAATGTCGATATCGACCGACATCCGTCGATCAAATCGACAATTCTAGTCGATGTCATTTTTTAGAACGACAAGTGGAAGATGCAAAAGTTTCCTAGGTAAAAATTTATTTTTTGTTTTAGTTTTTTATTTTTGTTTACATAATTTACATCTATAGAATAAGTACAACAAACAAATTTAGTTGATGGAGACAACTGAATACATTTTTCGCAACTTCATAATAAAATCTGGAAAAGATTTTTCATTTTGAAAAAAAAAAATGTAATTTGCTTGTGCTAGAGCAAGGTTACAATCATTTACTCTATCAGACTGGTATCCACTTTCTGCGAAAAACCTCAAGGCAGCAACTAACTTTTTAAAGTTGGGCACTGCATATAACCGTTTTTTGTTTTATTTTCTATGCCAGGAACTTTAATAGTTCGAAAAAGCTTATTGTGAAAGTCTAAAAAAGCGTTTAGAACTAGAAATAGAAATAAACAATCATTATTAATAAATAAAAGAACCTTAACACGCCAAATACTTTATTGTCCAATTCCAACGAATTTGAAAAATTCCATAAAGCTTTCCTTTTTTCTGCATTGTAATAATTTTTTCCCTTTCATCGGTCTCACTTTCACTATCAAAAAATAAATTGATTGAATTCATTACTTCTGCTTCTTTTATAACTTTTATTATTTTAATTGTCACTTTGGTAGCTCAGAAACCAAATAATTGATTCTCAATTGATGAATTACCGGAAATATTCACAATATCACAAGACTTTACCAAATTATGTGTGGTAATGCTCTTATGTCGATTCGCGTTCATCAGGCACTGCAAAAAGAGAATCGACACGACAAGGGAAGCAGCTGTCGATTTCAACACGACAATCCCAATAGGGGTCATTATCAAATTTTTAAACGCAAATATTGATAGGAATATTGGAAATATTTGAAAATAAATGCTTTGTTTTTGTTATTCATTTTTCGATATAAAGATATTAACATATTTAGTACTCACTGTTCTAATGCACTGTGATCCTGCAATTAAACATAATAAAAATAGTTTTTAAAAAAAAGTTGAACCGACTTCACAAAAAGCGCTAAAAAGCATAAAATAATTTTTAATTTTATATCTATTACGACATTTTGAAGTCGGTGCAAATAAAACAAACCAAACAACTACAGCAAAAGTATTTAATCGTCATTTCTTATGATCCCGTAAACTGAAACGTTCAGGTAGTATTATGTATTATTTTCAATTGTGGTACTGTAGTTGTTTTATTTGTTTAATTTGCACCGACTTCAAAATGTCGTAATAGATATAAAATTAAAAATTATTTTATGCTTTTTAGCGCTTTTTGTGAAGTCGGTTCAACTTCTTTTTTAAAAACTATTTTATTTTTAACTTTTTAGTGTCTTCTTCTACAACGAAGAAAGAACCATCCAAATCGGTCCACTCGTTAAAAGTTAGTTTTAACCCCCTACCTCATCCCCATTCCACTAAACTTTTTTTCTCATGGTATCAATCAAGGAACATACTCTACCGAACATAAAAGGAATCATCGAAATCGGTCCACGCGTTAAGAAGTTACTACCCCTCCCCCTCCCCCACCTCCACCATAGGACCAAATTATTCTCCTATTAGCAATGGGGGATCACACTCTATACAACTGCAAAAGAACCGTACAAATCAAACCAACGTGTTACAAAGTTAGGTTCCACCCCCCTTCTCCCACCTCTACCTCAGCAACATTTGTTTTCTCGTAGTATCAACCAAGGATCATATTTTATCCAATAGAAGAAGAATTATCCAAATCGGTCCACGCGTTACGAAGTTAGACTACCCCTCCCCCTCACCCACACCTCCCACCATAGGACCAAATTATTCTCCTATTAGGAATGGGGGATCATACTCTATACAACAGAAAAAGAACCATCCAAATCGGACCACGCGTTACAAAGTTAGGTTTCACCCCCACCCCCACCCCCACCCTACCAAATATTTTTTTTGACATGGTACCAATCGGTGAACATACTCTACCCAACAAAAAAAGAATCATCAAAATCGGTCGCGCGTTACGAAGTTATGCCCGGTCAGACATAAAAAAAAAAAAATACGCGTCGAACTTAGAACCTCTTTGTTTTTGGGAAGTCGGTTAAAAATATAATGAAAGTAAAACACAATTTAAACAATTCACACTATTAACTTTCCACATAGCAACATATATACTGCTATTACACCATGTCGGTGACGCGAGCTCACAAAATTTTACCCGCGCACATCATTCAGTCGGATATATACAATGTGTTGGTGTATATATGTGGAGAAGTGTACACAGGCCGCTGCGCTTGCAACACTCTTTATTATATATATATCGTTTCACTGATGGCCAAGCGCAACATGTCATTTGATTTGATTTGATTAAATTGGAGGTGTGAGGTTCTCAAGCGCCGCGGCTACTGGGGACTATTGTGCTAACCCTCTCAACTCCTTATAGTGAGCTGGTCCTTCTGAATAGGTTCAACAGCTCCCGCAGTTGGCAGTCATTTAGCCCGCTCGGTACCAGGGTTGGTTTCCCAAAAACGCTAAATCTGCGCCTGGCCACTGCAGGGCATTCACATAGTACGTGTAATGGGGTCGCATCATCCTCCAGACAGAGTCTGCAGGTGGGGTCGATGGCTCTGCCTATCCTTACCAGGTGCTTCCTTAGCTGATAGTGGCCGGTAAGTAGGCCAGCCATAGCTCTAACATCCGACCTGCTCACCTTGAGGAGCTCCCTGGATCTAACCGGCGACGGTGAGGGGATAAGGCTTCTTGAGTGAGCGTGCCCCTCAATATTGTTCCAATACAGCTCATGCTCCTCACTTGCGCAGTTTGCTATTAGCCTTTTAGCCGTGCAGAGAGGAATTCCACAGACCGGCTTCGGCCTTATAAAAGGGGTATTAGACCCCTTCCTAGCAAGTTCTTCTGCCGTTTCATTCCCCGTGTAGCCCTAATGTCCCGGTATCCAGATAAAGTTTACTTGATAAGTTCTACACAGTTCATCTAGGCTCCTTTGGCATTCCCACACTAGCTTAGATCTGGTGGTAGATGAAGCAATTGCTTTGATTGCACCTTGACTATCCGAGAAGATTGAGATCCTTTTGTTTTTATAGGCTCTTCTTAGGTTCTCGTAGGTACATGTCAGTATAGCGAAAATCTCAGCCTGAAATACCGTGGTTTACTTTCCCAGGGCCAGTGATAAACTGAATCGAGGAGAGTCACTCCAGACCCCTGCCCCAACAACCGATTCAGTCTTGGATCCATCCGTATACCATATAAGTTCACCTGGACGGACAGCTGGCAGCGTCCAGGTCTCACGATTTTGCACCCGTATTAGGGGTCAACACGTCATACTCATATCTGCAAATATACTGGTAATATAAGCATATCTACAAATATACTGGTAATATAAGCATGTCGGTGACGCGAACCCATAATATTTTCCCCTACCAAAGATCGCTCAACGCGCCTAAAGAAGGTTTCACTACAAAAATATTGCCGAAAAATTGATCCTTTCTACTCACTTATGTATGTAGCCCCTTATGAAAGGGTCCTTGAAGGTCCTTACGACAAAATATGTATAAATTTTGTAGAGGACTCAACAGAAAGTATTTTTTTAAATTTTAAATGAAATTTTTTGAAAACACAATAATAATTTTTTCAATCGTTTATAAAAAAAAATATCTATATTAATTCGCGCTTGGTCGCATTAAGTGGATTTAGTGTCTTTCGGTGCGATAGAATTGGACGCAACGGGGGAGGAGTTGCCATCTATATTACAGATACCTTTAGGGCTAAGCAAATTGGTTGCTCTAAACCGGGTGATGCACTTGAGTTCATCTGTGTTGAAGTCAGTACATACGGTCACAAATGTGTTTTGATTTGCGCATATTGTCCACCTTTGATTTGGATGGAAGCTCCTATTTCCAGGAAACTGTGTCTGCGATGTCATTACGCTACAATAACGTTATCATTGTATCAATGTAGATTTGTTGAAAAATGATTCGGTCTCAAATAATTTTAGGTATTTGTTGCAGACTTTGGATCTAAAAGTCGTGAACACTCTTCCAACTTACTTTCGTACACAAAATCCTTCACAATTAGACTTGTTTCTGGTAGCTGACATAGACTCAGTGAAATTTACAAACCAAATTGATCCACCCAGTAATTTTGACCATGATTTCATCTATATGACTTACAACTTACCTGTTAATCCCCACTCCTCCGTCCCCTCCTTCACTTATCGTGACTTTAAAAATATTGATCATGAAGCATTATTTAACGAATGTCTAATAATACCCTGGGAACGCATATTTAACTGCCGTACATTAGATGAGAAGGTGGTGTGCCTCACTCAATATTTGAATTACCTGTTTAACAAATACGTCCCTACCCGAGTATGTATAATCCGATCCCAAAGTTGTCCCTGGTTCACTGACGCAATCCGAATAATGATTGCAGAGAGAGATCTCCTCTATCGACGATACAGGTTTACACGGGCCGATACTGACTGCAGACGTTATAAAATTATGCGCAATAAGGTAAGCTCGGCTGTTCGTTCCGCAAAGCGAGTCTACTTTGAGACTGAATTACACGCTAATCTCCCTCCAAATCAGTTATGGAGAAACCTGCATAAACTAGGAGTATGTGGTAAGGATAGATTTCCATTTGATATAGACCCAGATGAGCTTAACAGTTTCTTCGTTTCCGCTCAGGATAATACTGACTGCTCTTCAATACGGTTGCCAGCTGAAGATGAATTTGTTGATCCTGATGGTTTTTCATTCAGGTGTGTTGATGCGGATGAAGTAGTTGCAGCAGTCACGGCCATAAAAACGCATGTTGTGGGATTCGACGATATCTCACCCAAATTTTTAAAAATTATTTTGCCTCATATTCTGCACATCTTGGTGCATCTTTTTAATACCTGTCTTACTAATTCACAGTATCCTGTGCTCTGGAAGAAGGCTATTGTAGTACCGATTCCTAAATCTGGTAAAGGCTCTACACCTTCTGACTATCGCCCAATTAGCTTGTTATGTTTCCTTGGTAAAGTTCTTGAAAAACTAATGTATACTCAGCTAACTGGTCACCTGCATCAACATAATCTCTTATCATGTTGGCAGTCGGGTTTTACGTCAGACCACAGTTGCGAGACAGCTTTACTAAAAGTACCTACTGACTTATATAAAGCCCTTGATGAAGACCACATTGCAATATTGGTACTTCTTGATTTCAGTAAGGCTTTCGCTTCGATCCATCATACTAGATTACTACTTAAGCTTCGTAGGGATTTCAAATTATCTTCAACTGCTAATAAACTTATTAAAAACTTTTTAATGGGCCGAAGTCAGTTAGTTAAGACACATAGAGGATACTCATCATCGTTGGCTGTGGGCCGTGGTGTACCTCAAGGTTCTGTATTGGGGCCCCTCTTGTTTTGTTTGTATATAAATGATCTACCTGCAACCCTGTCTGATGCTTCAGTTCATCTTTACGCGGACGACGTTCAAATTTACTTGGATAGACCGATAGGATTAATTGAAGATTGCATTGCGCGACTAAATGAAGATTTAGGTAGAATATGGGAGTGGTCCCAAAGTAACTACCTAACACTCAATCCTATTAAGTCAACCTGTATTCCCATATACAGAAGGGCAATTGACTTTGCTGATTTATTACCCATCTTCATTAACGACGTTGTAGTTCCATACACTAAGTCGGCCAAAAGCCTAGGGAACTCCACATTCACTTGTTGCAGTCATATTTCGAATGCGCTTAGTAAAATCTATAGTAGCTTGAGAAAATTAAGAATTTCTGCCAACTTATTATCGGCCAATATAAAAGCAAAACTTGCTAAAACGCTTGTACTACCTCACTTTATTTTTGGCAGCCTAGTTTTCTCCAAGCTTGATTCTATCTGCCAAAGAAGGATATCTGTGGCATTTAATGATACCATCAGATTCATTTATGGATTGCGCAGGTCCTCTCATATTTCTGCTTATATTGATTCCTTTGTTGGATGCTCCTTAGAAACTTATCTTACGCGCAGACGGTTAAAATTTTTATATAATTTGATTCACTCGAAAAAACCGAGCTATTTGCATGATTATATACAATTCCTAAGCTCTAGTCGACGTAGAAATATTTTGTCACCCAGTTTTCGTACTCATATTGGAGAGCGCTCCTACTTTGTGCAGGCTATTTGTTAGTGGAACCATTTGCCAGTGGATGTTCAGCATGCTCCTTCTGTTCGGGTATTCAGCGGGCTCTTGACCACAACTCACAACACTTAAGACGCACTTGAGATATCGTACCTTTGTTTCTTCGCACTTCATTGGTTTCTTGTTCATTTTTTTGTACATTTTTCACTTTTCTTTCTTGTACGTTAGAGAATAGGCTTGCTCGATTAACTTTATACATGAATTATGCTTAGTTTAATTAATTATGTAACATTATTTCCATTTTTGTATGTACTATTATAAGATTCACGAATCTTTTTGTACCTATACCAGTGAATAAATAATAATAATAATAATATATATCTATGTATAACTTTCTTAGAAAATTATAAAGCTTTTTAGACAGCGTATCTTATGGAACGTGAAACGCATTTTTATAAGTTTTTAGTCGAAGATATTTAACGTTGAAGTTGAGCGTAAACTCATTTTAAATAAAATTGCAATTTTTGAAAAAAACATTTTATTATTCAACTAAAATGGAAGAATCCGTGTTTTTTTAAGTCACAAACATATGACAAAAGAGTTTTAGTTAAATAAAATATGTCGTAAATTTTTTACCGTTTTCAAATTGACTGACCCATAAAACGATCTTTCTAGAACATGATATAATCTTACCGCTTGAAAATGGCTTATGCATATTACCGTCTGGCGCTAATCAGTCAAAGATTAGATTGTATTTTATAGGTATGGAAATGATAAATAAATAGTTTGCGTTCGCTTAGAAGTATTTCGCTATTATTTTCGTTATTACCGAAATTACCGAAAAATTACCTTAAGTTCATTAACTAAAACCATCAGCGAGTTCAATCGTTATTTAATTACTACCTTATTATTGAGAGTTCCTCTTTCTTTTTTGTATCACTAAGTATGCGATTGAATTACTCAAAACTCCACCACACCTGACTGATTGCAGACTGGCTCTTATGTATCAGCTTTTTGCTTTCGCCGAAATTTTTAATAGATCGCCGACGGCACAAAGTATAAAAACTCGTGGATAATATCTACATAACTGCTGTTATATGCCCTTAGTTTTTTTTACAACTGTGTGAGTTCTAGCACAGGTTTACCAATTAAATTATAACCTGATGACTTATAAATCATTAAAGGCAGATATGCATGCTTCAGTGATTGAATAAGCTCATCACTCTGTTGTAAATATTCTTAATCGCTTCAGAATTAATATCACCTTAGCTACTAACAGAAAATCACATCAAATTTACAAACTAAGCAATATTGTACAAAGCTGTACTGTTTTCTATAGATCAGCTAAACATGGTGGCAGTAACTAGATCAAATTAGCACATTTTGACCGCATTAAAATGGTTCACAGATTCGTTGAAATCGATTGAACAAATAACGGAGAGTGATCTAAAAAATGTGAAAACCTGCAAGGTGACTGCGAGCAACATGTGTGTACACACTAATAAATTAACTTTTATCAATTTTAGCAATTATAGAGAAAAATCTTTTCCAAGGTTGAATCAGTGATTTTAATACAATATTTACTTATTTGGATAAAAATTCCATTGAAAATGTACACGTGGGCAAACAATGTTACTTAATTTCTTCAATACCAAGGTGTTAAAAAGATATCTAAATAGGAAACGGAATGGAGGACTTTCGCACCCAAACTAAATCATGACATTATTAAACAAAATTTTCTTACATTTTAAATCGGTCAATTAAAAAATGCCGCCTTTGCCACACTCACAAGTTCTTTAAAAAAAATGGAGAAAACTATTAATTGGGCACATTATTAATTTAGGAAATTTTGGATGCACCACAAGAGTATTTTCCGAAAATGGATGTTATTATTTCAATGTAAATATCAGTAAAAAACGTTAAAAACAAAGGTTAATTTTTATATAAATGATTATTTAAATGACCTCAAAATATAAAAGAAGTAGTAAATACTCATTCACACACTCGTCCTATATTCTCTACTATATTTTTATTTCACAAATGCATGCATATTATCTTATTATTATTTTTTATATAAGTTTGTGTATTCTTTCGGTTTATTATTAAGTGTAATCACTCCGAAATCTAACTCATTGATTACCATTCATTTACGGTGTTCAATGAGTACGAGAAATTTATTTTAAAAGACATTCTTTTTTCGGGTGATGATATTATATGTTATATTTAATATAATTACACTTTCTATGCGCTCCGGTATACTACAAATACAAATCTTTTTTTACTTTTTACGAATAGGTATAATAGGATTAGGAAGAAATTCCTATGAAATATCGATTTATAAAATACCAAAGTTACAAAATTCCCGATTACCGAGTAAATCCGCTTTACAGAATATTGGTTTGCCCAAAATCCCACTTAAAAAATTTGTATAAAAAAGCATGTTGCTTCAAAAAATTTTATTTATTTAAAAACTGCATTTTTTGTTATAATTTCCTTAAACCAAATATTTCCTTTCAAGGAGAATAAAAAGTAACTGTTTATAAGAAAATGTTTTAGTAATAATTCAATTGGTAAAGAGTGAGGATTAATTTAAAATAGCAGTAAAAGACGAAACCACCCATTTGCGTAGCCAACAGTTTTAAAAACAAATGTATTAAAATATATCAGAAACTTATAGAATGTAAATTAAAGTATGTTTGAGTCCTGAACGTATTATTTAATAACATTTGATAGTTTAAAGTTCCATTACTGCAAAATCCTTAGAAATAAAGTGATATGAATTCATATAATTGTTCGACTGAAATTAATCAATATACGTTTTTTTTAATAAACTACCTTAAACTTTTGCACACAACTGGATACGGACGAACATCTTATATATTCTATGACTATATATCATTACATAACTTCATCCTATTCGAAACAATGATTGGAGCAATCGATATAACTCGGCAACCCCCAACAGCCTTTTTATCGTTATGAGTTGTCAGCAGAAACGAACACTGGTTCGCCGATGGTAGGGTTCGAACCTAGGACCTCCGGAATGGAAAGCCGACGCGTTATAACATACTCTACCGACAACGATGCGCATCTAAAAAATTATTGTAATATGAAAAATCTGTATATTATCTTATTTATTTACTAGTTGTGTGTGCCCCAAGTTGCTCGGACTTTTGGTAACTGAATTTCGTTTCCAATTTTTCACTTTCTTCCCACACCCACCCTTAGGAATGCTAGATGTATCTTAACCCACAGTATCCAAAGACATTTTGTATTTGTCATTATTTTTACAGGATCTAACATCAGCCAAGCTCAGGAAATCCCGTCTGAAGATCCTACTTCTCAGCCATGCCAGGGCCGGATAAAAGCACATTAAATACATGGTGGTTTAATCGTCCTCCGGATAGTTCCGACACACCGTCTTACTGGACAGGAGTATCCACAGTGGCCAGATAGGTAACCTAAGAGCAACCTTAGATCTGACTTACTTAAAAAGTAGAATTAATCCTTCTAACTCAGAAGGCGCACTTCATAGGCAGAAGCCTAGAATCAATTGACCTATTCACCAGAATATAACGTATATTGAGATGAATGAGGCTCCCACAACCCATGCAATAAAATATTAGTAAGCAACAAACAAAAAAAAAACAAAATCCAGAACACGCTCGCACAAACAATCAGGGGTGCACACACAACAGAGATCGTTTTAGCAAATCCTTAGTAAGAGTCAGGTCAAAAACAGGACACATATTCACGGCTCTATACATGCGATTTATAGGCTCATGCATACCATAGTTAGACCGAGAGAGAACAAATGCAGTAAAGGCAGTCTTCTTAAGCTATACGGAGTATGCCTATAAGAAACCATACCTGCGAGAGTGCAAGAGTCTATGTTGAATGAACAGCATAGCAGGGAGACCAAACCTGAGATGCATACTCGAGAATTGGCCTGACCAAAGAAAAGAATAAGTGAATTAAGGTCTTCCAATCAGAAAATTCCCTTGACCACCGCTTTACATAGCCAAGAACTGAATTACTCCTAGAAAGAATGTAGTTAATGTGTAGAGTGAAATCGAGTTTACGGACAAGCTTCACTCCAAGGTCAGTAGCGGAGTGGTTGATATCGAAAAGGGTCTATAAAGTGCCTTAGTCTGGGTAAGCCCGGGGGCATTTTCCAGAACACCACGAGGATAGAGCCTTTAGGGCTGGTTGGCTATCAGAGAAGATAGTCATATCAGTCCACTTCAGTCCTTTTTTTTGACGTTGATAATGGCACAAGTGTCAATGGCATGGATTTCAGGTTGAAATACCCTGCGTCAACTACCCAATGCAATCGGAACTCTAGTGTTGGGCCCAAAGATACCAGCGAAAATTTACAGAAACACGTTAACACGTTCATTACACCATTTATCAATATCATTTTGTGCAATGAAAATTACATCATTCCTTGAAAAATTTTCAGGGATTATCGATACTAGGTCGAGCTAATTATTCTTCTTTTCAACGATAAACATCTATGTTGTGTTATGATCTCTTGTTTCGAGGTTACGATTATACAATATACTAAAGCTTTAAGGCCATTGGAGTTATGTGAGTCCAGCGACATAATGACCCCAATTTATATAGTAACATTTTAAGAAAAATACATACCTGGCAAGTGCAAGTCGGAATGGTGCACCGAAGGTTCCGTACAATATTAAAACAGGAACCGAAAATCCATTTTATAAATTGCAAATGAAGTTCTTTCATATGATACCCGACTTGACCTAGTAACCCCACTTAAAAATGTTGACCCCCCCCCCCTTTCCGGGTCCTTTTACAATAAAAATATTTTTAATTTTTTCAATTCGCAATAAAGGTGGGCAAGCACTATTCAAAACTATTCTGAATGTCAAGTCGATAGCATTAGTAATTGCTGAAATAAGCAGCTGTGAGAGACAGAGAAGCAGACGAAGTCGCACTATAAGGGTTCTTTTTTTCCATTTTTGTACGGAACCCTCAAAACAAATATATATTTGTGGAATATTTAAACCAGGATCTTTCAAATGATACATCAGACGGTATATAAAAGTATATAAAACAAAAAAGAATTATTTATAGCCTACTTCTGAAATTCTTACACCGGGAATAGATGCGGGCAAATGACTTCCACAATCTTACTGCCTCTGCCTAGTGAGAAAATGGGTAAAACTTTTAGTATGTATTTGTAATCATTTCTTTGTTTCTTTGATCTCGTAAATAACCTGATAGGTTTGCATTGCTGCGAACTAGGCAACAGCCCAGAGTCGTAGTGGGTTATTTTTAATTTCTTATTAAAAACTCACTGGAAACCGCAGTAGTTGAGGTCCTTTGGACTCGACGGATTAATTAAGATACTTATTTTCAATCACAAATGTTTACAGTTTACAGTTTTCCTTACCATTTTTCTTCCCAATACAACGTTTAATTTTACTAGTTATCACTTAACACTTTACTGGTTAAAATACAACTAACTCACCAGGCTACTACTTAGCACTATTTATACTACTTAACTTAATTCTAAAAAGTTTAGCAACTTAGACACAACAGTTAAGGATCAAAAAGAACATAAGAAATGAGACGGTACGTTACTATAAAGATGTTTTGTAAAAACGACTCTAAAACTTGAAGGCAAAAAAATTGTAAAAAACATGTAAAAAAGAAAATAAACAAATTTCAAAATGCCTCCAAGTGAGTGCCAGCTCTAAGAAAAGTTCTTTAAAAAATGTTGCAAAAACTCGGAAACTAAGCCTAGAGCTTAATCTTAAACAACCAAACAAAATGAACCGAAACCGAAACATCAAACATGATTGTCTGAGCAATACCAAAGCAAAGAAAAGCTTTGTGGACGAGCTGCTGAAAGTCTGTGGCCTGTTATTCCCAGTGAAAGACGAGGCTTCCGTTCCGCACCGACGATAAAGGTTGCCAGGTGCAGTTGAATGTGTTGGCCTTCGTTGCCATAAACTTTAGACATAATCGCCTCTTCAACCTGGCAACGAAGTGGTTCTTAAGTGCATGTGTGTGAAACTGTAGGTTAGTGGGCTGTTGCCCAGGCTCGATCCGCAAGCAGTACAGATGAATTGTCGATTTAGCAAGTGTTAAGATATAGCTTATCAAGCAGTTCACCTGGTTACATGTCCTTGGCCCCACTAAAACGACTTTCTTGTAATGCTGAATGTCGGACAGATATTCTGGCACATATAGCGATCAAGATTATTAATATCGCTCAAGGTCGGGCATGTGAAGTATCTGTGGAACAGGGTTCCTTCACCACCACAAACCGTGCAGGCTCCTTGAATTCGTCGATCGATATGTGACAGCTGGTTTGGATGCACGAGGCTGTGATGGAGCAGTTTGAATGCCACATCAGTCTCTTTAATTGGACGGATTACTATAGAGGACTCTGCTAGTTATGGTCCCCATTACTCCCAAGCCTACCCCAAGGTGTGCGTGCCATCACTTAACCCTATCCGTATCCGTAAAATTTACTCCTACGAAGAGCTCGCGCAGTGCTAGGTTCCCTAGTAGAGAGATGACTAAAACGCTCTCGTGCTGTATCCACCAATTCTTTTAAATGTGTTGTGTGGGGGTGTATCAGTGTGTTCCAAGAAGCATCAATGATGTCTCCAAGAACTGTGAGTTGTCCTGTATCGGCCGTTACACCTCGAGCATTACTGAACACCGAATCTACTAACTCAGGGTTTAACCTGATCGGAATTGCTGAAAAATCCCCGTACCCAAGTTCTTTCCATCGCAAATGAAATGTTGGTCTTATTCTGCTCCAGGTTATTATTGTGGAGATCATATCCTGTGACGAGTCATGCGGATATGGTGGACGGACCGAGAGCAGATAGTAGTGCTCCCCTGCGCCGCTACCCCCATAGAACTTACCCACAGCAGCGAAATTAAGTTATCTCTTTGACAGAACATTCGTTGGAATGTCCGTACCTGAAGACAACGAAATTTCACGGCCATGTCTGTGAGACCCAAACCACCCTCGCCTTTTGCTTAGGTTAACCCTAGCGCCCGCTAATCGCTCATATTGTTCGAAAACCCTACGAGCGACTGGAAATGCGTCCTCTTTTGTAACGAAAATATACAGGTCGTCAGCATACGCTAGAATAAGTGGATTATAGAAGTGTATGGTAAGTGAACTGAATATTGTCTTAACGATTGACGAAGATTTACTAACAGTGGCTTTAGTGAAAATTCATAAAGCATTCCTGACAACGGGCATCCCTGCCTGATACCCCGACGAAAGGGAATAGGAGACAATATTTGCCCATTATGCTTTATGAGAATCACTGAATCTCTATACAGACCACTGATGATCTCAATCCATCTGGACGGAAGCCCAAATTTATCGAGCACTCTCAGGAGATACTCATGCCTTTTCTTGTTCTGAAGATCCTCCTTCTTAGGTATTTTACGCATAACGGATCTCCGCCAACTTGACGGAAATTCTCTATGTCCAACCACTGCAGAATTAGAGACATCCAAAAGGTCCGGAATCAAAAGATTCCTAAAACGAACAAAGAACTCTGGAGTTAGACCATCATAACCAGGAGAAGTATGATGTCGAAGATCTTTCGTTGCACTAAGGATATCATCGAGAGTTCTCCAAGCGTTCCAGGAATCCTCTACTTTCATCAGAGAAAGTAGGAACATGATAAAAGAATTCATCGTTGGACGAGAATGTTGGCAGCGTCGATTCAGCATAAAGCCGCGTATAGTAGGATCTGGCCCAATTCGGCAAGAATCTAGTCTACTTCGCAAAAAGCGGTACGACATCGAGTTGTCTGGAAGAAGTACTCGGTCGGAGACTCGCCCTCTCGCAACCAGCGCGACTGGAGCACAAGCTCTAAGCTATGCTTGTAGTTTTGTGCTGTCAGTCGTTCCTTAAGTCTCTTGTATTGTGCGAGTAACTTTGGTTGCGCGGACAAAAGCGTACCAATCCGGGTGACTTCGGCTGTCAAACTCGATGCATGATATCTGCTTGTCTCAATAAATGAGCGAATCTGAAGCCTTCCAACATCCCACCAATAGCTATGTTTTGAATAAATATTCTTGTTATCACGCCATTGGTGCCAAAACTGAATGAATTCTTCGATGAACTGCTCCGAGTTCAACAAGTTATTGTTGAAAATCCAGTAAGCAGTTCGCTTTTCGACCACAGTGCTAGTCGCCAAAACAAGAAGATGATCACGTAATGAACACACTTCATGAGTGACAGTAACGAAAAAGTTAAGAAGGCTAGACGAGACGTAATGTCTGTCTATCCTCGAACCCGAACAGCTACCCTGGACATTTCGGGAAACCCTTGTGTCTGACCTAGTCGTTGGATTAAGCCAACGGTAGACAAGTTGCTATGTCTAACTAGGCTCGACAATCGCGCGGCGTTCACCGAGTTGAATTCAACTCTAGAATGACGATCGATTGAAGAATCTAGTGTGCAGTTGAAGTCACCCCCAAGGATAACTTCACCACCGAAGTTCGTTATTTGCGACAGGATTGAGTCCAACACCTGTCTTGCAGTATCATTGTCATGCGGCAGGTACACGTTTACTACCCTTAGCGTTTTGTCCGCCAAGAGGAAATCTAAGGAAGACACGAAACCAGGAAAGATGTCTGTGTATACAGGAGACATCAGTGTAAAGCTGTGGGACACAGCAATCGCCAATCCATACCTTGGGTATGTGGTATCAACAGAAGGAGTTAGCACTGACCCTGAGAAGATAACTTCAGTGGAGAACTGGCCCACTCCGAAAGATAAACATGAGCTACGAAGCTTTCTTGGACTAGCCACGTATTACAGACGCTTTGTGAAGAATTTTGCTGATATAGCAAAGGCGTGCATAAGCTAACGGAGCAAGATAAGGCATTCGTTTGAACAGGAAAAGCAGAAAACAGCTTTCAAGCACTGAAGTGGGCGCTTTGCAATGCACGTGTACTTACTTATCCAAAGGCGGGTGAGACATTTATATTGGATACTGATGCAAGTAATGTTGGGATTGGCGCTGTGCTCTCAGAAGAAGTAAACGGGCACCAAAAGGTGGTGCCATACTATAGCAGAGCTTATCAAAACAAGAAAGAAATTACTGCGTTACGAGGAAAGAACTGCTGGCTATTGTTGATGCAACGAAACATTTCCATAAATTCCTCTATGGGCAAAAATTCACTCTCCGAACTGATCATGCAGCTCTAAAGTGGTTGATGCAATTTAAAAACCTTGAAGGATTGCCACCTATCCTAGGCTAAAAAGACAGCAATCCTGTGATTTCGAAATTATCCACAGGAAGGGTAGATCGCATGGAAATGCAGATGCACTTTCACGACGACCATGTAAGCCGGATTGCAAATACTGTTCAAATCTGGAAGGAAAATGCGACCATGTGACTGTGCAAAGATCAACTCTCCGCGATTAAGTGCCCTGCCTGATGGCAAGCGTGGCATTTCGCTTCAGTGCTCACCTCACTCCAGGTCATCGATCCCGCAACACTCCAGTAGAAGCCATCTTAAATGAGTTGACTTTGGTTGACTCTCAACCGTCTCAGCTTCTTCGGGAAATGCGTTCCCTCGCGCGCAACAAATTAAGTGACAGCGTCCTACAATCGTTGTGGATGCAAAGGCTTCCGTCACACATGCAAGCCATTCTCTCGAGTAATCCAGGAACCCTGGAGAACTTGGCCGCATGTGCCGACAAAATTGCGGAAGTTAATTTCAAATCAGAAATTAATTCCGTATCGGAAGCCAAAACACATCCGGCTGAACTGGAGCGGTTGTCACAACAAGTTGCCAGGCTTACAAAATTGGTTGAAAATTCCTCGAGATTCAGCCGAGACTCTTCACGCTCTAGGAATTTATCTAGTAATAGATCAAATTCCAAATCTCATGGAAATTATAAACCTCGTCAAAATTCGCAATCGAAATCCTGTTGGTACCACACTCGTTACGGTACCAAGGCTCGCAAGTGAATAGCACCTTGCAACTTTACCAAATCCGAAACATTTTCAACAAACTAATCAGCCCTTCTCCTTTGACGACAGGGGTAAGGGGCTCAAATAATACATTTTCTACATTTTTGACAAATCCACTCAGAAACATTTCTTAATCGATACTGGTGCAGATGTTTCTGTGATTCCTGCCAACTCTCTAGATAAACTTTATCCTTCAAATTTACAGTTAACTGCTGCAAATTCTTCTTCCATCAAAACTGTTGGTAGAAAACCTTTAGCTCTGGATCTTGGCCTTCGCCGCACTTTTCAATGGCAATTCATCATTGCCGCTTTCTCCAAACCTATAATAGGCGCAGACTTCCTCTGCCACTATGGGTTACTGGTAGACATTTGAAAGAAAATCCTCTCAGACCCTTTGACAAATCTGAATTCCTCAGCTCGCATTCTCAGGGGCACCCCATCAATAATCTTTCCGTTTTAGTCGGATCTTTTGATGACCCCAGCATTTCCGAGCTGTTACGTAATTTCAAATCAATCACTATTGATTCAGGCTTTGTCAGATCATGTGACTCATCACATTATTACTAAAGGCCCTCCTTTTATGTCAAAAGTTCGCAGATTATCTCCGGAAATGTTACAAGCGGCTAAGAAAGATTTCGATTTCTTACTCAAGCAAGCAATCTGCCGTCCTTCTAGCAGTTGCTGGTCCTCTCCTTTGCACATGGTTCCCAAAAAGAATGGTGAATGGAGACCATGCGGCGAAAAACTTAACACTACTGAAATCACTGTATGGACTGTTTGTTGTCAAATTGCTGGCAGAGAAGAAATCATTTAGGTCATTTGGATCAAGATCCAATTGTGGCGGTTCTTGCCCATATATTCCCAAATTTCGAATGTTTTTCCAAAGTTTTCCCGAGGGCAGATTTGCATCCAGTTTAGTACCAAGATATGCACGCTTGGAGGAGCGAATCATGCGTTTCACCATATTTCGAACCGATTTATATTTCCCAAGCACCACGTCACGACGTCTGATATATTTGTTATACAGTCATTTAGTACAAAAAGTCGTGATCAAAATTACTTGGTGGTGAGATTTGATAATAATGCCTTTAACCTTTGGAAAAATAAACAGTTTTACCCGATTCACGAGTTAATTTTTTTATTACTTGACTTAGACTCTTCATACTGTCAAAAAATGTACCACGCTAACCTGGCAAGTTATAACATGTTGTAAGATGCACTGTAGTCTGGCGTAGGCATGATGAATTTCGGAAACCAGAAAAACGTCAGATACCGTATGAAGTCAAGGCCGACTGGACGCTGTGGTGACTTGGTGTGGTGAAAATAAATAACAGAAATTTCTTGAACTAGGTTTAACCTGTGAAGTGAAAAGTGCTAATAATTAAAGTGAAACGTTATATTGTGAAGAAATATTGCCAAGGAAATTGTGCAACGAATTAATCAGTGAAGTGAATAAAAATTGCGAACATTTAAATTTTAAATAAGTGTCTTAATTAATTAAGGAAGGCACTTATTTTTAATCACAAATGTTCACAAGTTTATTCCCTTCACTTAATTAGTTGGACTAACGATTTCCTTTACACGTGGTTAAAATAAATTAATACAACTAACTGACTAGGCTACTACTCAGCCCTATTTATACTACCACACCAAACAATTGTATCTCCTTGGTATGGCTTTAATCGGTCAGTGTGCACTTAAGGAGCTTATAGGGTCCTTCCCACTACTGCTGAAGCTTCGGTGACTTTCCTTTTCGTCGATATGGGTAAAATAACCAGACGCGGTCTCCTTCCCTGAATCCGATGGAATTAGCTCAGATGTCGTATCGTGTTTTCATTCTATCGCTTAATGTCTTCGGGTTCTTTCTTACCTGTTGACGGATTTCTGCGAGACGCTTCCGAAGTGTAGTTATGTACTCTTCAGTGGATTCAGTAGCCTTTTCAGGCGTTCCGGACTTCAAATCACTCGGCAGTCGAATCTGTGTTCCAATCACGACTTTAGAGGGTGTCTGTATTGTTGAGTTATGTATTGCTGTTAGTAGAAATATCGGAATGAAGCTATCCCAACTCCGTTGATGTTCATTTACTTCTTTCCTTAGATGTTTGCTCACTGTTCTATTAAATTGTTCAACCTTTCCATTAGATTATGGGTGAAGTGGTGTTGTCCACGTTTTCCTTATTCCAAAAATATCGCAAACCTGCTGGAACACCTTAGATTTAAAGTTTTTTCCTTGCTCCGAATAAAGCTCATGAGGAACACCAAATCTACAAATCCAGTTTGTTTCTAACTTTTCTGCGTTTCTTGATTTGGTATCGCAGATATTTCTGAACATTTACGGAGGTAATCCATTACCACTAGAATGTATCGGTTGTCTCGATCTGACTCTGGGAATAATCCCGCAACGTCAATCGCAGTTCTCTCGAAAGGTGCTCCAACATTGTATTGCTGCATAGCTCCCCTGGTTTTTATAACGTCCTCTCTCATATGCAACCAGTATAATCGTTCCCGTAATTTCTCCAAAGTCTTATTGAAGCCAAGATGTCCTCCTGAAGCGCCATTTTGAAATTCTTCCAGCAAATCCTTTATCTTGTTCCTAAGAACTAATACCTGCATTTGGCATGATGACTCGTCGGATTTTTCGTTTCAATATTCAATCTTCAACACAAGGAATCGCATTGCGCTCAGTAGCTCTCTAACGTTCTTCTTCTGTCGGAAATGTCTTTCCATTGGGACCTTTCGTCGTTCTCCTTCCACGTCAAAATTGTAGATATATTCTCGTCTTCTCGTTCAGCTGCTTGAAATTTTTCCTTGTTCCATCCTGTCAAGGGTACGACAGTTGTTCTTTTCACAATCACATGGTCGCATTTATCATCCAGACGGGAACAGTATTTGCAATCCGGCTTACATGGTCGTCGTGAAAGTGCATCTGCATTTCCATGCGATCTTCCCTTCCTATGGATAATTTTGAAATCACAGGATTGCAGTCCTTCCAGCCATCTTGCCACCTGTCGTTCAGGGTTTTTAAATTACATCAACCACTTTAGAGCTGCATGATCAGTTCGGGGAGTGAATTTTTGTCCATAGAGGAATTTATGGAAATGCTTCGTTGCATCAACAATAACTAGTAGTTCTTTCCTCGTAACCCAGAAATTTCTTTCTTGTTTTGATAGAGCTCTGCTATAGTATGCCACCACCTTTTCTTGCCCGTTTACTTCTTGTTACAGCACAGCAAAAATCCCAACATTACTTGCATCAGTATCCAATATAAATGTCTCGCCTATATGCAACTCCTTTGCTATATCAGCGAAAGTCTTCAGAATGCGTCTTAATAAGTGGCTAGTCCAAGAAATTCGAGAGGGGGAAAGATGCATGTCTTCCTTGCGCTGAGGCCTTTAGTGGCCCGTTGTACGCCCTCTGCTCGTCGGCGTTCCTTAAAGTCCACTGTCGAGCCAACTTATCCCCGAAACGAATTGGATAATTCGATTATACCCTGATTTCTTAACTTCTGCTAAATCTACGCAGTAGTATGTTCCTAAGATTCTAGATCTTTTTTGCGTTAGGGCTGGGCATTGGCCGAAAATGTGTAATACGATCTCGTCTTCTTCCCCACATCCCCTGCATAGACTGGTGTTTGCCCTTCCTATTTTTATGGCATGAGCTCTTAGTCTTGCATGTCCTGTCACAAGGCCAAAAAGAAGTTTTAGTTTGGCTTTGTTAAGCTTAATGATCTTTTCAGATTCATGTGCATTGAGAGTTCCCCAAAACTCCTTTGTATGTCTGGCGATGTCGGATCCCTCCCATTTTTCTTTGTGCCTCCTCGTTACCCATTCCATGATTTCCTTTCTGATTTCATGGATGGGTATGCTCAGGTTGAGCGTTATTGGAGTGTTCTCATTTGCGCTCCACCGCGCCAGCTCATTTGCTTTTTCATTTCCTGGGATGCCGCAGTGCCCCGGCACGTATATTAGGGTGACATTATGTTGTCTCCCCAGTTCCGTGAGGGTCTGTTTACATCCCTCTATCGTTTTGGATTTAACCTCGGCGTTAGTTAACGATCTGATGGATGCCTGGCTATCCGTGCATATTGCGATCCTGGAGGATGTTATTCCTCGTTCTATTAGCTGTTTAGCTCTTATCTCTATCGCTGCGATTTTATGTATATAATGGCTCTTTATTTGGCACAATCGTTATAAAGCGTAAAAATCCTACGAAAACTAGCTACCCTAAAAATCACACAAACATTAAGAGGACACAGTAATTAAGATCAAAAAGAACATAACAAAAAATGACTCAATATACTACGTTATTGTAAATAGGTTAAGTAAAAAGGACTCAAAAATTTGAAGGCAAAAACCTGTAAAAAAGGAAATAGAAAAAAAATTTTTAAATGCCTCCAAGTGAGTGCCAGCTCTAAGAAAAGTTCAGATAAATTTTGAAAAGAATCTGAAACAAAACCTAGAGCTTAACCTAAAACGAACGAATAAAATGAACCGAAACCGAAAAATCGAGCTAGAACATGATTGTCTGAGTGTTCCCAGCGAGTAGATGCAGCACCGGGCGAAGTTTCTACTTCGGGAACCACTGCTCCCCAGCAAATGCCCTCTCCGTAGAGCAGTTCGCCACTTTTCTAGTCCTCCGGGAGCACTCATCCAAACATGTTCTAAACGAACGCACAAAAGTTTCGAACCGATTAGAGTCCCGCGGGACCAGTCTGCAGAGTCATTGACTTCTGCAAACTGCTCCCATAATCCCCCCAGTTCTACGATTCCAACGTGAGACTTGTCCTTCCCGCAGCACTTGCAGTAATACCAAAGCGAAGAGAAGCTTCGTGGACAAGCTACTGCAAGTCTAAACATAAAGGTTGCCAGGTGCAGTTGAATGTGTCGACCTTCAACCTGGCATCGAAGTGGTTCTTAAGTGCATGTGTGTGAAACTGTAGGTTAGTGGGCTGTTGCCCAGGCTCGATCCACATGCAGTACAGATGAATTGTCGATTAAGCAAGTGTTAAGATATAGCTTATCAAGCAGTTCACCTGGTTACATGTCCTTGGCCCCAGTAAAAACGACGTTCTTGTAATACTGAATGTCGGGCAGATATACTGGCACATATCGCGAACACGATTATTAATGTCGCACAAGGTCGGGCATGTGAAGTTTCTGTGGAACAGGGTTCCTTAACCACCGCAAACCGTGCAAACCGAGTTTCTTCAGAGCCATGCGGCTATTAGATGTTTTACCATCGAGCCCCACATATACACCTAAATATTTTAGGCAAGTATTCGTCCATTGTATGCCGAGGGGAGAATCTAAGCTAATCAGCCACCTCCTACACCATAGGCCTTGGCTTTTGCTTAGGTTAACCCTAGCGCCCGCTAATCGCTCATATTGTTCGAAAAACCTACGAGCGACTGGAAATGCATCATCTTTCGTTACAAATATAGACAGGTCGTCAGCATCCGCTAGAATTAGTGACCTTATAGTAGTTTATGGTAAGTCAATTGAATATTGTCTCAACGATTGACGAAGATTTACTAACAGCGGCTCCAGTGAAAAGTCATAAAGCATTCCTGACAACGGGCATCCCTGCCTGATACCCCGACGAAACGAATCACTGAATCTCTATACAGACCACTGATGATCTCAATCAAACTGAACGGAAGCTCAAATATATCGATCACTCTCAGTATATACTCATTTGAGACGCTATCAAACGCCTTTTCTTGATCCAAAGAGATCATGGCCATTTGTGAACTAGTTTTTTTATGGTAGGCGAAAAGATGCTTTGCTACGGCGATTTTGTCGTAGATACTACGACCTGGAACGCAGTAGGACTGTGATGGGTGTATTACTGAGGCAATCACTGAGCGAAGTTGAGTTCCCAGTGTTTTGCACCCTTTTTAGTATTCCACATTTCACAGAGTAACTGGCCTCCAGTTTCCCATCCTCTGAAGATCCCCCTTCTTAGGTATTAGACGCATAACGGATCTCCGCCAACTTGACGGAAATTCTCTATGTCCAACCACTGCAGAATTAGAGACATCCAAAAGGTCCGGAATCAAAAGATTCCTTAAACGAACAAAGAACTCTGGAGTAAGACCATCATAACCAGGAGAAGTATGATGTCGAAGATCTTTCGTTGCAGTAAGGATATCATCGAGAGTTCTCCAAGCGTTCCAGGAATCCTCTACTTTCATCAGAGAAAGTAGGAACATGATAAAAGAATTCATCGTTGGACGAGAATGTTGGCAACGTCGATTCAGCATAAAGCCGCGTATAGTAGGATCTGGCCCAATTCGGCAAGAATCTAGTCTACTTCACAAAAAGCGGTACGACGTCGAGTTGTCTGGAAGAAGTACTCGGTCGGAGACTCGCCCTCTCGCAACCAGCGCGACTGGAGCACAAACTCTAAGCTATGCTTGTAGTTTTGTGCTGTCAGTCGTTCCTTAAGTCTCTTGTATTGTGCGAGTAACTCTGGTTGCGCGGAAAAAAGCGTACCAATCCGGGTAACTTCGGCTGTCAAACTCGATGCGTGATATCTGCTTGTCTCAATAAATGAGCGAATCTGAAGCCTTCCAACATCCCACCAATAGCTATGTTTTGAATAAATATTCTTGTTATTACGCCATTGGTGCCAAAACTGAATGAATTCTTCGATGAACTGCTCTGAGTTCAACAAGTTATTGTTGAAAATCCAGTAAGCAGTTCGCTTTTCGACCAAAGTGCTTGTCGCCAGAACAAGAAGATGATCACGTAATGAACACACTTCATGAGTGACACTAACGAAAAAGTTAAGAAGGCTAGACGAGACGTAAAGTCTGTCTATCCTCGAACCCGAAAAGCTACCCTGGACATTTCGGAAAACCCTTGTGTATGACCTAGTCGTTGGATTAAGATAACGGTAGACATCCACAAGGTTGCTATGTCTGACTAGACTCGACAATCGCGCGGCGTTCACCGAGTTGAATTCAACTCTAGAATGACGATCGATTGAAGAATCTAGTGTGCATTTGAAGTCACCACCAAGGATAACCTCACCACCGAAGATTGTAATATGCGACAGGATTGAGTCCAACACCTGTCTTGGAGTATCCTGGTCATGTGGCAGGTACACTACCCTTAGAGTTTTGTCCCCTAAGACGAAATCCAAGGAAGACGTGAAACCTGGTAAGATGTCTGTGTATATAGGAGACATCAGTGTAAAGCTCTGGGACAGCAATTGCCACACCGGAACCTATACGGGGTGTTTCTGTGGCAAAAACTGTGTAACCCTTGTGTAGCTTTGAATTTTGTTCTAGACGTGTAAATGTGGCTTGTGTAAAAGTGCAATGTCCGTGTTTCGTTGTCTTATGTCTTTCAAAATACTTTGTAGTCGTGTGGGTGCACTCAATCCCCTGCATTGATTGATGTTATCCTACACATTCAAGAAATCGGTAGAACTCAGACAATGACTGTACGACTCTAATGATGAAGAGCCCTGTCCAGTTGGAGATCCTAAAGAATTCCCGAGACCTTGTTACAGAGGCGCTCGCACCTCCACACCTCATTATACTTCTTTCTGGTCTCTGCCATATGCAGTTTCAGTTGGGGCAGGATCCTGGCAGGATCCTCCAAGGTCACGCCTGAGAATGGTCAGGATCCTGTCCGAACTCTTCTTGTAGTGAAGGCTATCGAGAAGCGAGCACAGCTTCTCTCTCGGAACCTCCACCAAAGCAGGATCCACTTCAAAGCGGCTACTGATCGAAATGGAACTTCCACACGATTCATAGCCGCTTTGGGTTGGACCGGCCGTCTCGAGAGCAGAGACAACCTCTACGTCCGAGAGAACATCAGTGACATCCATTGGTATCACCGATGATGCACTCGGAGCGCAAGGTATGGTCTCTTCACCCGAGACCCTCCCATTACCTTACCGCCTTCTTCGGTGGTGGCATCATCTCCTGGTCAGGCTTGCTCTTAATTTTCTCTTCATCCTCTTTTTCTTTTTCTTTTTCTTTTGACTACCACTGGTAACCTACTCGTCCGAAGTGTCCGCTTTTTCCCGTGTTGGAGTGGCACTGTTTACAGCCGGCGTCGGATTTGCCTCAGGGTGTTGCTCCTCAGACACCTTAGTGGCAGGTTGCTCCAAGAGGGCAGGCGCAGCACTGGGCGAAGTTGCTGGTTGGGAAACCTCTGCTGGGATCTCCTCCACAGTGACCTCAGCCACTTTCCTGAGCCTCTTAGGACACTCCGCGATAAAGTCGTTCGCTTCAGTGCTCACCTCAATCCAGGTCATCGATCATGCAACACTGCACTAGAAGCCATCTGGAAGCACACACCCCTGGTTCAGAGTGATGTGTGCTTCACGGCTAAAACTCGAAATGCCACCGCCGAGTCTCTCGTCCCCAATTCTGAGTGGTTCTGCCCGGATCTTGCCCTGGATCTTTCCGAACCTTCCTAAGAAGGCCTCAAGTTCGTCAGACCTGGCCCGGAGGGGGGCCCGAGAAAAACAGACTCTTATCGGCTTCACTGAGGCCGGGTAAGGTTGAGGTGCCTACCACCGACGTCGATACCTTCAAGCATCAGCTTGGTAGCTGCGTCGATTGTGGTGGTATAGATCTCCACCATTCTGCGGCCAACCAGTCCAAAGGAGAAAATATTCTCCAACGGGACCACCAGTGACAAAGCCTTGCGTGCAACTTCGAAGGTGTTTAAAGTGCATACCATATCGTTCGTCCTGCCGCTGACAGTCAAAAAGACCTGGAAGCCCCGCGACTGTCTTAGGCCGAAACTTTCCCAAGTCAGCCGGAGGCTGACGTGGAGTCACATAACTATATCTGAATAATTATACTAGAACTTTTCTTAGAGTTACCACTCACCTTCTGGGCGTAGTTAGTCCCTGCTACTACCTCTAGTCTAACAGGCACTGGTCCTTTCGGCTTTGTCTTAGTGGATACAATCTTCTTTGTCCCAGAAAGATTTGGGCAAAATATCACAAGTTGCGGTGGTGGTGCTGTTCTTGAAGCTTCTTTTACAACTTCGACCAGCTTAGGTGTGGGCAAAAGTTTGCTTGTTGCAGCTGCCGTCGCAGACGCCTTCACAGTTGGTGCTGCCGTAAGGTTATTGGATGCGGCGGTTGTCGCAGGCGCTTTAGCAGCGGGTGCTGCCGAAAGTTTACTGGTTGCGACAGTTGTCGCAGGTGCTTTTGCAGCGGGTGCTGCCGTATCTTCACCAAATGCAGACGTTGCAGGTGTGATGGTTGCCGACTTCCGAGGAGCGGCAGATGCTGACCTCTTGAGCTGCACCATTGTCTTCCTTAATTTGGCCTCTTCTGTTGGGCCCTTTCTAGCCTCTGCTGTGGGCTCTTTTGCTGATGGTGGTGTTGGTGAGAAAGAGCCAAGGTCTAGCTTTTGTCCCAGATCCTTCTTTTTAGTGTACCACGCTAAACTGGCTAGTTATAAGAAAAGTTTGCGCATTTAATGTAGTTTTCGAAATTGTGTAGCAAGTTTCATGTATTACTTTAAAGAAAGAAGATATTGGTATTTTACTGCTAAGGGAGCTAATTTTCAAAGTATTTCAATTATTGGTCAGATTCACTTGCAGTGAAGCTATTCGACGTGTAGGACGAGGATAGATGGCGTTTGACATGAGTTAGAAAAAGGAAGCTAGTGACGGCGTTTGACTGCATACCTCTGCATGTGTTTGGTTGGCACTTGTCAGTTTTTACACTCTTTTGTTTGCTTTGCTACAGTCGTTTCACATTCGTATTTTTATTGTATTTACTACCAAGGGTTTTTGCTTTGTTATTTGGACTTTTGTTTTGCCTTGTATAAGAGATAATATCGGACTGACCTGGCATTCTTCTGGACTCTGTGTTTGTGTTACTTTGTAATCTAATCTGTATCGCGAAAGATACCCGAATGCATTGAGACATCCTGACTATTGTGTTTTCATTAATGTTCACCGCGCATATTCGGAAGGCAGAATGCCTAATATTGGCGGTGCAGTGGTAAGACATTGTGTGGATTAAGATGAAATAATTTTACAAGAAATGGATAGAGTGGATCTTTCTAACACTTGGTATGGTCCCTCGTATGGAGGTTCAAAATATGGTCGAGCACTGTCTACTCGAATGAAAACAAAAGTGCAGTTTCTTGAATTTTTGAAGATGAAAATTTTTGTGAAGAATGGTGCGATGCTGTTGCCGGTTACCGATAATTGCTAAACCTTAATATAATAATTGAAACCTAAAAGAACAAGCGGGACATATTATATCCACTGAGAATTTTGATAGCACTTTAAGGATGCTTTGAGCGACCAATGCCAGCTTTCGATGAAGCTGTTTGCTTGTGGGTGGTTCGCTTTTGTACGACAACGTTTGATACCTAGCAACTTTAAAAGTGTTTAAGTTAAACAAAGATGATGCGAATTGTGTGTCTTGATCTATAATAATTGTCGATGGCACACCATATCTGCCAATGCGCTGATGTTATCGTTGGAAATAGCTTCCAGCCAACAATCGGTCAATTATTGTGAAGCAATATTTAAAGCCTTCGGAGCTTGGTCCAATTGCAACGATGTGGATTGTCTTTACGCGTTCTGTTTCATGTTGGAAGTTGGACAATGGAGCATTTAAATGCCGTGAGAGCTTGGCTTTTTGGCAAGCTACACAGTTGTTGCTCCATTCTTTGCAATCCATTTTAATCTATGGCTAAAAGACTCTATTGGTTAGAAGTTTAACTGATGCTTTACTTCCGTCTTAAATTATGTACTGCCTCGAAGATGTTTTTACGAACATTTTTCGAAATATATGGACGCATTTTGTTGCAACAAACGTCACAGAAAATTTATTTGTCTAAAGTAATTAGTTTGACGTTAATTATTTTAAGAGAAGAATTTTGAATAATATTGGATGTTCTTCGGTGGATATATAATGCAGTACATCGTGTTTAGTTTGCGAAATTGCTTTCTGTCGAAATATTTTTGAAAGTTTTGAGCAACTTTGGATTTAATTTAGGATCAGCATATATGGCCAGAGATTCCGAAATGTTTTGAATGATTTAGCGATTGCTCTAATTGAGGTAAGGGAATCCATGAGTATCCTGTTCTTAAAATCAATAAACAATCCGTATTTTCGCAAAAAATCAACGCCGATTATGGGTTTAGAAACATCAGCTATTATGAAATCTCAATGAACCGTATGTGTTGATTACTGAACCGTTTGCTGCCAAAAGTTTCAGACCATTAGGGTTAATGAATTGTGTTTTGGAATAACAGAAACATCTGAACCAGTATCAATCAGAAAGTGTGTGTTTGTGGATTTATCAAAATTGTGTAAGCGACTCTTGAGTATGTCAAATGCCCCCGTCGCTAATGGAGACTGACCAGGTTGTCGATTGTTTTACTGTGAATTTGCACAGTTGAGTGCAGTTGTTGGCTTTTGTGCAAAATTTATAGTGATACCAGCACCACTATTTGCATTTCGACAGGCTACGATTACGTGATTGTGTTCGCGACTTTGACCATACCAAATTGTTGTTATGAGGTCGAAATGACGAAAGAACGTAAGTTTGCCGGCGTGGTTTTGTAGTGATGTTATTGCTGAAAACTCTGTCTTTGATTCGGTTGAAAATGAAAACGCTCTCATCCAACGCACTTAACAGGTGGTTAAATTTCGCTTTAGTGTAATACCTGCTTGATCGAACTGTGATTCTGGCTGAATTCTTGCGGACCGACAAATTGGTATGGTTTTTACAGGCACCGCATTAATCGACAACGAAGCAGAGGAGGGAAGTGGAACAGTCAATTGACCCGGGTCAGAAACGCATTACTTTATTGTTTTTTCGCCCAATAAATCGTTAAACTCATTCATACCTAAGCAATGTGAGGGTTTAGCAAATTTGACAAAAAAATTTATTTTAAATGTAATATATTAATCATGAAAAAGAAAGTAAAGCTTAACTATAACTTATCTTTTTTATTTTGGTTTGCCCAAAATTTTTATATATCCGCTTGACTTATAGTTTGTCACGTCTGGTGTTATTGGCTGCTTTCTATTGAACACAGCGCTTGGTTGCTTTTAAATGCTGTCTTCTTGGTTTATGGTTTAATAGAGTAGCTTACCACTGGAATCTATTAATGCTGTTTATAAGTGTGTGCCTTACCACTGATGCGGGGCACCTCTATTGAACTTTTAGTGTTGTCACCACTATAAATGAAGTTTGATGAAAGCCTGTATTACCACTGGACACGTCTATCAAAGTCTTCGTATGTGATGGAATCACGACATTCATGATAATGTCGGGGTCAGCAGTCGTCACCAGGGGAGGGGTAGTCTAACTTTGTAACGTGTGGACCGATTTGAATGATTCTTCTTTTGATGTCTAGATTACTTTGACCCACTGATACGACAACACAAATTTATGAGGCGGGGGGGGGGGGGGGGTGCGGAGTGGGCGTTAAACGATTTCTTAAATCACATACTTATTTGGAATATTCTTTTTTGGGTGCGTACAGTATGATCTCCCATTGCTAATCTATGGAAAAATGTTGACCTAGGGTTGGGGTGGGGGGAGGGGTAAACTAACTTTGTAATGCGTGGACTGAATGGAAAGAGTAACTAATTATATTCAGAGCAAAATTCTGGCTTGTGGTGAGAGTTGGAGTATGGGCGATACCTAGCTTCATAAGGTATAGACCGATTTTGATTCGGTTGTGAAGAATACGTTTCCTGATTGATAAATGATAACAATTTTGTACCTAGTGTGACTACGATGATTCTCTGAATACCTTAATTTTCTCTTGTTGCATAGAGTACAGTGGCGCAATAGGGTCATGTTAAGAATTTTCTAAGGTGAGAGTGTGAAAAGGTGATCGTAACAAATTTCGTAATATGTTGCCGGATTTCGATAATTCTGTTTCCATTCTTTAGAATGCATTACCTCTCCAACTTTTGAAATTGCTTTATTCTTACGAGCAGCATTCTTCGAGTCGTATATATGTATGAAGACACTAAAAAGTAAAAAATAAAATACCTTTAAAAAAAAAAGTTTAACCGATTTTACGAAAAGCGCTAAAACGCATAAAAAATAATCTTTCATTTTATATCTATTATGACATTTTGAAGTCGGTGGAAATTAAACAAATAAAACAACTACCCCAACACAATCGAAGGTAATATATAAAACTACCTTAACGTTTAAGCTGACAGGATCATAAGGAAGGACGATTAAATACTTTTGTTGTAGTTGTTTGGTTTGTTTAATTTTAATCGACTTCAAAATGTAGTAATAGATATAAAATTAAAAATTATTTTATGCTTTTTAGCGCTTTTTGTGAAGTCGCTTCAACTTTTTTTTAAAAAACTATTTTATTAAAGTTGACAAATGGCTTCTTGCATGATATTTAACGATTGGTTTTAATTGGCCTTTATAGAGTTAACAAATTTCCAGAACTGCTTTGGAGCGGTACCTAAAGTTAATTTGACTCTATCCAAATAGTCATTATAAAAAGCTTGCAGAGCACAGCATAATTGGCTGCGTTACTCGGAAGAGGTTGATCAGTCAGATTGACTCCTTGAGAAGAAGAAGCTCATCCAAGCTTCTTTCTTAAAGTTCTTCAAGTGCTTCGTAAAACCATTAAGTCAGGGCTTAGAAGTGCACTAGCTGCTATGTGGAACTTTGTTGAATAACCCTTTATGTTGAGTCTTGGTAGCAACCAAAGTGATGATGATCCACCGATGTCTACCAACCTCTTGGGTTACTTTTTTAAAACTGCGTTTTTGGAAATTTACCATGATATTAATGTTAAAGATTTTACAAGTTTAACGAGGCTTTCGCCAATTTATCTGGAACCCGAAGGTGTGTGTTTTTAATTTTGAATTTGGCTAATACTTTCTCGTGTGGTCTTCATAGCATTCCCGTGTTTTTCTGAAAAGTTGTAGATTGTCTCGTATTTATGTCCTCCGTGACATATTTAATTTATCTAACTGTCATGGTGTCTTCTCGCAACCTTAGAATTAGAATTAGAATTAACCCTTCTAACTCAGAAGGCGCACTTCACAAGCAAAAGCCTGGAATCAATTGACCTATTCACCAGAATATAACATATATTGAGGCGAATGAGGCTCCCATAACCCATGCAATAAAATATTAGTAAAAATCCAAAACACTCCCAAACACTACTATCAGAAGTGCAGAGATAACAGAGAACGTTTAAGCACATCCTTAGTAAGAGCCAGGTCAAACATAGGACACATATTCACGGCCCTACACATGCGGTTAATAATAATAAGTTATCCGCAGTTATTGATCGATCATTAGTAAACAAAGATAAGATCATTAGTAAACAAGCCAAATACACCCAAACACAAAATCAGGGATGCACAGGCAGCTTAAGCCAAGTCAATACAAAACATACAAGGAAGGAAACTTTACGCCACACAAAAAAACAAAATCAAAAAGAACAAAGACAAGTGAGTACAACAGGATGGTTACAAATTATAAAGGTTCCTCTTTAATGTTAACTTGTCTACGTTAGTGCTGAAAACATCACCAACACCATTAGCAAACCTACACATGCGATTAACAGGCTCGAACATACCGTAACTAGTGCGCGAGAAAGCTATCTGAAAGTTCGAACGGTTTCGAAGGGAATAGGACAGTTCTCTAGGTGATATTTTGGAAGAAAGTTCCGCACTGTCAATCTTTCCCTGTAGAAGCTGGTATAGAAAAATTATATCGGCAACCCAGCGACGCTTCTCGAGAGTAGCAAGTTGTAGCAGTCCCAACCGATCACCATATGGAGGTAGAATAAAAGGGTCACTCCAGGGCAAAGCACGAAGGGCCGATCTCACAAATCTACGCTGTACAGATTCAATACGTTTAGTGTGAGATCCATAAAACGGAGACCAAACCGGACTAGCATACTCCAGCAGTGGTCTAACAAGGGATGTATAAAGATGGAGTCTTATGTGAGGGCTAGGAAATTCCCTGGACCAACGGAGGATAAAACCCAGCATAGAGCTGGCCCTGGCAACGATATTATTAATGTGGGGGATGAAGTTAAGTTGCCTATCAAGATACACACCCAAATCCTTCGCTCCTTCCACCCGTTGAATACAAATATCTTCAAACTTGTACTGAAAAGTACAGTAGTTGATGGACCTCGAGAAGGTCATAACCTGACATTTACCGATGTTTAATTTAAGATTATTATTGACACACCAGCTATAAAATATTTGCAGTTCTGACTGCAATATCTCGCAATCCTCAAAAGATTTGATTGGGAGAAAAATCTTGATATCGTCCGCATAAATAAGAATTTTACTTCTTTGAAGCAAATAAGTAATGTCATCAATAGATAAGATGAACAACAGAGGCACAAGATGACTACCCTGAGGAACGCCGGAAGGAGCCACAAAAGCATCAGAGAGCACGCCACGAAAACGCACTCTATAAGTCCTATTGTATAAATACGACTTAATCCATGCAATGAGTTGGGCCGGGAAACCCAACCTGGCCAATTTGAAAACGATAATAGAGTGAGACAGCTTATCAAAGGCCTTACTAAAGTCGGTATAAATGCAGTCAGTCTGGCAACCTTCCAGAAATCCACCCACACTGCCAGACACAAACTCTAATAAGTTGGAAACCGTTGACCTACCCTGAATGAATCCATGCTGCCTGCTAGAGATTAATCTCCTACACCCAATAGGCAATTGGGACTGGATCATCAGTTCGAAGAGTTTTGGAATGCAAGATAGTTTAGCAATAGGTCTATAGTTAACAATCTCTCTCCTATTCCCACTCTTAAATACGGGGATTAAAAATGAAGCCTTCCAAAATGTAGGGAAGCGACCAACCAAGATAGATCGCCGGAAGAGCAAAAGTAAAGGACTTAATAACACCGAAGAACACTTCTTTAAGACAACAGCAGGAACCCCGTCCGGGCCATAAGAAAAGTCTTCCGGAAGATCCAAAATATGCTTGTATAAGCTCTCCTCCGTGATAGATGGAATAGGTACGGGGGATATATTACTATTATTAATGTGCGAAAAGTTGTTACTTTCTGGATAAAAATCGGATGATTCAAATGCGCCCCTGAAGTATTCAGCAAATAAATTACAAATAACCTTAGAATCGTTACTGGAACTTAACCCGAATTCCATAGTCGATGGATAGTTATCAACCCTTCTCTTCATATTGACGTAATCAAAAAATGCACGGGGGTCAGAGAATAAGTTGCCTCTAAGGTTCAGTAGGTATTCGTCATATAGAGAACGAGAAAGACATATGAAATGTTCGTGACAAAGTATAAATTCACGCTTAGAGTCTAAACTTCCCACTCGCAGGTACTTTTTCCAGAGTCTATTTTTCCTATTTCTGAGAGTTTTTAATTCTCTGTTAAACCAGGGGGGAGCGGATTCTCTACTTCTAACCCGGACATAGGGGACAAACCTAGCGAAAGCTTCGTATAAAATTTCATAGAAACCAGAAACGTTCCTGTCAATATCGTCACTAGACAGACAGGTATGGAAGTCTAAATCACCAAGATATTCATTCATAGCCTCAAAATCGGCCATTCTAAAGTTAAAACTAAATTCACATTCGAGATTATCGACACGCACGTCCGAGAGAAAATGAAAAGTGACAAGCAATGCAGGGTGAAACATGTCCAGACTCGTCAAGGGAAAGAGGCTAGGTTCCACAAAAGTGAGCGTGGAGTTCGTAGAGAACACTAAATCAAGCTGTCTACCCATATTGTTACTCACATTGCTCATTTGGCAAAGTCCTATGCAAGCCAAGGTGTCAAGGAACTGTGATTGTCCCTCAGTCAAGTTATGGGGAAGATAGCTATCGTCATCATCATTCACTACCCATCTCACGTTGGGTAAGTTGAAGTCCCCTACTAGGACAATTTCGTCCTTAGAACGCATCTGGTCATGAATAAAGTCGATATGCTGAATAAGAATGTCATACCGACTCAACCCATTATTATCGACGACATTGCCCATGTCTGGAGGTATGTAACAACAAATTAAAAAGAGGTCGCCCGAATCGAATGAAACCTTTACTGAGACTTGTTCCAGATCAAATTGATCCGAAAAAGACGGAGGGTCCACAAAAGTAGCATTTAGAAAATTTCTACATGCAATGAGAACACCACCTCCCCGTACAGACGAATCCGCAGACCTGTCCCTGCGGAAGACCTGAAAGGAGTCATTAAATAGCTCGGCATCCGAGATACCCTGGTGTAACCACGTCTCAGATAAAGCCATCAAATCAAATTCAGAGTTAACAGATGAGAAATAAAAATTATTAGTTTTAGTCCTTAACCCTCTCACGTTTTGATAGTAGAGAGAGAGCTTATCCCGTTTTTTAAATTGGGAGATTGAGCGACTATCGGCCCGGCACGGCGGTGATTACGGGGTACGAAGATCTTATAAAAGACATCCACGGGCCAGAAATTATCCCCAAGAAGAGTATCGGCCACCGGAGTAGGAGCAGATAACAGGAAAGATGAATAGGGCCTTGAAGTACCGCTTATCCTCCTACAGGACACCTCCGATGTGTCAACACCCTTAGATCCAAGGAAACGTAACATAACCTCACAAGAGGTACCAGGTGTAAGTCGAGAGACAAAAATCTGTTTCGGGCGAGGAACGGCAGATAGCTCGACAATGTCAACACCAGGTTCACCAGCAGACTGACCTTCCGGCATGGGGAACAGAACAGCATCCGATGTGCCCCGAGAGAGAGATGGGGAAGGAGAACCATGCAGCCCCGGAATAGCAGGATCATGGTAGGCAAGAGCCTGACCACTGCCCAAAGGGTCAGAAGGCAACGCGGATACACGATTCCGATGACGGCGTGCACGACCACGACGCACGGATTTGCTAGGGGCAGGCTCGGAAACACTAGGAGCCTCATCAGAAAGGGGTATGGAAGGAAAATTTGGCTCAGTCACAGGAGCAGGACCCTCCGGGTGCCCGGGAACAACCAATGGCAGGGACGAAAGTAGGTCAGTAGAACCAGACGAAGACGGCACTGAGAAACTTTCAAAGTGGGTGGAGAAAGCTCTTACATCAGACGAAATGGAGGATAACGCAATAGCGTTGGCCGAAACAGCAGAGGAGCAAGACCTAATATCACCTTTCACTTGCTTGACGCAGCGACGAATGTCTTCAAAGAAAGGCAGCAAGGGAGACGAGTCCATTGAGGGACAAAAAGCAGGGTTGAAACCCGCAAGAGCAGTCTGCACATCGTCCAGTGACCCAGACAACGCGGTAACGCGCGAAGTCAGCTCGTGGCATCTCCTCTCTAAAATACCAGAGTTAGCCTCCACTGCCTCAATGACTCCAACCACCTTATCCAATCTCCCATTCAAGGTGTTGATGTCATCAGATAGCAGCTCAAGACAAGCCAAACGATTGCAGACGGAGTTGACCTTATCCGCAACAAGGGCCAAGTCACAAGAAAAGGTGTCAGTGATACCCTTTACAAGCCTTAGAATGTGACAGGGCTTAATTTGCGCGCATTCGGAGCATGTCCTTGAACCACGCTTCAAGCAGGTGGCATGAAAAACATGACCACACACTCCGTCACAGGTGACCCCACCCTCAGAGATCACACCGGCACAGAAACCGCAGCTGGCCATATTGCAGCGCTAATAAAGACAAAAATAAATAAAAAATAATAAGAAAGATCCGGAATGACTATTGAGGAGCACAAGAAGGAATATTATTAAAGAAAGAAAGAAAAAAAAAATTGATAAATAAATAAAAACAAATGAACCCACAGCACAACAATAAATGCAGGAATCGAAAGAATGTAGGTCAAGGGAACCCGCAAGAAAAAATAAATAAACAAATAACAATAACAAATAATAATACAGAACGATGCAGTGAAACACAGAAAAGATCACAGCACAGATCTGATAATAAAATAAGGATCGTCAGCATAAATAAAAGATAATAAATAAACAAGTAAATGATAAAATTCCAATTAAAATTATAGGCACACAACTCAAAACAAAATGTACACACAGCTGATCCAGAACTAAAATAATGACACACAGCTGATCCAGAACTAAAATAATGACACGGCAACAAAAGCAAAAGCAGTGAGAGAAATAGCAATGAGAGAAATAGCAATTCACGGACGGTTACAACGGCATAAACACAGAATCGAACAGAGAGAACATATGGAGCAAACAGCAACTGGAAACAAAAACAAAGCCAGGCGAGCGCACAAGTAACGGGAAAAAACGGAGGATTACCGAAATATGATAAACAAACACAAACCAAACCAAAATGCACAGAAACAACACAAATAGGTTAAAAAAAAAAAATTCAGAAAAATTGCAAAGCAACAAAAGTCTACAAACCAACACTGCAAGCCAAAATCACGCAACCAAAACTATGCCAAATTAAACAACCAACAAGTGAACACAGTTATACAACGCATAGCAATTCGATATTAAGTACACCACAGAAAACCACAAAAACACGTCCGCACGGCACGACAATCGATCAAGAACTCCAACAATCTGTGATAAGATTCATAAGAAAGGCCGCAAACGTGATGTATCAAATTATCGACCAATTACTAATTTGTGTGATATTGCTAATGTTTTTGAAGACTTGGTTTGCGAACTCCTGTATTTTCTAAATTCAGGCTTGTAAGCAAGTCGACTATACTTTAACCGACAGTAGTAGGACTTTCAACAGAATTAATCATAGAGTTTTCATTCATAATCTGTATGTGTTTGGGTGTCCTTTTGCCTTAGTGGACTGGGTATACTCTTACTTGTAAGATCGGACGCAGCGTGTTTTATTTCGGGGTGCACTTTCTAGATAAATAAATAACGCCTCCCCAGGACAGCAATCACGGACCATTGCTATTCATAATTGAGTATGACTTGAAAATTCTTTGTTATGCTGATTAAGCCAAAAAAATGGCTTTTACATTCTGACTTTCACAATTGATGCTTTGTTAACTTCCTTCCTTTAAACATTAGTAAGTGCATTATAATGTCGTTCTGTCGGAAAAAGATTCCCATCCACTTCTACCATACCATCGACAGTAGCTCTTTAATTATACTTGGCAAGACCAAAGACTTGGGTGGTTTTGCTCAACACTAACTTTTCATTTGAGAATCACATCGAAGCTATCTTTCGTAAATTAAGCTAAATCGACTTTGAGTTTCGTTTGAAGATAGTCAAAGGAGTTTGACGACCTATATATAACGAAGCGCTTTTATTGTACTTTTGTTACACTTAACCTGGTGTATGCTAGTTCAGTCTGATCTTCTTTCTTTATGGTTCACATTAATCGGATCGAAGCAGTCCAGCGTAGATTTGTAAAACTTTCCCTCCATAGTCTTCCCTGGGCCGATATCACCCTAAAAGTGATTTTGCAAACATCTAAAAACCAAGAATACTAGTACTTATATAGATGAATTTAAAAAAAACACGATTAACTAGAGTCAAATAACTTATGAGTTATAGTCGACCAAGTTAATGACTACATGATCCTACACTGAAGACCTTTCAGTCAGTCATTGCATTCCCCGGTTGGCACAATATAAAAAAAATGTTAAGGGGTGGGGGGAGGGGGTTGAACCTAACTTTGTAACAGACAGATTTGTATGATTATTCCTTTTGCTAGTCCAGTGTAATCATTTTACTTTATGGTTCACATTAATCGGATCGAGGCAGTCCAGCGTAGATTTGTAAAACTTTCCCTCCATAGTCTTCCCTGGGCCGATATCACCCTAAAAGTGATTTTGCAAACATCTAAAAACCAAGAATACTAGTACTTATATAGATGAATTTAAAAAAAACACGATTAACTAGAGTCAAATAGCTTATGAGTTATAGTCGACCAAGTTAATGACTACATGATCCTACACTGAAGACCTTTCAGTCAGTCATTGCATTCCCCGGTTGGCACAATATAAAAAAAATGTTAAGGGGTGGGGGGAGGGGGTTGAACCTAACTTTGTAACAGACAGATTTGTATGATTATTCCTTTTGCTAGTCCAGTGTAATCATTTTACTTTATGGTTCACATTAATCGGATCGAGGCAGTCCAGCGTAGATTTTTAAATTTTCCCTAAATAGTTTTCCCTGGACCGATCCTCATTTACTGCTTTCATGTGCGAATCGACGCAAAATTATCTCAATGGAGAATTTTGAACCACCAACTCCAAAATTGTTTTTGCCTTTGACTGTTTACAAGGCGTGTTAATTTCCCCTTAATTATTGGGGAAATTGAATTTATCAATTCCGGTAGGGCCTTTGAGGAACCAGAACATTTTCCATGTTCCTTTCCACCGCACAAAATATGATATGCCAATATCATCTCTTTGATAGCCATCGGCTTAGTTAGATTTAGTTTTTTTTATCTTTTTAATTATATTGTTATCTAAATATTGTTATCATGTTGAAGTAATCAGAATTTTGATGAACCTTGAATGACTAAATGTTTTTTTTTTTTGCGTTTCTCCTTCATAATAATTACTTCTAGTACTTGAAATCTTGACTGCAAAAATGTGAAGAAATCGTCAAGCTTTTGTAGTTGTCAAGGGGACTTCAATGATTATTCATAAAGTTTTTGCGACTACTTATCTAATTTCTGCAGAAGAAGGTGTTTAAGGATGGGGCTCTACTCCTTTATTTTGATTCTAACCTGGTCAAGTGTCGATGGTGTTCTCCAGTCACATTTCTCTTCAAATAATACATTTTCACGGCAGCGGTTATTGCTGTTTTATGTTAGTGTATTTTTTAAATGAATTAATAAATTTTTGAATAGTTTCAACTTAATGACGCTCCCATCCATGCCAAAAAATTGGCGAAAATGATAGCAAAAATTCAAATTCAACTTTTTTAATTATGTAATAGATTTCATAATATATGCAATGACAATCAACCGCCTCGAATTTCTTCTGTAAACAACAAAGTTCTTTTCTTTCATTTTCTGGTTGATGTTCTATACTACTATACTTTTGTCAGGCATCTTAATTTTCTAGAAGCTTAATTTAGCGACATCTGTTATAGGTTAGGTTAGGTAAATGTGGCTGCTTAAAATGGCACACATATGCCAAAACGGCACGTTGTGACACCACAGTTGAGACTGTGCACTCAACCCTATAACCTCTAAGGAGAGAGGGGAGCCGACCTAGAGCTCTTTAGAAGGCCGAGCTAGATCAAGTATTTTTGGCTAGAGCACAAGTTTGCAGCCCTATCATGTAGCCGGGAATCAGTAAGACCTCCTGATAAACAGAACTAGGCCAAGTCTGTTAGCGTGTCTATCTATGAGACAGTATTTTGAAATGACGGCAACGACAACACTTATAATGTTTCGTCCGAGCAAGATGAGCTCTCTCGTCCTCTTTGGATAAAGAATCCGGGTAATAAGTCAGGTGTGTTTCCTCTGCCATCTAACATTCGCAATAAGCTGGTAATTTATATCCGAGTCGAGAGGAGTAGTGCCGATTGTCGCTAACTTGTCAGCTCTACAATTACCCGGAATGTCACTATGCCGCAGTACCCAAATGAGGCATACGTGCAGCCACTAAGCCATCTCGATCAAAGTTGATCGAAATGCTAAAGAAGATACAGTTGTTATCCGTAGTCAGCGTCAAGTACTTCCATAAAGGGGTTCCTTCCTCCCATTCTGAACTGGCAGGGAAACAGGAGTCAAAAGAAAGGTTTGGGTGTGGTATAATCAGTGTTTGTTGTAATTCTACCGTCCAGGAGAATGCCGTTGGCTTACCAAAATGATCCACCGGTAGGAGGTGGAGAATTCTGTTGACGGCTTTAGAGGGTCACTTTATTCACTGCTCGCGACAAGTCAACCACCGCATAAGTGCGTATGGTTTGTATGTCCTGAATTACACGAGAGGGATTTTACCCCATGAGTGACGAAAACCTGTTGTTTTCTAGATGAGGGAAGTGAGGTAGCAAGAGGGTCATCTGTGAGTGTCAATCACGAATCGTAGGGGTTTTGCTTGAGTTTTTCCTGATTTTCCTTTGTCCATTTTCGTAACTTCCTCATTAGGGTTCGAACAATTTTTGGTGTCAGGTTGATTTAGTATTGCTTGAGCCGGTGAATACAAATTTTCAACCCTGCAAAACACTTAGGAACCGGTTTTTTAACGTTAGTCAAAGCCCCTTCCGTAGCAACACTCCGAGGGTTTTTCTACTTTTGCACAGAAGAGAATTGCCGTGAGTTATAGGGTAAAATCCCTCTCGTGTAATTTGAGTTAAACTACTGACGGGGACGGACGTGCCGCCGTGTCTTGCCCCCTAAAAAACTTTAAATTCGGTTGCGAAAGCGGGATTTTTAGTTAAATATATTTAAAGTGCTGGTGCCATCTTCGCCGGGGTGAGGTCCGTTCCTTTTGAATATATTTTATTTCCATCCAACATTCAATGTAGTACAATCGTGCTGCATTGAATGCGTTTAAGGGGGTCTCCACTGCTGAGCATTTGGCTGCCTTTGAGGCGGCTTTGCTTCGCATTTGTGGATCCCGTTCGTCAGTCCTTGTGTTTTGTACGTTTTTGTTTTGTTTTGTTTTGGGCAACTTAAGACCGGGAGTATGCAAAAATTTGATTTGGCTTGAAAAGTAACCATTTTTCGGTTTACTGTCACTTGATCGCGGAAAATCCGGCGGTTTTTGCACTAAGCGAAACCAAGGTTGTTTCCGATTCTGATATTAATCAGTATCACATCCCTGGTTATCACTTAGTGCCACTCTTCTCTCCTCAGAGGGGAATCGCGGTTTATATTAGAAAAGATGTGCCATTCTCCCATCTCCTTCAATTCTCTTCTACTAATCCAAAATTTAATTATGTCTGGATTCGATTTAAACTCTATTGGCACATCATTCATTTTTGTTTTTTATACCGCAGCCCGAATATGTCTATATGAACACTGTGTGTTCCTTTGATAAGTTGTCCTCCGATATTGATAAGATTTTGGAAATATCCCCCTCTTCTGAAATCGTTCTTGCTGGCGATTTCAACGTCCACAACACACAGTGGCTCAGGCATTCTTCTACCACAAGCCCGTCTGGAAGACACGTCGAGTTATTCAGTGAGTCTTTTAATTTACAGCAACTGGTTGAGTGTCCGACTCGTGTTCCTGATACTTTGGGGCACCACGCGTATCTTTTAGATCTATTTCTAACATCGCATGCTGAAAAATACTCGGTTTCGGTGATGTATCCCCTTGGGTAATTCGGACCATTGTCTAATCTCCGCCCAATTCTCCATCTCCTCTTTGACAACCACAAACCTAAATTCAACCAAAAGATTAGTGTGGCATTATAAAAATGCTGATTTGGCGGGACTTAATAAGTATCTCAGAGAGCTGGATTGATCCGATTGCTTTTCTGTGAGAGACGTTAACAAATTCACCGATTATATCTTAAACATCCTTTAGTTTGGAATGCATCGCTTTATTTCTCATAGCTTCAAGAACATTAAACCAACTAACACCAATTGGTTCAATAATGACTGTCTCGCATCCATTAAAAATAAGGAAGCAGCCTTCCAGGCATATAAATTGTACCCTGCAGAGGAATTGTGAGGTATCTATAGAGATGCGCGGAATATTTGCAACTCAGCAATTAGTCGGGCAAAATTCAATTTCGACCAGAACATCAGACGGAACGTTTTTTCTACCCAAAAAGGGTAGCAAGGGCTTCTGGTCTCTTGTAAAAACCGTAAAGAACAATTTAACCTGTTCGTCAACACCACCACTCATTTATAATGGGAATGTTTTTACTGACTCATTGGACAAGGCCAACCTGTTTGCTGTCAATTTTGCTGCTAATTCATAACTACCACCTTCATCGCAGCCACTTCCATCTCCACCACAATGTACTAGTAGGCAAAAGTCGCTACACTTTCGCACTCGCGAAGTTTTTAGAGTACTTTCAAAACTCGACGTGTCCAATGCTACTGGCCCTGATGGTTTCTCGCCGCCCCTTGTTTTTAAATGCTGCGCCTCTGCTTTAGCTAAACCTCTGCGCAAACTTTTTCACCTGTCATATTCAACAGGAATGTTTCCAAGTGTATGAAAACTTGCTCATCTCCAGCCGATACTTAAAAAAGGAGAGGCATGCGACCCCTCTAACTACAGACCAATTGCACTAACCTTGATCATATCTAAAGTTTTTGAATCACTTATCAACTCTCAGTTGTTGAAATATCTAGAAAACAACCATCTTATCAACGAATGCCAGTACGGTTTCCGCACTGGCCGCTCAACCGGAGACTTACTAACGGCTCTAACGGAACGTTGGAATCATTGTCTTTATAATTTTGGTGAGTCCGAAATCGTCGCTCTTGATATTTCAAAGGCTTTTGACAGAGTCTGGCATGCTGCCCTTTTAGCCAAACTTCAAACATTTGGTCTGCACCCTACCCTCGTTAAATGGATAGAGAGTTTTTTGTCAGGCCATTCAATTCGTGTAGTAATTGACGGAGTTACATCTGATTCCTATGAAATAAATGCCGGTGTACATCAGGGTTCAGTTCTTTCACCTACCTTATTTCTTCTTTTTATTAATGATCTCTTATCCCTTACTCTCAATCCTATTCGTAGTTTCGCCGACGACAGCACCCTTGATTTCGCGTACTCATTTGATTCTGTAATGAATTCACGTGGAAATGCTACAGAAGCCAATCGGGAACGCATGTTTAGATCATTAAACAACGACATTTCTATAGTCCTTGCTTGGGGCAGAGCAAATCGTGTTACGTTGAATGCATCCAAAACTCAATGCTGTTTAATGTCCCTTAAAAAACGCCCGGTTCTCCTCCAACCCATTAAAGTCGACGGAGTGATTATACCCAATTCGCCCTCCCTAAACATCTTGGGTATTCAGATATCCAGCAATCTTAGCTGGACCGATCATATATTTACAATCGCTAAAAGTGCGATGAAATGTTTGGGTTTTCTACAGAGATGTAAGAAATATTTCACCCCGCCTGACTTAGCGCTGATCTACAAGTCCCACATTAGGCCTAGACTTGAATATAATTCCCATATTTGGGCAGGGGCCGGACACACCGCACTGTCCGCGTTAGACAAAGTCCAGCGTAAAGCTATTAAACTTATTGGCGATCCCTCAATCTCTGAGGGCCTTGACTCTCTGGAGCATCGACGGAATGTCGGTTGTCTCTCACTCTTCTATCGTTATTTCCATGGCCGTTGTTCTAACGAAATTGCTAGCCTGATTCCTTGTAGACACGTGGCAATGCGTGATACAAGATCTACAAATCGCTCCCATCCCTATACTCTCCAGGTCAAATTTGGACGTACCGTCAAATTTCGGGAATATTTTCTAAGCAGAACAACACGAATGTGGAACAGTTTACCATCTTCTGTTTTTCCCTCATCTTATCAGCCTGAAACTTTTAAATGGGGCGTACATCGACACCTCCTTCACCCAACCTCCTAACCCATTTCCCTCATCCATAATTCCTTTCCAGCCCAGGCTGTGCTTAAAAAAAAAACTACGCAATACGAATCTCCATACCCCATCTTTTACTTATTGTTCTTTTGCACAAGTACAATGCTACTGTAGCTTTATTTACTGTTTCTTGGATATTAGGTGTCCAGCTAAGTTTCCTATCCAGGACTAGGCCTAGATATTTAACTGGGTCACCTAATTTCAGCCTAACCCTATTTAGATAAGGCAGTTTATTGGAGAAACGCAATGCTTCCCAAAGAAGAGTGTCAACTCTGTCTTGTCCGAGTTTATGCCCAAACCAAACCCATTACTCCATGAAGATACCTTAGAAAGGGCAGGTTCCGACACCTCAGCCAATGTGTTAGGTTGCTTACTTAAACAAATCAGGGCAATATCATCAGCGTAGGCTACAACCTTGTAGCTGGAATGCTCCACATTCAGGAAAAGCTCATCAAGAGGCTGATTCCACAAGAGTGGTGAGAGGATGCCTCCCTGAGGAGTGCCTGCAGTAGCAACTTTTTTGTTTCTTAGATCTTCCCAAGCTGTAGTTAGGGATTCTACTTTAAGCATGAGACCAACAATCCTTCTCAAGGATGCCGTTATCGCCTCTGGCTTGATGATATTGCATAGCACCCTCAATATCGGGCAAGGCTGCAAGTGAGTATTCTTTGTGCTTTAACGATGGCTCTATATTTTAGATGTGTCTGTGCAAAGCAATTGCGACGGAACTACCTTTGCTGTATGCTCGTTGCCAAATAGACAGCCTAAATATCTCGGCTATCTCCTTAAAGTAGACATCTTTAAGTCTCTCCAGGATTTTGAGGAGGAAAGAAGAGAGACTTGTAAGCCTGAAGTCGTTGGGTTAAGAGACCCTTCCACTTTTAGAAATGAAGACTACATCTACCTTCATCCACGAAGATGCAACGTAGTTGAGCTTAAGGCAGGCCTCGTATGGCCACCAGCCACGGAATAAGGATCTCGGAGACTGATTGATGTTCAGATTGGATGATACCATCTAAGCCCGATTATTTACAGGACTTGAAACTGTGTATCGCCCATTTCAGTTTCCTCTTACTTTGGACCTTCCCAGTAACTCATCGCTTTTTTTTAGTTCAGAGCTGCCACATACTGTCCGATGCGTCGGCTCCGATAACCAGCGTCGTCCCCTGCTTCGTGGCATCCCTAACCACATTTCTTAGGACTATAACAGGGATATTGTCCGCATCGTAAGCCAAGTAACTGGAGATCAACGATATAGGATGGAATTGAAGCTCCAGCGTGACTACTATATTGTGTTTATCAGGATCCGGGTCTCCTTATACCTTGTATATAAAAGAGCTTATATCCGTTTAAATTGAGTCCGTAAACCCTGTCTCTAATTAACCAAGGATCTTGGACGAGAACGAGCTCCTTCTGTGTTAGTCGAAGGAGAAGAGTAGCCGACGCTGCTTCGAGTTGTGGAGGTTAACTTGAGTTACCATTAGCATCACTGCATTTGAGGATACCTCAATTACATTGATGTCTGCAGCTTCCTCTTCCTTGCTGGCATCTTCATCAGAGGATGAGCGCAGTTTTCCGCCTCTTATCCGGAATAGGGAAGAAGATCAACCTCCATATCAGAGGTTGCCTGCGCATCATCATCCCCCTCTAGGAATGGTGATGGGGTAACAACGTAGGTATTGTATATTTTGGAAACTAAAAAACTGTTACATTAAATAAGTACGGCAATCCTTTCGTAATCGTGAAACTTTATTTTATGAATGCGACAGTTAAATATTTAATTGTGACTTGATTACTTGGATTCCGGCAGAGCTATCTCTTTGATCTTCTCTTCACGAGAAATTCAATTTGTATTGCTTAGTGGTAGTGACGTCAGTTTGTTATCGCAATTGTTTGCGAATGTATGCAACATAAGGGGACAACCGCTGCACCCTGCTCCTCCTCTTTAGGCGATGTATTTTTAGCGGACACAACCGCTGCATCCTGGCCCTTCCTTTTCAACGAGGTATTTTCAACAATCAATTTCTGGGTTTTTTGATATACCTTTCGGCTGATGAAAGATAAGTCATGGCAGATAACGAAAATTGCATTCAGCGAGTGCGGTGAGGTCTTGAGTTACCCTTAACATCACTGACCTGTGCTAACTTCCAGGCTTGTGTGACTATACCAGAGTTGCCTATTTGAGCAAACTTCAGCATTTTTTCAGGATCCGAAGGCTCCGTCGGAATCCAGGTTCTTGATCTTGGTCTGACCGGGATATAGTCCTTAGGAGTAGCGTCGATCTTTGCACCTGGCCAAACTTCGCCGAGAAGTGAAATCGCCTTGTTGAGAAGCTCCAGAGAACTCTGGTCGGAGCAGGTGAGAGCTTAATATGGCCTTGACGTCAGCGAGCACCGAGACAATAGGGAACCGGGCCAGTGTTCTTTAAAATAACGTCCAAGTAGACCTAGAGCAACACGCCCAACAAATAATTTCTCTCCTATGATGCCCTTCAAGTGTTTTATAAGAACTAAAACAATAACTTTGAAAAATTATTCTTTTACAAATCTTGAAGAGCGTTACTAGCAAGAAAGTGGCGTATGAAGTAGATCTGGTCATGCTCTGCAAGATATCTTGAAGAGCCCCTGAACTCAGTTGTAAGCGTGCGCTAAAATCTGATATTAAGTATGGCTATAAGTATAGTTTTCATTTAAGTGTATGTTCATTTGTTTCGTAGGCAATGTAGAATGCGCACTTGTAGCTTACTCTTAAAGGAGTTTAAAAAAGTTGAAGCAAATAATTTACCTGCTAAGTTCATTTTTAACCGACTTCAAAAAAGGAGGAGGTTCTCAATTCGACTGTATGTTTTTGTATGTTTTTTATTTGCCTAGGGTGGGGGAGGGGGGAGGGGTAGTCTAACTTCGTAACGCGTGGACCGATTTGGATGGTTCCTTTGCTGTTGTATAGAGTATGATCCCCCATTGTTTATAGGAGGATAATTTGGTTCTATGGTGGGGGATGGGTAGTCTAATTTCGCAACGCTTGGACCAATTTTGATGATTCTTTGTCTGTTGGGTTGAGTATGTACCCCGATTGATACCGCGAGAAAAAACATTTTGTAGGGTTGGGGAGGGGGGGGGGGGGGGGTTGAACCTAACATTTTAACGGGTGGACCAATTTGGGTGGTACAACAAAAAGTTGTTGTACAAAATAAAAGACACTAAAAAGTGACAAATAAAATAGTTTTTTTTAAAAAAATTTAACCGACTTCACAAAAAGCACTAAACAGAATAAAATAATTTTTAATTTTATATCTATTACGACATTTTGAACTCGGGCTAATCTTGCCTACGTAAAAGGAAATGGAAAAAAGGACCAAACTGTTAAAATTATGAAGTCGGTTCATACGTATGTAAGTTATAATATTTAAGTTAAGGTTTATACGTCATGTATAAAAAAACACAAGAAATGATTTGTTTTTAAATTTAATGCAAATAAAAAAAACACATTATTATTTCACGCTACAAAACGAATCAAAAATAGTCAAATTAAGTAAATAAAACATTTTTTCTGAGAATATTAAACTCTACCTCGTAATTAAAATAATTTTCTTCGCACTTTTTGTTCTGCAAAATCTTTAATAATTTCTGATAAATTTATACTTTCGCAAACCTTATGTTCTATTGAAATCATAGTCAATCCAGATAATCTATGCTGTCTCATGGTGGATCGGAGATAATTTTTTATTGTTTTTGATTTAGAAAAGCTTCTTGTATTCTCAATTCAAAAATCACTACATATCGAAGGAGTTGGTTCCTTCTTTCCTATTAAGGTATTTCTTCTATTTTCTTGGCTATAAAGTGTACTGAAGTGAGAATATTATAAGCATGTAATAAAAAGTACTGCTGTTTGAAGCTGCTACAGGAGTATTATGGGGAAGAACAAAAATTTACTCTCATAAAAAGTTATTACAAGAGAACTGATCATAAAATATTCTTAATTACGGCTGTTATAAGAGTATAATATTGCTTTTAAAATACTCTTGTATAAGTCTGCAACTTTATAATACTTTTAAATAAGATTTTATGTTTATAACGCTCATATTTAAACTTTATAAGATATCGCACGCTTATAGCTCGCTAGGAGAAAATATTTATTACATTTTACTCCTTACATACGAAATTCCGTCATAGCGACGAGTTGACTGTATTTAACAAATTCTTAAACATAACTTTTATAAAAGTCGATGCTTACTTTTCATATAATATACTTACACAAAACCACTGAAGAATATTATCAGAATAAGATTTTTTCAGAAAAGGCAAACTCGTTAAAACTGTAACATTTAAATATTCTATTAGCGTTGGTTTTTAGCAAAAATCATAATAAACATTTTAAACAAAACATATCTTCTACGAAAGTTTAATAAGAGCTTTATAATCATAACTTCAATTCATCCAAATTGTTAGTTGGTCGACTTCTACGATCTTCCACTTATACAGCGTGACGGAACCATCTACGGTCAATGATAGCCCTAACAAAGCTGTCCTTCTCGACATCTCTGAAAGACTTGGTTTTAGAAGAAAAGGGGCAAGTCTCTCTTGGTCGATGACTGCAGTTCGTTAGGCGAACGCAACCTTTCGAGAGTTAAGGGAGGGGGGCTTGTAGAGGCTTGGGTCTTCTTAAGGGCTAGGATTTTAGTGCCCATTCTAGAGAAGTTGTCTTTCTCCGCAATATTCGCCAAGGAGGCGGTGCCAGTTCACGCAGTATTCTATGGCCAGTCCGTCATTTCATATAGGCCACCGTTGATGCGCTGACGCTCCGCTTGGAGATCGCTATATTGGACAGAGGAGTCCTGAGAGGCGCGCTGGTAGGAATAGGTCCGGTATAGAAACCCAGGCACATATATTTCAGTTGTATGATTTCCTCTAACACATGAGAATCATAAATTAGGAACGAATGGCAAATATCTACTGTGTAAGTATTTTTTACTAAAATTGAATTAAACGCATTACGGATTTTCAGACGCGTTAGAGCGACATAAGTTATATTTAATATGTAACTTACAAAACAAAAGTATTGCTAAAGGCATATAAGCTCGTCCCTATTTTCTACCGTTTTTATTTTTTAAATAGCTCATTTCCGCAAATTTTATCAAAAAACGAACATGAAAAATTTCCCATTCATTCATCACGCTCATTTCACAATGAAAACTCTTGGCCTCTGCCCTCGTAATTGAAAACTTCACATTTTCATTGCGAGCGCTTCCACAATTTTTTGTTGTTTTATTTTTGCTCTCCAGATAAAGCAAAATATCAATAAATTTGCTTTCGTGCAAAAAGTTAAGTTAATTCTAAGTTTTCTTCCATGAAAACATAATGAAAGACTTGATTAAGAAAAGCTTTAAGATCATCACTTTACAATAGCCAAGTAGAGTTTACTTGGGTAAAAATGCTTGTACATGGGAAGTAAATTGCACGCTTCCTTTGAATATGACATCCCGCTCCGCTAAGATTAAATAGATTAGGTTCTACTCGAAGGTGCAATTCTATTCATTTTTTCTGGGTTCTCTAATTAGTCTTACATATCCGGGAAATCCCATTCTGAAAACTTTCGTATGAGTCTTTGGCAATTGCTATTATTGCTGTGGCTGAAGCAGGTAATCATAAGAGAAGCAGATATTACTTTAATCTTCTTTCCATTTTTTTTCTATTATTTAAATTTTCTTCAATTTGTGTTGCCTTCTAGGGAATATACAAATAGGAATTTACGAAAGCACTTCCAAACACATACCTCACTAGTACTGCTCTTACCTCGAGGTAATCAGCCATAGCGTAGCTTACACGCTCTCAATTATACAATTTCAACAGAAAACAGCCAGGCAAGCTGACATTAATATTAGTCATAGAATTAATTAGCTGAACAAAATCTGATAAAGCGCGTTAAATAGGATATATGTACAACCGATACAAATTTCAAATAAATTTAAAACAGACGACTTAAATCTGTTCTATCAGAGACTTTAACAAAAATTTTGGAAAGGGAAGAAAGGTGGTTATGGCAAAAAGGTGAAGATAGGGCCAGACAAACCGTACGGGACGTACTGTATGATAGGTTGATCTATAACCCGTACGAGAACAATTATTATAGGGAAGATTTTAGCATCGCAAAAATTGGAACAATTTTTATATACAGATGTGGGATGTTACAGCTAAATGCTAGCCCGTGGCGAACCGAAGGAACATATATATGCTCACTCTGCAACATGCTCGAAGATGAGACCTTGTTTCATTACCTGACAATTTGCCCGATCCTGATGGAATTTCGAGTTGTAGCGTTTGGTAAAGCAACTCTGACTGCAAATGATGTTATAGAAGTATTAAACGGCAGAAAGATCGATAATCTCATCACATACGCTCAATTAGCCTGGAAATACCGGAAAATGCTGATCGATGAACACAATTGCTAAGATATTTATTGCTTTTCACTATCAACAAAAACATATTTCTGAATATTAAATCTTGCATAGATTTATAAATAACATAAGTTTTAAATAATATCAGCTTTTTTTCTCTCTTGTTTAAGAGAAGTTCATCTGTTGCCTCGCTCTATTTTTTTCTAGATTATTTCACGTAAGCTTAAAAAAATTGGATTTGCACAATATAAATTGCCAACTCGACAGACGACCTCGGAGTCATTGTTGACGTTTATTTAATTACTCAAATTTTGATACTGAACTGATTTATAAATTGCATTGTTAAAATAAACATATTATTATTATTAAATCTGTTCAAGCTCTTTAGCAGGCGGAAATAAAAAAATATACCTGACTTAGTTCGGTACACGTAACTACATAATATTATATAAAAGCAGATAATGACTGCAGCAGATAATGAATATATTGACACCATTGCAGAATGATATAATAAGAATAAAGTCGAATTAAGGATTGGGATCTGCAGTAAAAGAATCTTTTACGTTTTATGCTGTTCACATATAAACGTTCTTCACCCGACAGTTCCATACATAATAGCTCTTTTTAGTGTTTCATACCCAAATCGGAAAATAGGAGTACTTATAAAATCGTTTCATATTGAAACAACCATATATGGAAATTGGGATTCTTTATTTCTGTCGACCGATTTCCCAATGCGTTACATATATGAAATTAGGCGTATTTTAGCTCTGCTCGGTGGAACATAATTGTGTCAACAACTTAATTTAAAAAATAAAACTGCGGAGAAAACAAAATTAATAACCTAGCATGTACAATTAACCAATTTATACCCATGGAATTGTTAATGATCCCAACGCGTTTATGTGGGGTCGATAAGGACCAATCCCAAAACAACACAAAAACTAACTGTTCAAAATAATATTTTTAGTCAATAATTAAGTGAGATATACCATATATCCTAATATTATAAAAATCCGAAAAGGAAAGTAGTTCTGGGCACATATAGGTTAATTTTAAAAATAAGTACAGCTAAACAAATTCAACTACATTTTACAGATTTAGTTAATAAATAACGATGCGTGGATGTTTGCGTGAAACCGCCTTTGTCAAACGTTCGAAGACTGACAAGTTACAATATTACGCACGTTATGTTATTTATTTAATAAAGTTACGTCCCTCTAATTATATTGCGACTCGTTGCCTTGTATTTAAGATCCCTAATGAACTCCAAATCAACAATCACATCTTCATTGGAAACTTAAATTTCGTCAATCTCCATTGCCTCAACTAAGTTGTTCAAAATTTCCGCAAGTGGCGCTAATCAGAATGGTAGATGAACATTTGTGCTGATTTCCTTCTGTCTGCCGATTTCGGCCTTGGGCGCGAATCCCTCTTGCTCGCCCTAGAGTTCATCTCTTTTGGGATTGCTGGATTGAAATTCCCTTTCTTCCAGTATACATTTTACTGTTTTGTACTAAATTTTCTCTTCATATTTTTTCTATGATTATGCCCATGCTCAGGGGATGCCCTATGATGCTCAGCACAGCCTTGGCAGAAAAGGTATTAAAGGTAAGGGAAAAAGGTTACGAGGTTAAGTGAAGGAGTTGTCGATGTACGCTTGCAAAATAAAAGATAGTAAACTGTTCCACATTTGTGTTATTTTGCGGTAAGATTCCCGAACCATAACGGTCCGACAAAATTTTATCTGGAAAGTATTGGGGTTCGAGTAACTTGAAGCCGTTGTACCGCGCGTTGTAATGTATCTACAATGGATCAGGCTAACAATTTCGTTAAAACAATGTCCGTGGAAATAGCAATAGAAAATGAAAGACAAGCGATATTCAGTCGATGCTTCAGAGAGTCAATGTCTTTAGAGATCGAGTTGCCAATAAACTTTCTGAACTCTGTTTATCGCACACAATGCCCATTTGGAAATTACATTCTCGATCTAATGTGTGATATGTAGATTAGCGCCAAGTCAGATAGGGTAAAATCTTTCTTAGAGCTCTGTAGAAAACGCAAGCAATGCATTTCATTTTTAGCGGTTGCGAATACATGGTCAGTCCAACTAAGATTGCTGGATATCTCAATACCCCAAAATGTTTAGGGAGGGCGAATTTGGTATGATCACTCCGTCGATTAAAATAGATTTGCAAGAGGGAGGGGGGGGGGGGGGCAGTTTAGGTACATTAAACAGCATTGGGTTTTGGATGCGTTAAACATAACAGGATTTTCTCTGCCCCAAGCTAAGATCGTAGAAATGTCCTACAAAAATTTATTACCGAATCAAATGAGTACGCGAAATCAAGGGTGCTGCCTTCGAAGATACTATGAATAGGTTTATTTGTGAGAGACAATAGGTCCTTAGTAATAAGAGCAAGTAAGGTAGGTGAAAGGATTGAACCCTAAAAAACACCGCCACTTATTTCATAGGGATCAAGTGTAACTTCGTCTATTATTACATAAATTGAATGGCCAGAACTCCTTATCCATAATAAAAATTAAGCGTGCAGACCAAATATTTGAAGTTTCACTAAAAGGGCATCGTGCCAAAGCCTTTCAAATATCAAAAGCGACGATTTTTGACTCCACAAAAATTATGGAGGTGGTCATTCCAATTCTCCGTTAGAGCCATGTCTACGGTTGGCCGTTCAGTGCCAAATCCGTACTGGCAATCGTTAACAATAGGGATGGGGGATCGAACTGAGAAAATCGATTCAGAACGATTTCCGATTTCGAAGATCGATTAATCGCCCTAAAAAGATTGATGTTCATAGATCGATTCCATTTATTTTGATATTTCAATTTCGAGAAGCGAAAATTTTGCGCCGCTTCATTAGGCGCAATTTGTCATAACTAGCAGAAACATGACAATAAATTATATTTTCTTCACCAAGTGATTAATTTTGCAATTCTAAAGAACTAAAAATGACTGATAGTTCAGAAGAAGACCTTGCTCCAGACTGGATACCACATAGCGGAAGGACGGAGTGGGCGGACGTAACACCTATCCTAGTTAGCAGCGAGAAATTTTCAAGAACCTTAGATTTAACCAGGGATGCACTAAAATTGAATGCTGCCAACTACACTGTTTGTTAGTATAGATACTCATGGTACTTACTCATCCAGATAACACTACCATATTTTAGAAATCCGGAACGTATTTATCGAACATTAACAATATTTTAGGTACGAAATTTCAAATTGTGTAATAAACTACAAACTAATGTTGATGCGAAAAAATTTCTTGTCTTAAATGAATGTGAATCGGAAATAAATAAATCGATTCGGCCCGAATCGGTCCCACGAAAAATCGATTCAAAAATCGGCAGATGGAAGGCTAAAAGATCGATCCGCGGAGATCGGATCGAAGATCGCCCATCCCTAGTTAACAAGATGGTTGCTTTCTAGATATTTATTCAACTGAGAATTAATGAGTGATTCAAAAATGTTGATAAAACCGAAGTAAGTGCAATTGGACTGTAGTTAAAAAAACTGTATGCCTGTCCTTTTTCAGGTATTGGCTAAACATGAGCAAGTTTCCATGCGGACGAAAACACTCCTGGTAAGTATGACAGCTAAAAAAGTTTGCGCTGAGGTTAGGCCAAAGCAAGGCCGCAGCATTTTAAAGGGGCGTTCCCGGATATAAATTTCAAAAAAATCTAAATTTTTTTTGCTTCATTGTCTTCTTAAGGGCTTTAAGAATACATCTCTCGGCGATCATTTCGATTTGCAAACTGAAACTGCCTCTGTAGCTTTATTTTTTCCTGAAATTTCACTTATTGAGTACCAATTGCAAAACTTTACGAGTTTTTTTCTCGGAACGCAATTTTTTGAAGCGGTAGCTTGATTAAGTGAAGACTATTAAACCGATTTGATTTTTTTTTCATTTTGTTCGTTATATAATTCTTTATCGAATGACGTGGCGGTTTGTTGATTTAACAATTTTCACGCACTTTACATGCGTCGCCATTTTATAAAAAACAAAAGTTTGAGATGATTTTTAAGAGGGGCCTGTTGTGGGTTAGTTAGTTCTGATCTGTCACTTCCCTCGATTTTGCGTTAATCCGTTATCTGGCTTGGTCTATCACTTCCTTCGGGTCTTGCGTTAATCCATAATCTGTGACGAATCTGGAAAAAGGTGAACAGAGCACTCGAGAGAATCTAAACTCTCGAGGGCGTTAAAAAATCCCCTCTCTTATGAGGACTTCTAATCTTAATCAATTGTGAATAAAACTATAATCATTTACACTATATAAAATTTGACGTTTTTTTTATTGAATAAAATTCGATGTTATTTAAAATAATTTATTTGGAAAAAAATGCTCTTTCGAGCTATAAATCTGGACTACAACGTGTAAAAGAGAACAAACAAAACAAAATTATTCTGGCCTACTTAATAACGTTTGCAACAAGTAACTAAAAAACACGAACGTAACCCAAAATCACTAAACCTTATAAATGTTATAAATGTAAATAAACTTTATAATGAGTAATACTCCCTGGCCAGCAAATCCTTAGGATTTTCCGAAACGTACCGGAGGTTTGGTGGTCCGTCCAACTCTTGTTTTCTGAATTGTATGTATTGAATTAAGGTAAGTAGCATAAATAGGGCTCAGCAGTAGCCTAGGTAGTTTTAGTCGTGATTTAGACTGCGAAGTGTTTACATGTAATAATGCGAATAGTCAGTTGTACTTTAACCAGCGAAGTGATAAGTGTTAATTAGAAAAGTGAAACATTATATTGTGAAGAAAACGTGTAAAGGAAATTGTGAAATGAACTAATTAAGCGAAGTGAATAAAACTCTGAACATTTTTGTAATTGAAAATAAGTGTCTTAATTAATCCGTCGAGCCCGAAGAGCCCCATTTACGTTAGATTATTTTTCATTCCTTTCAAGAACTTCGTATGGCCCTTCGTATGGAGGTTGCGAACCGGGTCGAGCACTTTCTACCCTAACGAAAACGAAGGGGCAGTTCCTTAACTCTTTGAAAACAAAGATTTTCTGTGATATGTGACGGGATGCCGGTGACGGTTAGTAATTTTCAAATTGATGTTCGAGGTCTTTGATGAACTGCGTTTGATTATACAGAAAATTTGTTTTGTTGAAAAAATCAGTTTTCTCCAAAAACTGATTGTCCTAAAACCTTACAAAACGAGTGGTAAGTACTTTGTCCATCGTGAATCTTGATAACACATTCACGACGTTTTAAGAGATTCAAATTCAAGTTTATTAACTTAATGTGCAAAATAAGACATTAATCTTTTACTAGTACAGGTAATGCATAAATTAATACTACTTCAAAGAACAATAATGAATAGTAAAATAAAATTTAAGAGCATATTATATGAAAATATTAATTAATGTTATAACAAATTTACGATAGTATTTATATAAATCAACAAACTTAAAACTAAACTAAAGCTAAATTCAAGGAATATGGATTCAGGCAGAAAAAGAAAACAGAAAGATGATAAATCAGGTGGGTTGTCGCACAAAAGCTCACGTTGAGGATAGATGTTCAAACAATAGTCTTCGAAATCCACCTGCGTTACCCGCATTCTTAATTTGCGTTGGATTATTATTGTAAATTTTAATGCCTCGCACAAAAAATGATCGCCCTGTAATCAATAAAGTATAACGCGGAAGTATAAGATTACCCGATCTTCCAGATGAGCGCATGACTTGAAACTTTTCATACAAATATTCCGGAGTAGGGCAGCGAAGCAACCTACTGATGAAGAGGCAGATATGATACTTAAAGTACGATTCTAAGGACATTCCAAGGACATAAAACGAATACATCGATACGTGATCGTATCGTCGGAGAAGAAACACATACTTCGTGCAGGAATTAAATGCCACCGTCAACTTGCGGAAATTTCCAGACTTTATCCCAGTATAAATTACTTCCCCGTACGAAATCAGTGGGATAAGAAGAGTTTGAACTAGCCGCAAACGGGTGGATTGAGGGGTATAAAAAGGTGAGGCCCAAAGCCTACGCAGCCCGCTATAAATTTTATGTATCACCGAGTTCACATGGTCGAAACCTAGTTTTGTATAGCGTAGACCGATTTGGATGGTTCTTTTTTTGTTGTACAGAGTATGATCCCCCCTTGCTAATAGGAGACAAAAATGTGGCCTAGGGTGGGGGAGGGGCGGGGGTAGTCTAACTTCGTAACGCGTGTACCAATTTGGATGGTTCTTTCTTTGTTGCATAGAGTATGATCCCCCATTGCTTATAGGAGGATAATTTGGTTCTAAGGTGTTGGAAGGGGAAGGGGGAGGGGAAGGGGTAGTCTAATTTCGTAACGCTTGGACCAATTTCGATGATTCTTAGTCTGTTGGGTAGAGTATGTGCCCCCATTGATACCGCGAGAAAAAAAATGTTGGTGTGATGGGAAGGGGGAGGGGGCGGGGTAGGTGGTTAAACCTAACTTTTTAACGCGTGGACCGATTCGGATGGTTCTTTTCCTGTTATACAGAGTAGACGACACTAAAAAGTGAAAAATAAAATAGTTTTTAAAAAAAAATTTAACCGACTTCACAAAAAGTACTAAAAAGCTTAAAATTATTTTTAATTTTATATCTATTGCGACATTTGGAAGTCGGTGCAAATTAAACAAACAAAAAAACTACACAACCATAATTAAAAATAATTCATAAAACTATCTGAACGTTTCACCTCATGGGATCATAAAGAAGGACGATTAAATACTATTGTTGTAGTTGTTTGGTTTGTTTGATTTGCACCGACTTCCAAATGTCGCAATAGATATAAAATTAAAAATTATTTTAAGCTTTTTAGTGCTTTTTGTGAAGTCGGTTCAATATTTTTTTTAAAAACTATTTTTTTTACCATCTTTTTTATCCCTAGTTAAGAATTTGTTCAGAGGCATTTATTTATGGCTGCATTTTTTAAAAATTTACCACTCATAAGAAACGTCTCAATTCTGTGGAAGTTTCATGGAATGTTTCAACTCGTTCGGGGAATGGTTTGATACCGTCAATTGAAACTGAATGTCCCAAAAATTTAACCTCATTTGCCATGAAATAACACTTTTCTAAATTCATTGAAAGTCCATATTCATCGAATTTTGAAAAAAAAATTTCAAGATGGTCGAGATGTTCATTATCTGATTTTAAAACTATTTGTATATCATCAAGGTAAGCAAAACAGAAAGGTTAATCTCGTAAAACCGAATAAATAAACCTTTGAAATGTTTGTGCAGCATTACATCGGCCAAAAGTTATTCGCGTATAGTCAAAAAGGCCGAACGGTGTACAAATTTCCGTTTTAGGTATTTCGGAAGAAGATTTGATTTTATGCTTTTTCTAAATCAACTGTCGAAAAAATCTTACTTCCTTCCCATTGATTCTCAAAATCTTGAATATGCGGAATGGGATATTTGCCTAAAGTTGTATTGACATTAAGTCTCCTAAAGTCCCCACAAGGTTTCCATTCGCCGTTCTTTTTTTTTAACAAGATGAAGCGGAGAAAACCAAGGGCTATTTGATGGACGACAAATTCCTTGCTCTAGCAAAAATTTGAATTCCTTTTTTTCTGCTGCTACTTTTTCTCCAGTAAGACGCCGCACCTTAGACGAAATTTGATGCCCTTCTATTGGGATGTAATACAAAACGTCGTGTTTAGGCTCCCAGTTGGACTTATAACAAGGCATCCACTTAGAATTAGTGAATTCTTGGAGGAATAATTTTTACTTTGTAAGTGCTTACAAAAGTTATGGGATAGAAGCGAAAAGGGAATGAGTTTGTACAATTCGCAGTGTTTTAATAATTCGCCTTTGAATTTGAGTGTATAATGTCACCCTTGTACCCTTTTCATATTGATCATGAAAACGATAGAGATGTCATTATTTGCGAATTATCGATAAATGTACAATTTGGGGTAATCTTTCGTTTTCCTTATTCCTAAAACTTCATAAAGTGACGAAGTTCAATTTTTAAAGAACTTTTACGAGTGCAAGTGAAAAGTGTGGATAATGTAATACTGAGACTGTTTGAAACTTATTGAGTAAAGTTTGTATCCTTGGATTAATAGCTGGATCGGTGTAAATTGCTAAGGATTCCGAATGACCCTTGGCTGATTTAGCAGCTGACTGTAGAGAAGTTAGAGGATCTATCAACACCTTATTTTTTAGATCGACTAACAAACCAAATTTTCGCAGAAAATCTGCACCAATGATTGGTCTGGTAACATCAGCAATAATAAATTCCCATTGAAAATTTCGTCGTAGTCCCAAATCTAAAGTTAACAATGTTTTACCGTATGTGTTAATAACCGACGAGTTAGCTGCCAAAAGTCTAAGATTGGTAAACATTTTTTACTTTTTGATTGGTAATTTGGAATCACAGAAACGTCTGAACCTGTGTCTATTACGAAATGTTTGTTGGTAGATCTGTCGAAAATGTGTAGGCGACTTTTGATGAGGTCGCTAAAGGAGATTGACCTATTGGTTTGTTGACTGCTTAACAAACTTGCACGGTTGTGTGCATTAATTGCCTTTTACACCGAATTTAAAATGATGCCAGCAAAGTTCTTTGCCTTTAGATGAACTCCGATTCCTTGAATGATTTCGTGATTTAGACCTTGAATTAAAATTTCTATTTGTAGGCCTAAAAGATGATCGAGATAATCTTTGAACTTGTTCGGTGAGTTCAATGACTTGATTTTGGAATGATGTTATGGCCGAAATATTTACATTTGGTTCAGTTAATACCAAATACACTTCGGTTCGCCCAGTTACTTCCAAAATTTTGTCAGCCTTCGCCGACAAGTCGTCTAAGGAACTTGAACTACTCGTCAGAATGGCTTGTATGTTACTAGGCAATCGCGGAAGCCGTAAACATTTAAATACTTCATCCGATAACTTGCCCGAATTTAGCGTCTTCATTTCTCGCAACAGTTGCAATGGTTTTGCACTACCTAAAGTCAACTCATTTAAGAGTTGCTTCAGCTTGACTTTATCGGATGTGGAAAGCCGAGAAATTAACGTTTCCTTGAACTTGGAATATTTATCACTCGTTAGGTTGGCTATGATGTCACTGATTTCCCTAAAAACACTCTCGTCTAAAGCACTTAGTAAATGGTTGTATTTAGTGTTTTCTTGTGTAATACCTGCGAGGTCGAACTGTGCATCCAGTTGGAAGAACCAGGCTTGTGGTTTTAAATGTCAAAAATTTATTGTTTTTATAGAAACCGCATTAATCGAAAAGCGACGTTGGAGAGGGAAAGAGTGGAGTAGCCAAAATACTACCGTAAACGAATGGCTGTGATTTCGGTTCACCTAGCAAATCATTAAATTCGTTCATGTTGCTAACGTTTTACAATAATCAAATACACAAAAATATTCGTAAATTTAAAACCAGAATTGTATATTTTTTAAAAGAAAATAAAAAGAAATTTAGAAAATTTAACATAAAACACATTTTTTCTTACGTCTCTGTCCTTTTCGTTAACTTATTTCTTGAGGTTATTTTCTTCAAACAATTACTTCTTGGTTAATTGATGTCTTTGATGTCCTTGTTCAATGATGTCTTGATTGAGAGTGTTAAATGAAGGCCTTATCACTGGGGGGGGGGGGGGTCTATCAGTTAACACTCGAAAAATGTAATTTAGAATTGCTGCCAATGGTAGCTGAAAGGTGCCTTACCACTGGTGGGGGGGGCAACCTTTTTGGCGATTCAATGGCTTGTCTTGTCTTGAGGTATAGAGTGAGTGCCTTACCGCTGATGGGGGGACAACTCTGCTAGCCGTACTGGGGTAATAAAGGGGTTTCGCGTTTTGATGTAAGTATACCTAACCACTGGTGGGGGGTAACTTAATCAAAACAGCAAAAGGAGACAACTTCCAGAATTTTTGCTTTTCCTCCTTAATAGAGATCGCCTTGCCAATGGTGGGGGGCGATTCTATTAAGAGGAAGTAACAATTATTGCAATGTGCCAGACCACTTTCCTCGATTTTGCGTTAATGCGTTATCTGGCTTGGTCTACCACTTCCTTCGGGTTTTGCGTTAATCCATCATCTGTGACGAATCTGGAAAAAGGTGAACAGAGGACTCGAGAGAATCTAAACTCTCGAGGGCTTTAAAAAATCGGCTCTCTTATGAATAAAACAAAACGCACACCGATACAAGTAATGACGTACCCCCCCCCCCCCCCCCCTCGACGAGTCTGCCCCACGCGAAAGAAAGTTTCATCAATGCTCTACTATTATAGATTCTCTTAGCTTTTCGATGTCTGTTGTAGTTTTCAAAATATAAGGATTGGAAATTACTACAACTTGAGTTACACTCAGATCCCGAATCGGCTCACATACATTCTGAGTTACATGGGATAAAATTGTAAACGGTCGTGTCTGTACATGAAGTACTTTTATTTAAATATCGCGGTGGACATTATTATCAAAATGGTGGCCAAAACAGCAACTTTCGTTTGTCTATTTGCCTGTCCGTCTGTGCGAAAGACTACTGGACGGATTTAAATCACACTTGGCATGTCGGTAGCTTGTGTTCTGGGTCAACATATAAGATACTTTTTATCCCGGCAAAAAATTCAGGATAAGGTTTAGTTAGCAGACTAATCAAACACGTTAAGTTTCGATTGTCTAGCTTTTATACTTTAGATTTTATCAATCGATTTCGTCCCTGCGTCATGATCATCAAAACCTCTTCTTGAAGTCCTACAAAGCTGAAATTTAGTATGCACACAAGCAACGAACAAATTAAGTATCTGAAGGTTTCACCAACAACACCTCATTAAGGGGGGTACGGTTCTGTATTATATAATAATTTCTTATAGGTATACTTCCAAACTTCGAAAAGTTGTAGAAACTTGAAATTATGTATACAGGCTAGAAATTGCACACAAACAAGAAAAAAATTAAGAAATCTGTAACTTTCACCTTGCAACCCCTCATAAAGGGAGAATTCGGTTCTGTTATATAACAATATTTCATAGGTATACTTCCAAATTTCGAAAAGTCCTGAAAAGCTGAAATTCGGTATGCAGGCTAGGATTTGCACACAAACAACGGACAAATTTAGAAATGTGTAACTTTCAATATTCAACCCCCCCATAAAGGGAGGTGCTGGTCTGTATACAAAATATCTTATGGGTAGGTAATCCAAAAGTTTTAGAAAGCTGAAATTTGATATGAAAGTTATAGATGTTATTAAAACATAAACAACGAAAAAGAGAGTGGGCTATAAAGAAAGGAACTGCTGGTGTGCAAGGTGTGCCTTATCTACCCGACTATGCCAGAAGAAAGGGTTATGATTTTAACATCTATGTAAGATCGGTACAATCACCTCTTAAGAGGAACAAAAACAATAAAAAATCACGACGCATAATTTTATATTTCAACATTTTAATTGAACAACAATTATCTAGATCCGAGGGAAAGGGGACGGAGGGGCATCAAACATGCCGCGCGAGTACGGCGTCGCCCCTTCCTCCCGCACCACAATTTTGTGGTGGCGATCATATGGAATTGTTGAAGTCGTATAATAATATTGTTCTTTTTAGCAAAAGATGAATTAAAAAGAACGAAATATTTCTTGGACATACTTACTACATTTAGGACGACAAAATGCGGTCATTCTAGGTAAAATTTATCCATCATGCTGCTCGCGTTTAGCAAGTTTTGTACAAAGTATATCTACTCCTATCAAGCGGGCCTGGTTGATTAAAGAATGCTTTCAACATGCTATGAAAAAATGAATGGCTGACGCACAAGAAATACATCCCGGAAAAATAAAAAGAACTAGCGCATCTTACAAAAAGAAATGAAATCACACCAAAAACATTTAATGTAAGGTAGGTTGCCAAGACTTACAAGCTCATAACGCTTTCACTGTTAAAAAGTTATCAGATCTCATGTAGAGCCAAGCCTTTAACTCTACAACGCCTAACTCTTCAAGCCCTAACTCTACAAGCCCTAACTCAACAGATCTAACTAGATCTGATAACTTTTAACAATGAAATCGATATGAGCTTGTGAGTCTTGGCAACCTACTGTACATGAAATGTTTTTGGTGGGTATCTTATTTTGAATGTGTAACTAAAATTTGAGTCTTTTTCTGTAACGTGGTAACCGAGTTTGACAAGCCTGCTTTAGGGCAATTTAAGAGTGGTAAATAGACACTTGCTTACACATTTTATGAATAGAAAACTTATTGAAATTCATTATGATCCACCGTCTAGTTTTCGCTGCCGAATTCTGTGTATTTTTACTTTCTGAATTTCATAGGAGGAAAGTTATAAAGTTATGAGAATTTTGAAATTATCGAGCGCTTTCAAATGCCATAACTAGCAAACGGTTCAACCGACCAAGCTGGATTTTTGTACATTAACTCAAGGAAGGAAGATTCCAGAAAATTTTCTTAAAAATTAAATAACCGTAATTGGTTGATCGCGTTAGTTGTGATGATATGATTTCAAATATTTAATATTAAGATTTGTTCTAACACCTTGACATTTTAGGAAAAAATATTGTCGTATTGCTACCACAGATTTTAACTTTACTTTTGTCGGCAATTTTAACTTCTAAAGTATATTTTGACTACACCAATTTTTCGACTGATTGGGCACATTTATGTTGGCGATCGATCTACTGAAAATCAGTATTTCAGATATTATTTGAGTGGAAGTCCCTACCTATGTAATTAAAATTACCGTTGAAACTATACACAATACACGCAGTATAAGGACTGACTGTTTTACGTTCCTTATTACGACACCGTGAAAATTCAAACCCCAATCTTTATGGGAAAAACTACATTTTCACAGATGGTAGATTATTACAATCGTTGATTGTAAAAAATATTAATTTAATTTAAGTGACATTTATTCAAAACGCCTTTCAGCTTCACGCTCTATCAGCGTTTGAGCATGCTTATTGTTAATTTTATGGCCAGATAAAATACAAAACACAAAAACATTTTCTAACAGTTACTGTCTTACTATTTATTACTCATTAAGTCCCACTGAAAAGAAAAATTTATAATTAAAATTTCATAACACTCTGAATAAAAAAAACCGCGTTCAATCTTTCTGCTCAGATCAAACCTGCTTTCTGAGCTTTTTTTTATCAGCGCATTTCATTGACATTGGCCAGTTTCATGGAGTATCGAAGGTAATTGAGCGTGATATATGAAAAAAAGAAGAAAAATGCGTTAAACTTTTTTAATTGTGGCTTTTGCTTGTCGTGATTTTCTTGGGGAGGATTTTTCTTGTCTTTTAAATGAATTTTTACTTCATGTGAGCTGTAAACCTTAAGCAAAGCTTTCTTATCTTTCAGTAACGCTTTTAGCGCTGTTATCAATCTCAGTATAATATGGTGCAAATTAAAAAACATCTCAACAACTATCATAACAAGGGTTAGGTACCTATATATTAGCCTATCTAGATCTTAAGAATTGCTAAATATATTTTGAAATGATCAACCCCGGGAATTTTGTTCGAGGGTATGTGAAAATTTGAGTACGTTAAGAAAATAAGATAGGTTTGGTCAAAAAATACTGATATTGACATTGCTGCTGACCTTATTGCTGGCTGTTGAAAAGGTTACAAGTGTTTTGTTGTGCTCGGCGACTTTTTACTTGTGTGCAAAAAGTGGAACAAAGAATTGGAAGTAAATTTAATTTTGCTTTAAGAATGGAATAATGCACAGCACAGTATTGAAAATGATGAATGTTGCTAGTGGCGGGTCTTCTATGAATAAAAGGGCGCGTTTCAATTATCAACATGTTGAGCACCACTATTCACCATAACCGCACCACACAAACTCAACTAGTGCTTGTTAGATTTCTTCAATCAAGCGCCGATTAATAAGACAAAATTTATAATCGTAAAATCAAAAAAATTAGAATTTTTATTGCTGAGCTTAATTTCGGCCCACCTTCACCTTTATTTACATTATGGATGAAATAAAGGAGATTTTACTGGAAAACATTATAACTCTTTGTTCAGAGCCATTATTGGCCTTAACATCAAGTAGTAACTAGCGAAACCGATGAAGAAAATTAAGACAACAAAACAACAAAGCCGAAAATAAAAGGCTATGTACGATATATAGTTCCTCGATATTCAGACACCACATTCTAAGAACGTTTTCGTCTTACGAGGAGATCTGTACAGGTATTTTAACAGGAACTTATGTTGTTCCAGTATTAACAAAGTAAAATGTTCAGACATTGAGAAAAGTAATTGGCCACTACTGGCAAACTCCTGAAAGGTCAAAAATTGATCTAGATACAACAATTTTACTATCATTATGAACGCTAGGTATAACCAAGAAAGCTTTAGGGGCATAGCAGACAGGTAATGACAGTAAATAAGACGTTGCAGTTACTGAGGAGTCTTTTTGAACGGTAGATATTGAGCTCCTGGGAGAACACAGATGCTCCTACTCCGGATATCATTTTAGAGCAGTACTGATTTTTATGATATCTGCAGATGCTTTTGTTTTTATTTCCCTGAACTGCCTCTCCAGAATTGCTACCTCGGACTTCCTCTTAAAGTTCATAATCGGTGGCATGTAATCAGTTGTTGAGACTCTCCTCTAACGTAACGTACGCTGTTCTTCCAGTTGAGTCTTGAGTAGTCACTGAATTTGTACAGGAAAGTCAGTGTCCAACAAGACCTCAAGCGTTTCCTCACTGTTCTTTGGCCAGACACCGTTATTATTGCAAAGTAGCATAGGATTGAAGTACTTTAATTATTTAAAACATTTTCTGAGGTCGTATGGATTTCTCCATAAAAGGAGACCCAGCTTTTTCTAGTAGTTGCACCGATCTTCTTCTTAAAATCTCTTAGAGCCGCCGTTTTTTTCCAGCCTGATTAGGACGGATTTCTGTAAGGCTCTTGTCCCACTAAAATGAAATGTTTTTTGAGCCCTGCTCACAGGATAGGCCTCTTTGAAAGGTTTGTTTAAACATTCCGTAATGTGGCCCACAACATATACAAGGTATTGGGTGCTCCTAATTGCAGCTGAACATCCTCTTCCCAATTTCTCTTGCACTGTCCTGAATTCTGCCCAATCGTCCCTTGCCAAATTTCTGATTTCCCTTGTTTTTTAGTTATCGTTGTTCTGACACTCCAAAGCTAATATACTTATGATCCGATATTGAGGGCCTTTCTAGCTCCCTCCAGTCTACTAGTTCACAGCTATCCATATCCTTGGAAAACATCACGTCGAATAAATTCTCACTGGTTAATAAATTGCCCTACAAAATAATATGGTGTGCATTGGCGTCTCCTTCGATCACTAGGTTGAGGTTTCTCTACTCTACTGCATACAGACAACTGTTATGTCGGAAGTACTGAAATCAGAACAAAATTTCATGTCAAACATTTCCTTGGTGCAGGTTTACCTGTAGTAACCTTAGCATCTGTGCATGCCGAGGGCGTATCTTCCGTTGTGGCTGCTTCTGGGAGGGTTTCCAGATCCAGGACCTTTCTGAGACGTATGTATACGCAGCTTACTTCCCCTGTCATCTTCTCAAACTTGGGGTAAAGTAGGTATTCCGCTTCCTTGTTGGTCTGGAAGATATACCTGCCGGCCGTCTGCAGCGACCGGATTATTCACCTTTCAATCTTCCGTTGGTATCAGCGAATTCTGCCTCTGAAGGTTTTTAAATGCTCTTTCGGTGGCATCACGCGGGGTGCCTTGGGTGCCGCCAGAGCAACGCTTTTCCTGTCTACTACTTCATTTCTTCTGTAGCGACGGATGTTAGGAGTTTGGTCTCCAAGGTTTCTGCCCATCCGGTTGGGGTACCTTCTGATTCTTCTGTGATCCCTGTCGTCTCTGTGACCCCTGCCCCTCCCCCCTCTGCATCACACCATCGTCGTAGGGTCAATGCCAGACACCGGAAGGGTGTTATTACTGGTTCTTCCCCTATCTTGGAGGACCGTGTTGTTATTCCTGATGCTGTGTCCGTTGATGACCAGTTGAACCCTGAGCCTGCTAATGGTGTACCTAGCACATCCGGTGACCTAGCGCAGAGCACGGTCTTCACTCTGAGGACTGCCCCAATGCCTAAGTTTTTTTTTGTCTCTCGGCTAGATCCTTCTACCTCTATTGATGACATTCTAAATTATGTGAGAATGAGATCCAAGATTGATGACTGTACTACTTCGTTGTCAGCGTCTCAATTCTCGCCTGTCTCAGGGATATGTATCGTCTTTCAAAGTTGACAACTTCACCGGCTCTTTTTGAGATTATTTCTTCTCCGGACTTCTGGCCCAAGAATGCTATCGCACACGAATTTGTGCCTTGAGGCAGGTTTACTAACGGAACACATGACAGAGTATTAATGAATGCTCAAAAAACTAAGTACGCTGTCCCTTTACTATCAGAATGTAAGGGTACTAAGAACTAAAACTAATCATATATTTTAGGCATCCCTTGCCTGCTGCTACGATGTAATCATGTTGACTGAGACTTGGCTTCATCATGGTTTTAGTGATGCAGAGATTCTTCATGATTCTTATCAGATTTTTCGTAGGGACAGGCACTCTGAATCTCTGTGTCGTGGTGGAGGTGTGCTGGTTGCGTGCAGATCAAACTTTAATTGCAGCTTTGTTGATGTTCCTGCCTTCTCTAGTTCACTTACTATTGAACTCTTGGTTCTTAAGCTATCGCTACCTAAGCTCAATATATATTTGCTCTGTTGCTAGATTCCCCCTAACCTAATAAATGTCGTGGATACTGAAGGGCGCAGTCTTTACGATACACTAACCCTTAGTTTAGACTTTATTTATAATATGACGAACCCTGAAGATGAAATTCTTCTTCTTGGTGACTTTAACTTATCTAATGTTCTATGGGTACCTAACTGTGTTGACGATGACTTCCTTCCCTCATGTTATCCCACAGCTATGGTTTCTAAATTTCTTGACACCATTACTTCCTCTGGTTTGCACCAAATGAGTAAAGTAAAAAACTCTATGGGAAGGCAGTTGGATCTTCTGTTTTCTTCTGATTCGACTAACACTATAGTCGACTTAGCTTCTGATCAGTTATCCGCTGTTGATGGTTTTCATCCGCCTGTCTTTGTCTCTTTCTGTTACGATGGTACTAGTATTGCGGATCACAATTTTGTACACCTTGCGTTTGACTTTAAGAGATTGAATTTCTCTGAGATATCGTCTAATCTCCTTTCAGTCGATTTTTTGGCATTGCTGGACAATAATGATATTGATGTCTGCGCCTCCCTATTTTATAATAAGATATATGATTTGTTTAACTCCTTTGTTCCATTAAAACGGATTAGGTCTACATACTCATCTCCCCCGTGGTACAATGCTGAACTCCGCAGTCTTAGGAACAGGAAGAACAGACACTGGAAGAATTACTTGCGTTGTAATAGCGCAATAGCGTATTCAGACTTTGTGACCTCTACATATAAGGAATACCTTGTTCGTGTTTGATTTGTATAATAACCCTCGCAATTTCTTTAAATTTATCAATATGAAAAAGAAATCGCGTAACTATCCATCTACGATGTGGTATGAGGGGTCTTCTAGTAATAACGTATCCGACATAGCTAACAATTTTGCTTCATTTTTCGAGAGTGCCTTTTCTTCGGATAACTTTGAGCCTTGTGAAAATAATTTTGATCTAATTCTTGATCGTCCCACTTCATCCGATTTTTTGCCGTTCATATCTCGGGATCTTATTATGGAGAAAATCAATGAACTCAAATCGGACCTTTCCTCTGGTCCGGACGGAATCCCCCCAGTCTTCATTAAGTTCTGTTCCGATGCCCTTCTTACTCCATTAGCAATTCTCTTCAACAAGTCCCTTATAGCGGGTAAATTTCCTGCATTGTGGAAGAGCTCTTTTATAGTCCCTGTTCATAAGAAGGGCCATAAGAATGTTTTAACTAATTATAGACCAATCGCGAAGTTATCTTGCATACCTAAACTATTTGAACCAATTGTGTATTCGCAGCTTATGGAGTGTTGTATTGGCTTGATCTCTCCCAATCAGCACGGGTTCTTGCCCGGTAGATCAATGACTACTAACTTACTGGAATTTACCTCCCACGTTATTTCTGGCCTCCAGCGAGGCATGGAAACTGACTGTATATACACGGATTTCAGTAAAGCCTTTGATAAACTCCCTCACTCCGTAATTATATTTAAACTCGGGAGGTTGGGTTTCCCCCCTGTTCTTCTTGACTGGATTTCTTTCTATCTAAGAGACAGGATATATCGTGTGTCGCTCCGTGGCTCTACCTCTAAAATCTTCAGATCATTTTCTGGGCTGTGGGATCTCAAAAGCGCCTTATATATGAATGTACGTTTATATTCATTCAATAAATAAATAAATAATAAAAATGGCGTTTCTAATTAGAAATATATTTCTTCTACTGCAAACAGTTAGATAAATTAAAAAAAGTAGGTATACATTTATTAAATACTCCCTGAGAGTGAAATTGCTTGATAATCGATCTTGATTTCAAAAGCTGCTTAGTCCAAAATAAAAACAAGTGGTCAAGTGCGAGTCGGATCTCGCGCATTTAGTGTTCCGTACCAATGAATTATAATGTTGAATATACTGAAAAAATTACTAGTGCTGCTTCCACTTGCTGGAATTTGTGTTCGTAATTTAGCAACAGTTAATCTATAATTTTTTCGAAATTACATACTTTACAATATTGTTTGTACATCTGATCACTGTTGACGCCATGATGCACTTGCTACATTTATTTCCAATTTTTTCTATTAATAATTTAGAAATAAATGGAGTGGGACAAGCAATTTTCGTAGTTTTTAATTTTTTTTTCTAAACAAATGTTACGCAATAATTACAAAAAATATTACTGCTTTCTTTGAATTGATTTTTTTTTCATGTTTGACCCTCTATTGTTACCTATAATTATCCAAATTATTTATACCCACAACATTGCGCCATAACAAACTTCAACTATGCTAAATAGTAAATGAAATGAAAGAAGTTAACCTCCAAAGCCTAACAGACCTTCCTTCAGAAGAAATTAACCATTTACTTGAAAATTCTAATCGACCTGGAAGCACTAGACGAATAATTGGTTGGGGTGCAAGTGCACTGTCCGTGATCCAAACCGGCAATCACACGGCGATCGGCGATACGCTTTTTCCTTTACATGTACACTTCTAAAAAAATTTGAAAGCTATTTGCTATTGTTGGTGGACTTACATATTATATAGTACTGGGAATTTATTGTAATGGATATTACGGTAACTACAGTACTTTATACTATTTTTGAAAAGCTTAAAAGAATCTAAATTTGTTTTTTAGTTTCAATTTTATCACAGCACACATTGTTTTGTTGAAACAAAAAGAAAAATTTTATTTTATGATTTCTTGAAAACGATTTATTGAATCTAATTTGTTCTTGCGGTTATCGATACTTTTTAATATCAATACTTTTATCCTACTCATATTCTTAAAATAATATTAAAGCAGCAAAAATGAATAAATAATTAATGTTAATAATGACTAAAGGAATGAATCAAATAATATTGGTAAAAAAAAATTTCATTATTAAAATACTTACTTTTCAGTGTAATTGTTGTTAATATTCACTCATATTTCTTTTTATTCATCGAATACTGGGAAGTTGCTAGCACTTAGTTCCAGATGTTACCTTTGCAGAGGTCGAACACTCGGTTCAGTAATGTGATGTTCAAGGTCAAATGCACCCCATAGCTTGTTTATCTTGAAAATGCAGATGCTACCTTTGTAGAGGCCGGACACTTGGTCCAGTAATGTTATGCTCAAGGTCAAATACACCCCCACAGCTTGTTTGTCTTGAAAATGCATGTGCTCAATTGATCCCAATTGAGCCCCTTATAGCAAAGCAACTATGAATTTCGGAGCACTACCAAAGACACGTAGCATAAAATACACTTTTTTGCAAAATTCCGAAAACCCTCGACAAAATTTACCTTGCCATACAAAAAATGCAGAAGAACCTATCCCTCGTATCCTTTGTAATAGGGTCAATTCATGTCAAATCAACCAATGATGTTCGCTGACAAAATTTATTTATTTTTTTACCTTAGTTTATACTCAGAGAGTGGTGCGTCACCCTAAAGAGCATAAAATATACATTAAACGTAAATGTTAACGTTGACGCCTCAATAAAGCATTTAAAGAACTTAAATAGTAAGGCTTGGAGAAGGTTCTGCTCCTCTAAGAGTGACGCAGATTATCTGAAATATTTTCACTTGCGTCAGCAATTTGTTTCGGCTTCAGCATCCTCATACAGCGCGTACATTGCTATACATTATAAACTGCAAACGTAAAACTGATTGTTACCCTTCTTCATTAAGTCATGGTGATATTAGTAGCAGCCTCTTTGGTTGCTTCTTTAAAGCTGCCTTTTTGGTAGATAACTGTGATATTAGTTTTAAGGATTTTACCAACTTGATGAGGTTCCCATCGGCATCCCTTAACTCCAAGGACTTGTTTTTTGACAAGGCTACTGTGTTGGAGAAGATTTGCCACCTAGCTGACAATTCCTCGGCTCATCCTAACGGCTTCCCTGTCTCGTTTTTGAAGAACTGAAGTTCGTCTCCCATCCCTGTTCTTTGTCATTTATTTAACTTATCCATCCGTCGTGGCGTTTTTCCGAAACCCTGGAAAATCTCTATAACTACTCCACTGCATAAAAAGGGTAACAAGTGTGATATCACCAATTATAGGCCTATTACCAACCTGTGCTGCATTTCTAAGTTATTCGAAGCCTTAATTATTGATGTCCTTTATTTTCACTGCAAACTGTTTTTTGGCTGTTTTCAACACGGTTTTGTAAAGGGCACGTCAACTACAACGAACTTACTTGAGTTCTTGAATTTCGGTTTATTTGTCATCGAGTCTGGTGGGCAGGTGGACTGCATTTTTACTGATTTCAGTAATGCCTTTGACAGAATTAACCACAGGATTCTTATACATAAGCTTTATCTCCTTGTGTTTCCCTCTCTTTTTGTTGACTGGTTGAACTCCTGATTATCTCATCGTACACAGCTCATTTTATTTCTGGGTGCTCTCGCGGACATTCATCATATCATACTTTAGGTGTCCTTCAAAGCAGTCGTTTGGGACTTCTACTCTTTATTATTTATATAATTCACATATCGAATATTTTGGATGGTTTCATGCTTCTTTGTTACGCTGACGACGCTAGGATTTGCTAAGTGTACGTAAGAGTAACCCATTGACTTTTAACTATACCATAAATGGATGCTCCCTTGCTAGACTTAAGAATATCAAAGACTTGGGCGTTTGGATAAATGCTCGTTTCTTCTTTGAAGGCCACATTGACGCAACAATTAATCGGGCTAATGCGACCCTAAATTTTATTAAAAGGTAGTCTACAGAATTCGACGACCTGTATATTTTATTGCACTTTTGTTAGGCCAATTTTGGAATACACTTGTTTTGTTTGGTCTCCCTATTATGCGTCATATATTAACCTCATTGAGGCATTCCAACGAAGATTTGTCAGATTCGCTCTTCGTGGTCTTCGTTGGAATGACTCCCTTGTCCTTCCTTCGTACTTAGAAAGGCTTAAACTTATCGCTTTAGATACTCGATAGATAGATTGACGTAAAGTGTTTCGTATTGAATTTGCATTCGACCGTCTACAAGGCTCTATAAATAGTTCTGAGCTTCTAAGTTCTTTTAATCTTTTGGATCCGGCGCGCTCTTTGAGCAGTCATGACCTTCTCCATATCTCGCGACATTGCACTAGCTGTGGCAATTACGGACGGCTACTACCAATGTCTCGTTTTTTAATTATCATTTCGGTAGTATCGACTTTCACCTTTCTAGGAGCCTTATTAGGGGTCGGCTTGGTTAAGTTAGGTAGTTCTTTCTTCTTTTCTAGCTGTTTTTGTTTATTTATATTATAAGTAATTTGTATAATATCTGACTCATTGTAATTTAAGTAATTTATATAATTGGACTACTTGTAGTATATTTAATTTGCATACTCGACAATTTATAGTGTAAGCGATTTGTTAACTTTGTAATATCAGCTTTTACATCTTTTTCATTCTCTTCTATTTCATGTTTGCTTTGTATTCTGCTCAATATTTGTGACTTTTTTCACTTTTGTTAGTAATCAGTATTTGATGAACTGTGTAAGTAAATAAATCTCAAAACCTATATATCCCTGAAATTTGTCCTATCACAACTTGCAAACCCGCAAATAAGTGAAAAACCCACTGTTGAGGGGGGTCTTTCTTTCTTGCTATCTTAGATTGCTTAGATTCACTTTAGAAACTTGATAGCGTTTCATGATTAAGGAGGCCTAAAGCTTTATTTTTATGAAAACTAAACCTCCAATTAATTTGGAAATTTCTAGCGAAAATTATTTATATTATTATTAGGGAAGATTGATTTGTCCACCTAAAATTCAGCGCATTAATGTTTGAAAAACCTTTCGATTCGCTGGGTTAGCTTCATTAAAGGAATTTGTTCAGTTCGACTTTACAAATTTATTTAAAAAATTTTAATTAACAGGTATAACAATCTTTTTACTTAAGCACGTCTGAATATTTAAAATTCTCAGATTTTTTCCTCATATAAGAAAATATCACATATAAAGCACCTCTTCTTCTTCGTCTTTTTATCTCTCGTTATTATTGAGAAATCTGTAAACTCTTAGCGCAGGGGAAAACCCCGGCGAAACAGAAACGTTTTGTGCTGGTTTTGGTTTTAAAATTGCCATATTGAACTAAGGAATTTTCAAAACCACCCAAAAAACCCATTCCCCAAATATCGTAAGCTACATAGCTACTAAACTGCGAAATTCAAGTGCATAAAGCCTTGCATGTTGGAGACAAAGTCGACGACAGACGCGATGGTAGCTCATCAAGTGCTTCGTTTTATTGATGGCTTAGAGAATCGTCTAAGACGAAGAATAATTCATTGAATTAACATCAATCAAGTCGGGTTAGTGTTAGCTTTTTCCTTTGATGCGAAAGATTCATTTTTTACCAAGCAAGCATTGTACATATGTAGGTCTGAGCTTTTCAAGTTTAGCACTATTCTCATGGATTTTAGCAGCTATCATGCACGCAAGATCATATGTATGAGCTGAGCAATTGTTGACGGCTTATTATTGCTGTAGCTTGTGGCTTTTGCGCATAGTCTGTAGGGTAGGATTGCATGCAAGTACAAAACTCAATGTACTATAATGTAAGAAGCAGAAAATAGTAGTTTAAGTAAATATCGCCCAAAATTCATATACCTTTAAATACAGCTTCGCTAACACCGGCGGTCGGCGACAGCAACTACTTCACAGCGACAACGGCAAATGAAAAAAATATGTCGAGTAATAATAACAAAATAAATGACATTTTAGCTTCAACGAGATAAAAACTCATTCACTTCGAAGTTTAGTACTCATTCAGCTGGCTTAGAGTTAAGATCGGGTCTCTTCAGAAGAGCGGGAGTATTTAATCGCGTAAGAGACATTTGGACGAACGATCGGCAGGCTTTTAGAGAACCTATAAAGTGTGTGACAAACATAAGAAATTAAAACAAAATTTTTATATAATTTGAAAACGTGGACGCGCAAAGTTTTCTTCTTCCTATTCTCATGGTTCAGTTTTAAATGACAAGAATTTTTTGTGATGGTGCGCGGTGCACTTAAAAGTCTGATTGGAAGGTGTCTTTTGCGCCAATGTTTTTCTTCAAGCTGTTTTCAGAGCTAGTTTTCCTTCCGTTAAGTTAACCCTAGAGAGCACTTAAAAATTTTAATTTTCGGTGCTTGATTGTAATCTAATACATCGCGGTATTCCCGGAAATAAGTTCGCAGTTGTGCAAAGCTTTTAAAGAAATTAACAGAGAAATACGTTACGTTCAAGATGAATTTTCTTCATCAAACTTGGACCTAAAATTTTAACTATATTGCTATCTTTGCTTACTTTGTAATAGTGATGCTGATCAATTGCAACTAATATTCAAAAATTAGTTGACATTAGCTGAAGTTAGTTATTAAATAAGTTAGTCTTAAAATGCAAACAAAAAAATTAATTCGTTCTTGAATCTTACTCCTAAATTGCACGCCAAGAAATAAATTTGTTAATTAAGCGACGAAGTGTAAAAGCAAGACGCGCGAATAGATTGTTCTTAATAAAAGGAAACAAAACAAAGAATTTGTGCTCTGCTCATATTAAAAATAAATTAAAACTTAAGTTTAAATAAACGAAATCGGATGCCTTTCCGCTGTAAACAAAACAATCAGCTTCCACAAAAAAGTTGTAAATAATAAACCACTTAGAACCATAAAAAATAATTTATATTTCGAAGCAAGTTAAGGTGTAAAACTTTATAGAAAGAAAACCACATTCAGTTGCTGCTTTAAAATATGCCCGGCATGATTTATTAATACTCACATACCTGCTAAAACAAAAACTGGATAATTAAAAAACAAGAAAAAGCAGTGAAGTTCTTACAGTTGCTTAAGTTCTATACATTTTTGTGCATATAATGAAAACTCTAAAGGTGATACCTATTTGAAAATTTGAGATATACAGAAATTCTTGTGAAGTTAATAAATTTATTGTGATTTTACGATTTTAAGCAAAACAGCTTTTTCGTTGCCAGTTAATTGTTACGTGCACCTGCTGACTTTTTTTTTAACAAAAAGGCAGGTTCACTAACAATATCGAAAAAATATTCAAACTGCCGAAGTTACGTAATAGGAATACAGAAGAAAAACAACCGAAGATGCCGGTGTTTAATATTATCGCACGCCGGCAGCCAAAGGTAATTTTTAATTTTTATTTGTTCAATTTCTGTACATGAGAACATTACAAAAATTACGGCAGAATGTGAAATACCTGAATTTCCTGAACTACCTATAATACAGTGGTTCTGATTACACCTTTAACTTTGGGGCATTTCACGCGAAACGGACAGCGAAAAAAATGTCAGGTACTGGATTTTGTTCATATTTGGTTTAATTGTATTTCTATATGTCCTGAATGAATGTGCATTTTTATTTATTTTCTATGAAGGCTAGTTGCCCTTTTATAAGCCTTTAAAGAATTGACAAAATTTGAGGAGTGGGTTTTTTGAAAAAAAAGTTTGCTATTATTCATAGTGATAGAAGAAAAGTAAATAGTGTTATCTTAGAGACAAATAAATGTGTTTCTTGGCAGTTATTACAGAGTTGAAAAAAAAAATTTTTTTCGTATAAAAAACCGGAAGTAAACATATCAAAACAGATTTTACTTAACTTCGGTATTTTTAAAAAATTTTATTTTTATCTCAAAATGTATCCTATAGTTCATAAATAATATGTGTAAAATTTTAGAATGGGATCTGCATTCGTTTCGGAGATATAGAATTTAAAGTTAAATTTTTTCATGTTTCCATACAAAACAATCGCACTGGTCAAACGCCGACTACGCGCTGCACTGTGTTCAAATGCAGATTCCATTATGAAACTGAACAAGCAGTTACTGTAAATTTGAAGTTATTTTTTGAGCAATTTAAAAAAAAAATTAAAAATGCCGAAGTTTGTCAAAATTTAATTTTAAATATTTATTTTGGATTTTTTACATGAAAAAAATATCCAATTTCGAATTCGATACCACGACTGTGAAGAGCATACAATTTCCTATAAGAATCACTATTTTACTTATTTTTATATAAGTTTCTTAATATGATTAATTACCTTTGAAACAGGTCAATCATAACTTCTTCAAAATTGTTGGTTGTCCGCTTCGCGTGAAATGCCCCTTTGTGAAAAAATCTTTAACTGTAAGATTAAGTCTAGTGGCATTTTAAATGAAACTCTCGAATTCACGAAATTTTTATATTGGACGTGATTGGGTTGTGAATTATTGAAAAAATTGGCATCGTATCCAATATTAGGGCTTGTTGATACTTGATCAGACACAAATCATGATTAAATTTGGGTTTACTTTGAAACTACACCTACCTATTTACTCTTTGATTTCGTTGCTTTTTTTTAATATATTTTTGCGGCCAGTGTTACACCCTTATTATTAAGTACTGCATCCGCTCTTCTCGGCATGGAGGAGATCAATTTACGGCAGGTTTCTATGGGTACTTCGTACCATATATCTTGAACAGAGCTCAGCTCCACAATTATTCCTTGTAAGTTTTCAATTGGGTTCAAATCAGGAGACTGACTTGGCCAACTTATTATGGCGACATTTTGCTGCAGAAACCAATATTTGACTAGATTGAAAGTAAATTTAGGGTCGTTATCCAGTTGATACTTTCAAACTAGAGGATTATTCTTCTTCGCGTTTCATTATGTCCAAATATTTAAATCTCGTCATGGTGACAGTAATACGATGCATAAGATCAGTACACAATCCCGTAAAAAAAAAACCCTAAGTTAAAATACGGAAAACAAAATCCCTAAAAATAAAAATGACAAAATCTCTAAAATAAAACAACCTTTAATGATGAAATCTCTAAAACGAGAAATCCCTAAAAGAAAATCTATAAATTAATAGGTATTGAGATAAAACACAAATTTCAAAATAAATTCATACTTTACAAATGCCAATTCTGATTTCTCATGTTTCTCCTTGTATATATTTTCATGTTTATTTTTTTTTACGTTCACGACGAGTTTTAATTTCCTCTCCAGAAATAATGTGATTTGATTTGATTTGATTTGATTTTTTGTAAATTTTTTTTCTTGACCTAGATGGCAACTATTACTGTAAAATCAGAATCACTTTGCAAGAAAAATGTTAGAGTTTATGTGTATTCCAAAAGTTGGAGCTCAAAAGCAGAAAATAAAAAAAAAATTTAAAAATTAGCCAAGAAGACGAAATACGATTTGTAAATGAAGGCGATTCGAAAGCGTACAACACATTTTCGGTGGTAATATGTAATGACTAGTAATCGTTCTCTCATTATAAAATTTATGATTTTGCGCGCGCGGATTAAATTCAAAATCTTTCTTTTATAAAGTTCATAGTTAGGGGTTTTTCGATTTGGGATTTTCTAAATTATGAATTTTTATTCTCAGAGATATTGTCATTATGGTTTTCTTTTGTTAGATGTTTTGCCATAAGGAGTTTTATTTTATGAGATTTTGACATAAGGGATTTTATTTTCAACCGACTTCAAAAAAGGAGGAGGTTCTCAATTCTACTGTATGTTTTTTTTTAATTGATTTTGATGATTCTTTTTTTGTTAGGTAGAGTATGTTCACCGATTGGTACCATGTTAAACAAATTTTTGGTGGGGTGGGGGTGGGGGTGAAACCTAATCTTGTAGCGCGTAGACCGATTTGGATGGTTAGTTTTTTGTTGTACAGAGTATGATCCCGCCTTGCTAATAGGAAAACAAATTTGGCCTAGGGTGGGGGAGAGGTAGTCTAACTTCGTAACGCGTGAACCAACTTGGATAGTCCTTTTTCTGTTGTACAGAGTAGACGACACTAAAAAGTGAAAAATAAAATAGTCTTAAAAAACATTTTTAACCGACTACACAAAAAGCACTAAAAAGCTTAAAACAATTTTTAATTTTAAATCTATTGCACCATTTGGAAGTCGGTGCAAATTAAACAAACAAAACAACTACCCAACCATAATTGAAGATACTATATAAAACTACCTGAACGTGTCAGCTCACGGAATCATAATGAAGGACGATTAAATACTTTCGTTGTAATTGTTTGATTTGCACCGACTTCAAAATGTCGTAATAGATATAAAATTAAATGAATTATATTTATTTTATTTTACACTTTTTAGTGTCTTCTATGCTGTACAACTTTTTCGTTGTACCATCCAAATCGGTACACGCGTTAAAAAGTTAGGTTCAACAGTGAACATACTCTGCCCAACAGAAAATGAATCATCGAAATCGGTCCACGCGTTACGAATTATTCAAATCGGTCCACGTGTTACGAAGTTAGACTACCCCTCCCCTCACCCTATGCTAAATTTTTTTCTCCCATTCGCAATGGGGATCATACTCTGTACCCCACCCCACAACTAACCATTAACCATTACTTTTTTCAAAAGTAATGAAAGTATTTTCCATTAACCATTACCATTTTTTAAAGTAATGGAAGTACTGTAGAACAACAGACGATTCTGCATATATTTTGAAAAAGGAATATTATTCATAACAATTTTATTTGTTATAAGCAATTGACAACCCCTTTAATAGATCTAATCGCAGAAATTCCTACTAGATTTTTTTTTAACATTGCCAAGATATGATTGTAGACGATAATGCACATATTTTGACTAAGGAATACTGTTTATAGCAATTGAATTTGTTATAAACAATTAAAAACAGCTTCGATTGACCCAATGGAAAAAATTTCCACTGGATCTTCATATATTGGCAATGTTAAAAAAACCTAGTAGGAATTTCTTCGATTGATTGCTTATAAAAAATAAAATTGTTATAACTAATATTCCTAAGTCAAAATATATGCAGAATCGTATCTTATAATATTTTGACAATATTCAAAAAATCAATTGATAATTATCTGTATTCTACAGTACTTCCATTACTTTAAAAAAAAGTATTGGTTAATGGAAAATACTTCCATTACCTTTTAAAAAAGTAATGGTTAATGTAAATTTTTTACGTTTCTTTTGAAAAAAGTAATGGTTAATGTAAATTTTTTACATTACTCATTACAAAAGTAATAGTTAATGTAAATTCTTTACAATACTCATTACAAAAGTAATGGTTAATGTAAATTTTTTACATTAATATTTTCGCAACCCTGCACGAGATATAGTTATTTTGCGTGAAAAAATATTTGGAACCAGGCTACAACCTTCCAAAAACCTTTTAATAAACTTAACTGAAGATGACGGAAAAAAGAGACCAACAATAACAAGCTCAAACGCCGGTTATCTAATCTAAACGATGCGACCGTCGGTCGGAGAAGGTGCAGAGGGATAGGGATGACCTTGAGTAACACTAAAGAAGAATACGGAAGTGAAGTACACCTCTTAAAAGCGTCAAAGGTTGCCGGGTAAAATTGATTAAAAATACAGAATAAAGGTGATCAACTATTATAAAGTGGCGGATGAAGCAGAGTCCTCTCGCGCGTAATCATCATCAGCAAGTGATGGCTGCCATGACCTCACAACCCCCCAGGATGTGTATGCGTAGGGAATATATAGTTCGTGAAATACTCTACTGCCATACAAAAGAGACACCAAATTTGTTAACATAACACAATTTCAGTGTAAACTCTTACCAGTTCAACATTGTTTACTCTAATTTCCAATTATTTGAACTTTTCGCTCGTAACTTATTGTTATTCTTAGCAGCTCATTTACAGGCGTGTATGTTTTAACCCCACGGCACTTTCCCTACCACTTCCTTAGTTTAATTCAAGGTGATCCGCACCCCTCCACCCCATACCCCTCCTCCGAACGACGGTTGTTCTACCATCTGTAAATTTATCCAAACGCCTTACTGAAATTAAGGAATGGTTGAATTGTGAGGGAATCATTATCTAATGTTATGCCTCTGGCGGAATCCAGATTATTACGCAGTCAGAAAGCGCTTTTTCTTAAGGTAATCAATTGCACGCATATACATCTTTTCCAATGTCTTCCATAAAAAACTAAGTATACTAATTGGACGGTAATCACAAAGGAGATGTAGATGACTTCTTTGGAAAAAGTATATTAAATTAAATAATTATTATTTGTCATTTAAAAAACATAATCGGAAAGTTCTTAAATTATTTTAATTTTAAAAACCAAATTGTTTATTAAAACAATTAAAGTTTGAAAATCCCCGGCTATTAATCTGTTCAGTATTTTTACAATTTTGTTCCCTATTCAAACCGTCGTGGAAGCATTAAATAAGATACGATTCGCAACATGTATAGAGTTTGGAGTAAAACAAATCGTGAATTATTTAATTTTTGCACCGCTCAAGGCTGTCTATTTCTGAAATGCAGCTGTGTATTTTTCAAATGCAGCCAACCTCAGTTCTATTAATTTCTGTTGATGGAATCAGTATAAAAATGTGCCTTCTTTAAATATTTCAGGAATTGAGATATCCAGCAATCTCAGCTGATCGTAACGTACATTTGTAATCAAAAAAATGCATTGAAATGTCTGGGTTTCGTAAGTCGCAACACCTCATGTGACAAAACTAATTAGTTTAAAGAAACATTGTACATATCACATGAAAAATTAATTTATTTTATATGACATTTCATGTGATCATTATTATGATACCGCTTCCACTGACTTCTCTCACTTGACAAGGTGAATTTGCCCGATATGCTCTCATGCAATGTGATAATGCCCCTTTACAAGAAGGTAGACAAGGCAGACATATCTAACTCCAGACCCATCGCTAATCTATCCCATGTTGCGAAGGCCTTTGAAACCCTGATAAGTGACGTGCTCCGCTTCCATTGTAGACCCTTCATGGGCTCTTTCCAACACGGCTTCATTTAGGGTAAATCAACGAACAAAAAACAATCGTGCATCACTGCTTGTCCCTGATCGAGCCGGGTATGCAGGTCGATTGCATATTGACTGACTTCAGCAAGGCCTTTGATAGGATCAACCATAGCATTCTTACTCATAAACTCTGCCTGCTCGGTTTCCCGCTGCTCTTTGTTGAGCGGCTGCCATCTTATCTATCCGGCCGCTGCCAGCGCGTCTTGTTCCGCAGAGCCCTATACACCGAAATCTCGGTCATATCTAATGTGCCTCAGGGTAGCATTCTTGGTCCGCTCCTCTCCATAATTTATTTTAATGGCATCTCGTTGCGTTATGTCCTCTTCACGAAGGAGCCGTCCTATTTCCTTCAGCTCCTCCATAGGCGGTCAAATTTTGACCAGGATCGACTTCGTGAAAAACCTGAGGGTGATTCTTAACTCCCGTCTCTCCTTCGAGGACCGCGTGGACTTCCTGATTGGCAGAGCTAATTCCGCTCTTGACGTTGTAAAGTGGTGGTATAGGAAGCTTGATGATCCATATTTAACGAGGATTATTATATGTACTTTCGTCAGATCAAGCCTGAAGTACGCCAGTCCGGTCTTGGATCCTAACGTCGTCGTCAATATTAACCGGATTGAATCAGTTCAGCGCAGATTCCTTACCTACCTACCTTCCTCCTTATCCTGCCAGGCTAAGTCTGATTTCCCTCTACCCTCTTGAAAAGAGGCGCAAGGTCTCTAAAACTGTTGTTATTTTTTTTTTGTATGATTTGTTGCAGGGGTCGATTGACTCTGGAGAACTACTCATCGACGTGAGCATCTCCGTACCGGCCCGGACCTTGAGGAATCGTGACTTCCTCGATGTGCCTCGCCGCTGAACCCTGTATGGAATTGACGTGCCCAACGCCTCCATGGCTCGTCTTTTCAATGGGTTTGCCGGCCACTCCGAGTTTGGACGTTCCAGGCAGCAGCTGAACTTCAATTAATCATTGTACAATAAATATACATCTTAAGTTAAGTTTCAACTTTGTATCATTGTTGTAGTAGCCAGTCTTGGTGAATTTTCACAAATAAATAAATTAATTTCGCAGCCTTTTTTTAACCGAAGTGGCCAAATCCTAGGGGGCAACCCTTTGATGCGTTAGCATGGTTTTGGCCGGAAGGAAATTAGGGTAACGGAAGTCAGGATACTTCAAATTCTTGTTTTTGCATTGCTGCGAGCTAGACAACAACCCAGAGACGGAGTGGATTATTTTAATAAAAGCCCACGGCATGGTGGTCATGCGGCTCAACGAGTTGATCCAACTCCGTCTCCAGCTTACAAGCCGCACTGATACCATACCGCCGGTTGTCAGATATTGTGCGATATTCTCCGACATGCTAAATTGTTTTCACAGATTACTCATTCAATCAGCAAAGCGATAGTGTATAGTATTCATGAATTATGGATATTTGATATAATTTTTTATGACCTATATATTAGTGTTTTAGCCGCATAAAATGCAGTATGCGTCATTGCCACCTCAGTGAAATTGCGCCTTTACATTATATATACACATAACTTATCTACAAGCTCTATACCCCGTAATTGGTCTGGATCAGGAAAAACCGCATTATCCGCGTTAAATAAAACTTCATGAAAAGCCTTTAAACTTGAAAAAAAATTGTATCGGCTTTGCTAAAAAGCATGAAATAATATTTAATTTTATGTCTATTACGACATTTTGGAATCGATGCAAATTAAACAAACAAAACAATTACCTACATACAATGAGAAATATTAAATCAATAGAAACATTTTTTGATCTCTTGCTCTGTCGCTCCGTGCCACAAGGTAGCACCCTGCACCCTCTTCTATATATCCATCTGATCTCGCACTCTAATGTTCTGATCTACGCTGACGATATGACGATTTGATCCTATATTAAGGGTAGTGGTGACTCATTCTCAAGGACTTAGACACATTCCTGGATTGATACGGGCACAATGGCTTACATTGATTAATGCGGGCACAATGGATTACATCAATTTTAAGAAATGTGAGGCTATATCCATTTTAGGCAGCCTCAATACACCAGTTTTTGATAACAGGTTTGTAAGGAATGGCTCCTATCGCGTGCTGTCTGTAACTGACCTTGGGGTAAAGCTTGATATGGACCTTCACTTTGCTCTGCATATTAATTATATTGTGTCTAGATGCAGTTTAATCTTAGGCTTTGGACAGCGTTGGTCTACTGCTCCTTAGTTAGACCTATTCTAGAATATACATCTGAAGTCTGCCACTACTACTACCTACTACGTTGTTTATTTCAAGCATATCGAATCAGTCCAACGCAATTTTGTTAGATTTTCGCTAAGTGGGCTCCCTTGGGACGATCCGCTTGGACTGTGTTCTTTCTATATTTTCTTTTTTTTTTTCCTTTATTTTGCTCGTTTTCCTATGTATGTTGGTGTGGGATCTTCATTCTACCGATTTGATGGAATAGGTTAGTTTTTTTTGCGATGAACTTCCTTCTCATTTCGTTCTTTTGATATAAAAAAAACTACTTCACAAAATCCATTTTCATAGACGGATTCTAAAAGCAAAATGTTTTTCGAATTCAAAAAGGAACTTCCCGTGATTCTCTTTATATGAGAAATATTTTTAAAAAATTATTAGAAATGAAGGTCCTCGAGATGCACATGGTTGTATTTCCCACCATCAAAGCTCTACCAAAGATTACTCTACTAGATAAACGGCTTCGAACAAAGTAGTGAAAATTTTTTGGTTGCTTTTATATATTTCCCGCATCGGGCAACCCTGCAATCAGAACTAAAAATTTGTTTTCCGAGAGAGTTTGTGGGTAGGAGACAAGTATACTTTTCTTATGTGCATTTACAAATGTCAAATGTACTTCTCTCATTAAAAGAGCAGAAAACATTGACAGTTTGAAAGTTTCTACGCACACAAGTAACTATCTCAGTCATGTGATTCACATGAATTCTTTTTATTGGTGGTACTTTTTGGTACATTTTTCTCTTCGACAATATTTAGCGGTACTCTTTTGAGAGAAAGCTGTAATTCTCTCCGGATGAGAACAGAATTTTGATAGGAGTAAATGATTCTCTCAAATAATTTTGACAGGAGTAAATGACTGCACACTATCTGTACTCTTTATTTGCATGGATATTCTTATGACTTTAAAATCTGGAAATATTTCGTTTTACTGTGGTGCCAGTGTTACTTTTTCAAGACTTGTTGGGTATTTTAGGGAGCCGGTTATCTAGTAATAGTAATCTTTGGCTCTACCTTCCGATTATCGACCATAGAAGTGACTGTAAAATTCGATTTATTCGTAAATAATTGGGTATTTCGAATTTAAAATAGTTACTGTTTGAAGTAAAAAAACACACATTTGAATATATCGGATTTATAAAATTTATTAATTTTAAAAACATGAAAATTTCTCATAAACAGATTTTCTTAAATGTAACAATAAGATATAAATTCTCTTCTATTATTACATAACATTTAATAATGACTTCTTAAGTTTATAAATGTAATGACACTTAAACTAATTTATTTCTTTTTTATTTCTGAAGGTTTTAATTTTAGGAACATCATAAGTCCCACGATATATCATCATTATGGGAGTGTCTATTTTGCACATTATTTTACTTATTGGATATTCACAAATGTCAACCTTTTCTGGCCATTTCCAATAATGGGCACTCATTGCCATTGTCTGGATTTTGAATTTATCACTATCCCTGTTCAGCACTGTTCCTGGAAAATATTCGGTTTCATAATTGACGAAGACAAAATCTAAAATTGTATAAGATAAACTCGAGTCTCCTGGTTCGGCATTGATAGCCAATATATTCTTCACTAATCCCCACAGTTGTAATAATTTTTGGCGTTTTTCCTATGATTTTCTTTCCCGTCTTCATCTTTATTTCTGGCCAATAAAATGCATTTTTTAAGGTGATGAATAATTGACTTGAATTAATTGTTTCAATGATTTTTACAGGTATTATTTCTTTCATGTTTTCGGTAATTGGCAAAATAATGTTCGCTTCTCCATTCGAGCCAATAGAAGCGTCGATGCAATTATGGTTGTTACTCCAAATATCATTATGAATATCAATACCCGTTAATGATACTATATTTCCGTCCACAATGTTGCCACCTGACTCATTATTTGGTCCATTATCATGTTGTGGTGTGTGTTGTCCTCTTAGACTGTGGCAACAATTGTCAAAGCTAAATATTGCACTTTACCATTCCATTCACCCCGAAAGGCTAGACCACGTATAACTTGTACTTGTACGTAAATCTAAAAAATTTCCGCAGAAATCGGTAACGGAAATTAAGGCCGTAGTTTTCGGCGAAAATGATCGTGCACAATCTATTGATACGGTAAAACGTCGTTTACGAGAAGCTGGCCTTTACGGACGTGTTTGCATGAAGAAATCATTACTAACCAAAAAAAAATCGTTTGAAAAGGTTAGATTTTGCTAGAGAGCATAGTCAGTGGACAGCTCAACAATGGAAAAGGGTCTTATTTTCGGAATTACCATGAATTTATACAATTTTTATTATTTTATTATGAGAAAATCCTGTCGCCGACACTTCTTAACAGAATTTTCTGTGCACTATTATTTAAAACAGAAAAACATTTTTACTTTAGTCATAAACACTATTTTAAAAATGCTGAACGATTTCCATACATACAAAAACATTAAACATATTTATTCTTAAGCTTGACAATTATTTGAAAAATGCTAAAAATAAGACCTCCAAATCTAAGGATTTCGACATGATTTCTTTAAGTACATAAATAAATTTTTCACTCTAAATCATTACATTAAATTAAAAGTACACAAGGTAATTATTTGTTATTTCCAATATTATAACATAAATAATATAAATATATGTTGCAATAAACCTCAACTCAATTATATGCTCAAAAAAATAATTATTAACAAAAATAAAAACGCTCTCGCTAAATGACATCCGCGTCTTCTTGTATTTTTTTTATTTCTTGTATTTATTTATTATTCATGTATTTGGAGATTTTATTATTTTCAAGAAATCTAGCAATTGTATAAAACCTTCTCGTTTTTGGAAGGTCGGTTAAAAAGAGAAAAAAAAGAAAACACAAGGAAACTAACTCTAACTAAACCGATCCTTAATTTAAGGTTTCGATAAGTTGACATCGATACAGTCAAAGGGGGCTATTAATGAGATGAACATTGATGCTCGTACACACCATAATTTGTGCGTTGATAAGGAGTGCTATAGAAGTAGTTTCTAAGTGTAAGACGTATTCTATGTCAAAATGCTGCTCTTAAGAAAAAGCGATTGAAAAACATAGTAGCAGAGGCGGTGCACCCTATACAAACAAAACTAAATCATACAAATCCGACCAGATGTTACGAACTCAGTTGTCACCACCTTTCCATACCTTCACCTTAGATACGCAATTTTTCCAGCACCGTACTTCGTACAGCTAAACCCAGGCATTACGGAGTAAGGCGGCAGCTCCTTCCACAACATCCATACACAAAGTGCAAAATTCATTATCGCAGTACCTATACAACAGAATCAAAATAAATCAACCCACGCCTTAGGAAGCTAGGTGCCGCTTCTTCCTCCCATCTAAAAGCCCAACATTGTTGTATCGTTACAAATGGAAAAATATACTCAATACAACAATAAACGAAGCATTTAAATCGGTCTACGCATTACAAGGCAGACCACTGCCGCACCTATACCCTAAGCGCGAAGTTTTTCATAGCAATGGTGGGGGGAATATTATATACAACAAACATTACCGATCAAGTGCAAGTTTTACTCGCGCAATTAGTGTTCCCTACCGTAATTGTTTCTAGAATAAAGGTTTTATTTACCGAGAGAACGAGGTGCGCTTCAATTTCTCGGTCATGTCGAAACAAATACAGTCACACCACTTTTCTTGTCGTTATTTTATGTACCAGATAAAATTATGAAAGGCAATGCACTCGTGATAATTTTCTTTCAATGTTCACCTTATTTTCAATCTTCAAGGTTTTTTTTCAGTTTTTTCTGAGCGATTCTTTTGTTGAGAAGTATGGGGTACAGCAATTTTTAAGCGTTTTCCCCGAAAATTAAAAAAGTGCATTAAAAAAATACTTGTCGTTGAATTCGTACTTCACGAAGCGTTCATTGGACACCCTACATGATGCCCTTGAAAATTGTTTTCCTCTTCCCAATTTACCCCCTTCCTAAAATTCACCCTCAGAATCAAAATTCAGATTTTTACACGTCACGTCTATAATTACGCCAACACTATCTATGTGCTTAATTTCAAATTTTGATGTCGAATAGTTTCTGAGCAAATCAGCTCTCCCAAACGGACGGACACCGAAGTGATTCTATAAGTGTTCCTTTTTTCAATTATGATACGGAACACTAAAAAGGAATCATCGAAATCGGTCCACGCGTTACGAATTTAGGTTACACACGTACTATAAGATCCCACATATAGTTTTTTGAAAAGAAAACATCGCCGTGCTACATAACCTGAAATATGACAAAAAACAGTGTTTTTGCACTTTTAGGCTAGAATATCTCAAAAACCTGACGTGATAGAGCAGTTCTGAGCCCGAATTCGGTTTCAGCGGGAGAAATTACTTCGGGAACAACTATTTATTGTCCAGGGGGAAACATTTTCAAAATTTCGCAAACCTGTGTTATCTTATCAAGACTTCTTCAACGCCAATTTTGTCCAACTTTTATTAAGTTTTCCGTATTTTTTACCGATCAAAGAAAGTGAACTGTCAAATAAAAGCCTACTCTAGATATCTACTCTACAACTCTAGGTGTCTATATAGAGCAGGTGTTTCTTGCATTTTTCCCCCGATTGTAGATCTTCCGTCTTTTTTGCGTCATGAAACGCTGCAAAACATATTGCCACGAGGCCTTGATATTTTGCACGGCGCGCCTATTTAATTTCATATCAAAAATTATCAGGGATCGATATTTAAGTACACCCTGGTCAACGACAATGATTACCCACTATATCGGCGCAGTCAAACTGGGCGGATAAGTTTTCTATGTAAAGCTGCCCATATATACTCGTGATCAAGGTACTCAAATGCCTTGAAATTCATAAACATAAGATGTAATGGGACCTCTATTTGGCTGATCAATCGATGATAGATAATTCAGTCGGATACGTATTAGTAACTAGTCCAGAACGGATCTGGAAATTTATTCCCAATGTTAACCTTACATTATTTTTAGACAGCAGTTGCAGGAATTTTCTAAATAACTTTCTTCAATTGCTGTATTGAGTTTTCATCAAAGAATTTAATTAGATTTCTTGAGTTACGTCGGAATTTTTATCATTTACCATCTAAATTTATGCAAAAAATTAATTGAAGCAGAATATCAAATAAGGTCGCAATGTTTTTTTATTTTTAAAAATGTTACTGTGTTATAATGATATGCAAATTTAGGTTTTACACAAGTGCATTGGAGAAAAAATTCCGCGATTCATATAAGCTTGCCGTTCTGATCACATCGTTCATTGTAAAATTATATGCTAAAACTTTTCTTACAATTAAACCAAACTAATGTTTTAACAATTTCTTAGATTTATCTAAAGTTATAAAGATAACACCAATATCGTTATGTAATCAACACACACAATCCAAAATGCATTTTTGCCACAATTATGCAATGTTCAGCTTTGTAGTTGTACACTGAGTTCAGCTGAACATTGCATCACTGCGGCAACAATACTTTTTGGAAGTTTTTCACAACAGACTGGAAATCTTTGTTATTTTTTAAGCTTCTAAAGTAGCTGTATCGCATTGCGCAACGCCTTAAATATGCTGGTCATCTATATAACAACAGTGGAAAAGGTGAACATGGTATAAAAACTAATAGAAAACCTTTAACAACGACCAAATTTTTATGTACAAATTATTTTTATGACGTCATCGTTAGATCAACGCTTTCTAAGATTTCGTGGTTTCGTGGTTTGGATTTCGTTGGAGACGGAGTTGGATCAATTCGTTGAGCCGCACGACCACCATTAAATGGATCCCGGGTTCGAGAACAGGTCTTCCCGTGAGCTTTAATTAAGAAATAATTAAGAAATTAAAATTATCCACTCCATCTCTGGCCTGTTGTCTAGCTCGCAGCAATGCAATAACAAGACTCGCGTTTCCTCACTTCCCTTACCTTAATTCCCTTCCGGCCAAAACCATGCTAACGCATCAAAGGGTTGTCCCCTAGGATTTGGCCACATCGTATGAAAAACAAGTATTTTTCTTTAATATTTTTATTATGTAAAGATATGCTTTTATTACGAAAATTTTATTAAAAATACCAAAAAATATTAACATTTTTCACTCAATTAACAAACACCGTAATATTTACCCACTAGGAGGGAAAATTAAAATTTTTATTTACCCGAGAAAGGCTATTTCTATGGTGAAAACGCATCACTGCTGCGGCGCAATAGAGTTATCTTATGAAGATATGTATCACCATAAAGACATATTGCTTTATATGGTGTATAAAAACCTAACAAAGTTGCAATGATCGGTAAAAAAATGTGTTAGGTAATGTGTTTTCTTCGTTCCGTTTTTCTGAATACAATCTATTCTTTCTGGCTTAGAGTTAATTAGTGCATGAATTTCTTAAGTCAGACAATATTTACAACAAAACTCCAAAAAAAATTTTTTTTAGTTAGTTTAGCATAAAAGTTGGAAATCAAAAGTCGCATATAGCAAAAATTAAAAGTAAGAAGCAAGTCCAATTAAAAATATCTTATTAAACTTATATCTCCCTTGAATAATTTAACGTTACTTTCAAAATGCAACTGACTAACCTTCGCTTTTTCTGGGCCAATCTGCGGAATCAATTATGCCAAACATTGATGACATTCGACCCAATGTCCATTACGTTAAGCATGAACTTGGATCGCACTGTATGGCTGTATTGTCTCAGTTGTCTCTGATATTAGGAGAACGGTATCTCGAAGTTTACTCAGATCTACTCTTCCTTTATCTGCGGAGGTCGTAGCTGTTGGTACCTTAGATTTTGCTTCGCCTGGAACCAAACCACCGACTGAATCCAGCACCACTTTTTTGAATTCAACATATACCGATCCCTTTTAGGACTCTACTCCTCAACAGTTTGAGTTCAGAGGCCTCCGCCGACGTAAGGTTTGTATATCTCCCCCACCTGCCGTCATAAATAGTGCTATGAGCAATTCGTATCCCGCCGTGGCGCTAAATGCCACAGAAATTGACACCTTCGTGCAGTGGACCACCGAGAGTAAGGTTTCTAACAACTCGCATGCTACCTTGGGTCGATCAGTCAATATTTCAATACTTGTCAGTGAGACCACCGATGCTGTGACTTTGTGACAAGGTTTGCTACGCCGTAGAGTCTTTGATTGAAGGATTCATTCTGCCACCAACGTGTATGACATGATATTTCATCGCATTTTGGAGTTTCACAGTGCAGAATTAATTTCCGACAAAGCGACAAGTCACGAAACGGTGTCTAGATCGTCATTCCAGAGGCTCTGTTCAACGACTTCACTTCTCCTGTGATTTGGCCTAATGTAACCATCGTCCGGGAATTTATTCTAAAAAACCATTCAGGCCCCAGATGTGCTTCGAAAAACTCATCGGCCAGATTACGTTATACTAGCCTATTTCCACGGCTATTGTTATAACGGAATTGCTGGTCTGATTCCTTGTAGACACTTCTGAAAGCGCGATACAAGAGCTTTATATGGCTCCCACCCCTATACCCCGCTATTCAAATTAAGACGGGCCGTCAAATTTCGGGAATCTTTTTTAAGAGACGGAGTTGGATCAATTCGTTGACGACTACCATGCCATGGGTCCCGGGTTCGAGAACAGGTCTCCCCGTGAGTTTTTATTAAGAAATTAAAATAATCCACTCCGTCTCTGGGCTGTTGTCTAGCTCGCATTAAAGTTTCCTCACTTCCCTTATCCTGACACCCTTCCGGCCAAAACCCTGCTAACGCATCACTTGTCCACTCGGTTTTGCCCACATCGTATAAAAAAAGGAAAAAAAGCCGAACAACGAACAGTTCACCATTTTCTGTTTTTCCCTTAACTTATGAGCCCGAAACTTTCAAACGAGGCGTACATCGACACTTCCTTTCCTCAACCACTAAACCCATACTCCTCCCCCCCTTAATTCCTTTCCTGTCAAGGCATCATAGGGCATCTCTTGAGCTTTGGCATTATCATAAAAAAATGTAACGGGCCTTCGCTGTACGGCGACTATCCTCTAAGTCGGCTCTACTTTTTCATGTTTCAAGTAGGTCTGTCAGACTATAACTAAACTCTTTGAAATGATCGCTGATACTGAGCTCTTCGGCATCGTCTTTTGGCTTGATCCACATCTTTCTACATTGAACGCCCCTTTCGGTGGGGGAGTACTGTGTGCTGTTCATTCTCTGTTATTGAGTTTTCGGACTCTAATTAATTGGAATTTTTACGTGTTGTTCTGAAATTTCCGGACAAGAATGTGTTTATTGCAACTGCTTACATTGCCCAAGGAGCGACCGCGAATACTTATGAATTATTTACTTCTTGCTTCAACACTCTTTCTTGTGCCTTGTATTCACAGGATGAACTGTTGCTTCTCGGAGATTTTGACTTGCCAACTATCAGCTGGGTATTTCGGATGTTGACAGGCTGATTCCATCCCAATCGTCGGCTTCGCAGAGCTCTTTATGTTTCATTCATTGCCTTTCTTTTTTCCGGGCTGGCATAGTGTTCCAGCAATGCTAACGATTTTGATAGATTCCTGGATTTGCTGTGCATCACTGACCCATGCGGCGCTTTGGTTAGGCGCTATTTGTTCCCTTTGCTTCCTCAAACGTCTCATTATACTGGTCTTCAGATTTCTCTGTTTTCCGATCCATCGTCTCCAAATCACAGTAACTACACTTTTAAATTTTAAACAGGCTGATTTTTGAAAATTTATTAAATCACAATTCAGATTGGACTAATGTTTTGATAAACACGACATTGATTTGGCGGTAAGTGCTGACAATATGCATCTGTTTCTTTAATATCTTGAACAAACAATTCTTTCTCGAGTTCGCCTTAGATGATTAGTTCACTAAAACATCTTAAGAACATAAACAACAAATTTTGAAAGCAATTTTGCGCAACATGTCGCTGGAATAAGTGATAACGTGTCGACCTTCCATATATATTTCTGCTGACAACAGATTACGGCAAAAAGATCATTGGATTCTGCAGAGTAATTTTGAGTGTTTGGAATTCACTTTTAATTGTAGGTCCACTTGCAATCATTGTCTCAAATCGGGTGAAGTTCTTCTCCTTCCCCATGACCTAAAAGGGGCTAAGTAAACTAGAGAGAGAGGGGAAGAGCATTACCAACGACCACTCCACTTTATTGAAGCTAGTTGATACCGAAAGTAACATTTCCCTCCTGATTGTGAATATTTTTGCGACCTTTTTAATGGTCGATGGTGTTCCTGTTTCTCTTCTAAAGAACTGTCTTCTTCTGGAATTTTCTAACTTTGAAGCTGGTAAGCAAGTTAATTGTATCTTGGCAAATTTTAGCAAGGCATTTGACGGAATTATATCCAAGTTTATTTACAATATCTCTGGTGTACCGCAAGGCAGTCATCTTTGTCCAAATTTATTTACTATTTACATACATCAATGATCTATCCATATTTTTAATGTATTCCAAAATTCTTTGTTATGCCGACGATGCCAACATTTTTCATGTTGTTTTCTCTGTAAGCGATTGTGAAATTTTTAAGTCTTTTGTGTTCTATTAACTGTCTTCCTCATAATATTAGGAAGTGCACCACTATGTCGTTTACAGACAGGTGAGTCTAAAATTCGATATTTTCAGCTGAAAAGCATTCCCAAACTATTTGTGCATTACGTTTGCTTGTATTATCTTTCTGTAATATCCGTCTTTGTCCTTCAGAAAGTTTTCTATCTCTCAGTAGTTCGCTTTTCAACAGCTGTTTATACTCTATGGCATTTTGTTTTTCTGACACTACCACTGGGTCGAAAGCGCCTCAGAGATATATTGTGCTATATGCTATTACGGATCCGATAAGATTATGCCAACTTTATATAAAACCCAAGGCGAGCTGTGCGTAGGAGGTCTGTCGAAGCACGCAAGTGTAAACTTTTGAAGCAATCTGCCTTCCTGACTTGGTGAATTTCGAAGCAACTCACAGAATTTCAGGTCATTATAGTTTTGGTTTTTCAGTAAAGAGCTAACTTCTAATAAGGGAAGTGTAACGTTATATTGTAAAGACAGTTCTAAAGGTAATTGTTAAGCGAATCGAAGAGAAAAGTGAATAAAGGCTTTGAATTTTTGTGATCAAAATAAGTATCTTAATTAATCCGCTGGGCGCAAATTCCCAACTACGTGAATATATTGACTTTAATTCCCATTACACAATATCTTTTACTCATTAATCAAAATTAAAAATAAATATACATACATTGTTTTTATAAAAACACTCGTTATCGTTTTCTGTCGAATTCTCATATCTAATAAAGTTGCGGTACCTCAATTTCTTCCACCTACAAATGTACAGAATTGTATAAGCATAGCTTGTTTCTAAGTATACAATTTTTCCTAAATTTTTTAAAAGGGTATATAATGGACTTCCCTAAAATGACCTCCATCATTTTGGTGTGAGTTGTTAAATTAAGTTAGATTTGATGGGTGCTGCTGAAACCATTTCAGCCCTCTTAGGCTCACTTAGAGCACTGAATGGGTGTATTGTGCCCCATTGATTCATGGGAATCTAACCTTACTTAAGTTCTTGCTCTAAAACCATCCTACTTCCCTAAGGAATCTCAGTAATGTTTTCAGCTCAATGCTCTGAAACTCCCCAAGCCTTGAGAAAAAGTAACTACCCAGTAGCCTACCTGTTCTTGCCATCAGGGCAGGATATTCGCAGAGCACATGTCGAATTGATTCGATTTCCTCCGGATCTCTACAGCTACGGTATTAATAATTTGCCATTCGACCGCGCCTCCTGTCATAGTTACCCATTGTCCAATGTCCATTTAGACCCCTACGATATTTCTGGTCGCGGTCCTGGTATTATTAAGGAGTACTTTAGTTCTTCTCTTGCTGCACTCAGTTCACTGTTGTCTGGTAATGTAACACGTGTACCAGCTTATACACCGATGATTAATCTTTTTGTAGGCGTCACTGGCAATGTTCACCTTAAGAAAGCTGATCGGAATTTTCACATAGGTGATCGCGTCAGAGATATTCCTTTTTCGCCACTTCATCCGATCTTTCATTGCCTGAGATATTCCTGTGTCCGAACAACCAGCTTTGGGGTCACCCTGTGGCGTCTGAAAATTATGTCTATGCTGCTCATATACAATTGCACAGTTTCCCATGTCTTAATGGCTGTCAGTATATATGCGGATGTCCATATTGAACTCTATACAAGTAGATTGTAGCAGAATCGCTTGGTGAATCGCAGATATTTAAACCTGAACAGGGCATTTTTCTGGCAGTCTGTATGATTCGTGCAAGTGCCATTTGCCAAAGTTTACTCCTGTTTCTGTACCTGCCGCTGTTTTAGATCCATCAGTATATATGGAAATCTCTGATGCTTCCACCACATCATTTCTGCCAAAGAGTTGGCCTGACCAGTGCAGTGTACAACCAATCTACCACCTTGGGTTTTAGTCCCCATTTAACACCAAAGTTTCTCTTACGTGTATAGAAGGCCACATTTGCTTTCGCTATGCGCCCTTTTATCTTCTTCTTCCAGTTAAGTTTAAAGTATAGAATTAACCTTAGGTACTTAGCTTCACCAGAAATAGCCAGACCTTTTCCTTCTAGCATTGGGAGCCTGATATCTGGTATTTTATCCTTTCTTGTGAAAAGTACAAGTCCAGTCTTTGAGGTGTTAACGCTCAGCCCACTGCTCGAGGCTAATTTTTTTCAACTTTCCGGGCAAAAATTCGAGCATCTCGCTGATGTTTGTCAAGTATCTGCAAGGTAGTCCACATATGCAGAAACCATGAAACCCTCCTCCTCTAGTTTATCAAGGATTTCGTCTATAACCAGTATCCAAAGGAGTGCGCAACAATAAAAGGAGTGGAATAATACCCGCTGACAACCTAAATGCGTATTTTGTTAATTCCTCTCCTTAAACACCCTAATAATTTTAATAATAATACTGCTACACTTAACTTTGGTCTTGATCAGTTAGAAATGTGATCGTTTAAAAATGTTTAAATGTTTTAAAAAAAACAACCTTTATAACTACAAGCTGGCTATAAACCACAGCGCAGTACAATTTCAACTCTTTTATAATTGACTTCGTCTGTTTGGAGCAATTAACTTTTTCAAACCATTTGACTCAGTAGATTATTTCATATTAGTTATATCACAAATTATTAGATCAATTTAATTCCCGCACCTCTGCAGCAAATTTAATAGTGTTTTATTTAACAAATCGAAGTCAAGCAAATGTAGTTGATTCATGTTTCTTTAAAATGCTACCACTACACTCAGGTGCTTCACAAGGGTAAATGTTGGGCCCATTATTGTTTGTTTTAAATATTAATGATATTGTTGGGATTCCTAAATGTTTGTTCTATGTTGATTTATGCTGGTGATGTCCAGTTGTTATTACCTTCTCCTGTCATTGCTTCAAAATATAATCAGGACCTAGTTCGAATTAGTTCTTGGGCGAGAACTAGAATGTTTTTACTGAATCCAGCAAAAACCCAATGCATTGTTCTTTTTAGTAGGCCAATTGATACATCATATGTAAGAAGCTCATGGCGTCGTGCAAGATATACCTCAATCTGTTTATGAGTACTTCTATCAATTATTACTTATGCCCACGTATTTATTGAAACTTTGACAATACATTGAGGAAAAAACTTAATATTGCGTTTAATTCATGTACGATCATGTGTCGGCCTTTTCCTGTATAAAATATTTAATTATTTCTCCTAATTATCTTAAAGAATTTATTAGGTTTCTTTCATCGCGTCGTACGTCCTGCCATAAATTGCGTGCTTTCTTTGTTCATGATGGCAAACTTTAGAATGATCTGCCGTTAGATGTTCGCACTGTGGATGGTCTCGGGAAGTTCAAGACAGGGGCTTTAGAATATTTTATATAATCCCAAAACTGAGATATCGGATGCATGCATAATTTTATTTTTATGCACATTTCTTACATTTTTAACTTTAATCTTGTTATAACTTTTTTTTGTTTTGTTACTTTTGTTACTATTTATCTTTTTTTCTTTTCTCTTTTAAGTTATTGTTGATTGTATTTTAGTAATGACTTTTACTTTTTTATTTGGGTTTCTCTAATGTTAGAGTTTACGCATATCTGTGTATTTCAATTCTGCTGTCAACAAAAGATTATAAATAATATATTTTTGTAATGTATGTATAATATATTATAAATATTCTTACAGGTATTAATATTTTTCGAGCAAATAAAACGTATGACACTCGCAATCCCCAAATTCCAACTTTTAACGATATTTTGCAACAAGACTTTTTAGACCCCCCCCCCACCCCTTCCTTCAACTAGGTTCTCTTTTATAATTTAGATATTACTGAAGGAAGTCAGTCCGGTGTCCACTTTTTCGGGACACACGATAATCGAAGGACCCAGTACTAGATTGTAACGATTGGCGTATTCTCGTAGGAATTATTTACTAAGTATACTTTATAGTCTGGGTCTTCAACTGCATTGTGTAGTTATTGTCAACAAGTAAGGTGGCTTAGAGCGCTTTCGCAGTCACACATGTTATTCTATTTCATTCGTATGTCCATTCCCATACAAGGGCGCGCGAGTACTGTAAGCAGTCTTCTTAATAAAGAAATAGCACACCAGGAAGGTGGTCTTATGAAAGATTCTCCTCACCCTTCGAAGCTACTTTGATTCGCTTTTGTTTAATACATTTTCTTAGATTTCATTTTTACTTTAAATAGCTAAATTCACTATCGAAATCATCTATATCAATGTGGTGATCAGTTTACCTCATTTTGCTTCTTTTTGCGTTATATATGTGCAAATGCACGAAAAATCTTGTATTCAAAGGTCCCCTCAGCCGGGGGAATGTTTTTAGGGCTCCAGAAATATAAAAAAGGAGTCCCCATTTTAAAAATTATCAGACTCCTTTCCAGACCATTTTATAAATCGATTAATGGAACAATGAAGGAGAGAATATACATATACAGGGTGGGTAATTTAATGTGTGTGTAATTTAAAAAATATATAGATTTTTTCGATGCTTTTATATTTATAGAAAAATAGGTGGAAGTACAACTACGTTTATTTTTGAAAATACAACTGTCACCAGGCTATGAAAAATTAATTTTTAATACTAAAAAGTCGGTAGTTAAATAATAAATCCGTTTTTATCAAAACTGAATTTTTTAAATTTACTCGAAAATAATGTATTGTATTCAAAACGGTTGGGCATTTAAGGACATGTTTTAACGTAACATTAACCATAGATTTTTTGACTGGACCAAAAATGTCAATTTGGCAACCAAAAAAGGACACTTTTTGGCGAAAATTGTAATAATTTTTTTTTTCAAAACGCCGCAATTCTTATAATTTCCAATATTTTATAAAATCTATGATAGTACGGAAAATGATATTTATTTTGATGATGATTTGGTTTTTCTGATTCCAGTCATTGTAGAGGCGCCAATCACGGCAGCAGTGAACCTAATTTTTACTGCGGCATAAGTCCCGTAAATTTCAATATAATGATCGGATATGTGTATATATTTATAAACAAACAATAAATATGTACCCAACATCCTAAAACATTTGATGTAACAGTTTTCTATAAAAAAATACCCTTATTTTTAAATAGTCACCTGGTATAGCCCCGTAATCTGGCTCAGAGCAAAATCGCGGAAAGAAATTATAAAAAAAAATAATTATCCAGGGAAAAGCTATCAGGTTCGAAAGGGAGGCTGTAATGGTGATAAAATATTCGACCTTGTCTAAACTCTGGTTTAAGAGTCTCGAAAAACTGGCTGTGCAAAAGGTCCAGCTAAAGGGAAGTTATCGGTGTAAAAACAAACAAACGAACATTAGCCCTGAACACTCTTTCTCATAAGTATCGTTTTAAATCGATTTCTTAACTAACAATCTCTCCCAAAAAATAATTCATACAAATTGCTTTAAAGTAGCTTTACAAAGGAACAATAATTTGGGGGGATGATACTCTATACAACAAAAAAAGAATTATCTAGATTGGTCCACACATTACGAAGTCAGTCATTACTTTGGATTTTAAGAAGTGAAACATGACAAATCGTGCCCTTCGGTTCTTATTTTAATATGGATTGTAAGTAAATAATTCTATTTAAATACATGGTCTGATTTTTGTTCAAAAAAAAAACTTTATAGACATTATTATTCATTCCGTCAACACCAGAACTTATGTAAACGCTATCTTATTTATTCATTATTTTCGTTTAAAACATTTACCCGACTTTTAAATTACGCTCAAGGGCAGGAACGAAATTTAATTAGCGGACCGATGACAAAGAATCTAGCGTTTTAACCAGCTCGATTGCAAACTAACTGATAAATTTGAGGTCTCCTATTCACTTAATTGAGAAAATTTTTTGATTATGATTGATTAAGTTATTGACTCTCGCTTTGTCTTCGTATTTTTTTAGGACGAGTAAGACCTTTATGTAATAGTTTGAGCAATTGCCATGTAAGTAATGGGAGTCACAATTATTATGGCATAAATAGAAATAAGACAATCCTTTCTTAATAACCAGAAAGAATCGCGCATTCCATGAAGGTTTCCTTGAATTAAGGTCCAGACTATTTCCATAATTTTAAATACAGGCGCTATATTGATGTGTTGTGATCATTTAAAACATATGGGGTAAATCGATAAGCTCTCTAAACAAATTTTAAATGACTTTAATCGACACCTTTATCGCAGTGAACTAGCTGGTAAAAGCTACTAAACTTTAAAGTTTTTAAGTTTTTTTTTCTAAGCTCGACGTTTGTCTGTAATCGACAACCAGTTTGCTAGGATTTCAATATTTGCCTCATTACGAGGGATTTTAGTACTGCTTAAAAAAACCGATGAACAAAAAGAAGACAAACATCTAAAATAAGGAAGATTGAAAAATTTTAAAATTAAAAGCTGAGATACAATTAATTACTATAACAACTAAGATTAAATGGTTTTTCTACCTCTTAAATACTAAGCAGAAGCTAGATAAGGACCATAGTGCGACCTTTGAGGCAGCCGCGATCAACTTCCCGGCATTATGAATGATAAAGTTTATTTTCGTTATAAAAACGTGGGCGCTTGCATTGTATGACTCAAATGCGCTATTAATTGGTGATTGAATTTTACTTGAAACTAAGCATCCGTAGATAAAAATTAAATTACAATATTCGATTGTTATATAGTTAGACAGCTGTAAAACGAAATAAAACCCAACATTTTTTTTCATAGCCGCAATGATGTCGTTGGTGGAGTAAGTAATAACTTGTCGGCCTGTCAACCCAAAGATCCCAGATTCGAATCTCACCGACAACAGATTACGGTAAAAGGGCATTTGGCGATGCAAAAAAATATTGGTGGTTCAGAATTCACTTTAGATTGTAGGTGCATATGCAATCGCTGTCTCGAATCGGGTGAAGTATTTCTTCCGCCCTATGCCTCACAAATGAGGGAACTAAAACAATCATCAAATAAGTCCACACATTACGAAGTTAGCTTCAGGCCCCTCTGTCCAACCCACTCTACCAAATTTCAACATCAGAATATTGTATCGTCATCAGAATTATATAAATCGATTAAAAAGGAGATGGCTTATCCATAACGAAGTCGACATCATTTTTTCCAGATTTCGTGTTTTGGCTTGCAAACTTAATTAATAAGAGCGAAGTTCTATTTTTTCGCACATTTTTGGGCGCAAGGCAAAAATTAAAGCACGCCCTTTTAATTGATACCTCAAACGGCTTATACAAAATGCTGGTACCCCCTACCGCCTCTTCCTCCTTAAATTTAAAAACAAAATAATTCTAAAATTATTTTATCGGAAATAGTAAATAACTTCTACAACAACGGCCGTGAAAGGCAATCATAATTACAAATTGAAAGTTAAATTAAGTCACTTGCTTATTGTCAATGGAATAAGCAAGTGCTTATGAGGAGCAACAATTAAATACAAGAAGTTATGATTAGAGTTAGTTTAGATATTATAGATATTAGAAAAGTTACTTAAAATTATGATTAAAAATGTAATTGGCCTGCACAAATAATCGAAACGTCTGATATTAGTGTGGAATTCCTACTTTTCGGTGTCAGTTAGATAAGAAAATAACATTACCGATGCCTTTGAATGCTTTGGGGATAAGACAATCCTAGGAATGGAGTATAGAGTCACATGTACAAAAAATCGAAACCGATCGATATTAGTGTGAGAATCCATAGTTTTCGGTGTCGCTGAGATGAAAGATTACACTCCCGTTGATTCTGAAAAAGAAGTGAAATGTAAATATAATCGAAAAGGACACTCCCTTACCAAAAGTCCGAGCAACGCCGGGCACACACAGCTAGTTTCTTATATAAAATAGAGTTATACTTTCTATCAACTAATTTTTCTCTAATGTACAATCTACCTCTACTTCAAATCTAACGTCTCTTAGACCGGTCTAACTATCGTTTACTTTCATTTTACTGATTGATTGGGGCCCCGTCAAAAAAAGCTATTTCAACGGCTTTCTCACAACTTTGTCTTTTAATATTTTATATATACATTCATTTTAATTTCCATTATTTTGTGCTCATTCTGCACTAATAAATTTATGGATAAATAAATTAATAGCTGACTATATTATTACTAAAAGAAGTATTTTCCACTTCAAAATCATTTTTTTAATGCGAATATTTTCTCTTCGACAGGTAAGTGTGTACAGATAGACGCACCAACAACAGATACGGTCCCAGAAATGGGATATTTATCATGATGCAGTTATTTCCTACTATAAGGTGAGTGTGCTATAATGCTTATTCACTTTCCAAACGGCAGCTTACTAATAATATATTTAACTGCCAGTTTCAGCGAAGTCATGTATAAGGTCTTTATAAATTAAATATGTCCTTAAGTCACTTTTTTATCACACACAGCTTAACGTAAAGAGTTACTTTACTAACAGCGCGATGTACATAAGTGCACACGACTATTTAACTTTAAAAAATTTTCGCAACGTGCGGATAATTTATAACTTTTTTGATATAAAATTCTTGTATTTTGATAGAGAAATAGTTAAACTTCCATTTTGTGAAAAAGGCCATAAGCATATTAATTTGGTTATACAACGTGATGAAAAGACAACAAATATTAAGAATTTATGGCCAAGATTATGCAATCTCTTCAATCTTGAGCATCGTTTTGTAAGATAGATTTGGCGTCTGCTTGTGCGAAATCTGCTTTTAGATTTCACTTGACTAGTTCATTTTAATTGTACGGAGCTTTAATGAAAGAAGTGAAGGAGCGACTTTTTCTCTTTTTTCTTTTTCGTCATCAACCGATTTAGTGGCCCGAAAACTACGCGTGGGTCAGTAAAAAATTTTCCAAAGTGGTATTTTTCAAAATTTCGCAAATTTTTTAAAATAATTGGATCCAAACTGCGCCGATTTTTTTGTATTTTAATCTGAAAGAGCGGGAAATTTCCCATAAAAATGGAGAGTGGAGCGGAACCGGGCTAAAATTTGCTCTACGGACACTTTATTGAATTCTTCTAGAACATTAAAAAAATTTCAGGTCCACCTGCAATCGTTGTCTGGAATTGAGTAAAGTTATTCTCCTACCTATAGTCGACCTATGGATTTTTTTAAGGAGAGAGGGGACATCCGGCGGACGACCCGTGTCCTCGGTTAGTGTGAGATTCTTACTCACTAAAAACACCGCTTCGGGGAATTAGTCGAAGCAGACCACATAGAAGGCGGTCCCTTTTCGTGCCAACTTAGTTATCCTACTTTCGTTCCTAACCTTGATTCCCTGGTTCAATATAGTATCTCAGCCTGTCTGCAGGAATCCATGATGTTCCACCGTCACCAGTATTCCTTCTTGGTCCATGCGTTTATCATAACTGTCACCCCTCCTTTTTCCAAGGTAATAAAACGGTTCCGGGTCATAAAGATTTGCGGCGAAATCCTGGAGCCTTCCACAATACTGAGCTTGACTGCCGGTCACTCTACCGCAGCTGATCCCGATTTATCGACTGGATCTTAACGAAGGCCGTTACAAGACGCAGTACCGCCGCATAAAATTTACCCTTATGAGTTATGAGTCCCCTTCTGCACAGAAAATGTTCTTGTAAGGGCTGATGGTAAACTTTTTGATGGCCGTTCTCCCGCATTTGCTTCGCTCAGCTTCCGCTTCTCCAAACCGTGCGATGATGCTTCCATGATAATAGTCCTGCCGCCTTGATCCACTGTAATGATGTGGCTTCATCTATTTCGTTTCAGGCGGACGATATAAATATGAATCCAATGTCTTACTATATTTTGAAAATTTTATATTAATTAAAATTAAAAACTCAAAATATATATATATTTTTTTTATTTATTATTTTCTTTCTATTTTGAACTTCACTGTACTACATACGGGTAAAAGCTGATTTTCTATAAACCTATTCCCTAAAAGAAAAAGAAAATTACACGTACAAAGAATCTGTGATTTGAATTTGTATAAATGTGAGTAAAGTATTCTGAATGTGTGATTGCGTAAATATTTTTACTTTTGCATACAGGCTGCGAACAATTTTGGCGTAACTTATTATTACAATCTGCATCATATAAAATACTAAAGTATTTTATTGTTATTAATTCGTAAAAAAATATTTATTATTATTGTTATATTTTTTAAAAAATTTATTAACTTTATAAACTATTAATTGTAGCATGACTCGTTGCTATAATTAATGGTTTATAATGTATAAAATGTATCGTTATTAATTTTTAAAACAAATATTTGTTATTATTATTTTATAAAGTTAATTAAATGTATAAGGCAGTAATTGTAGCAATTGCTACATCCACCTTTGGACCTTCACTATCCCCTGAGGTTCCCGGTTTTATAGTTTCTAAATTTGCACCTCGGAACCGTTTCGCCGGACCCACATCTTCAAGTGACGCGTCAGTGAAACTAACTCTTGGCGTCCCTCATAGCGGCTCTGTTTTGCGTTCTCCTATCCTATCTTCTCTTACACTTTGATCTCAAGCCCGGAGCCAGGACAAGTACCTTCTTTCGGATTAACTACGTGGAGATATCCAACTTGTTAGAGTCTTTACCATCTCTGCCACCGCCGCACCTGAGGAAGTGCCAGTTGTTATTTTGCCAATGCATCTCCCGTTAGGACTGCTACAGAACTTTCATCCGATGGAGGTCCTGTTTCTATAGCCGCCGCAAAACCTTTGAAAGATAATTTTCGGTGTTCGGGTCTACCCGATACTATTCCCTCCACCTTCACTCTTACAGATAGACTGGATTTCTTGTTTTTATATTTTTCTTAGTATATGTATTTACCCATTAGTGTTCCCACGATTTGGGGGAAAATAAAAGGACCAGGTGGCAGATATCCCCCTCCCCCTCTCCCCATACCTACCCTGCATAACTAAAATACAACAGGAGATTAAATTGCTACTAAGAAAATACCATTAACGACCCAATTACTCCTGGGACCTGTAGAAAATGAAACCACTGCAGACTCGCTGGCTGCAAGGCCTATCACAACCTTGAATTTCGGGAATGTTTTCAAAAGGTTATCATTTTAGTTATTTGGCGATGTTCTAAGATGCATTGCCCTGTTGCTACCGCTTAGAGGTATAAATAACACTTCAAAATGTCCATATGAGAATTCCGGTATCCCTAAAAGCTTTCAACACTTTCGTCCATCCTCCAGCAACCTTCACAATGGGTGACAGGAACCAAAGAGAAGGATGTAACTTTCTTATATTTAATTAAACGTATCTCGCTTTTGTTTTTAAAAGATTTCAGAAATTACTTACAATATTACAAAAAATACCAACTAATTCACTAATCGATCATATAATTCAGCGAGTTTTTAAAAGTTATTATTCTTTATTAAATATATATATACTGGTACTGCATTTCGCCATATTATAAGGGCGATTTTTGAGTTCAGTTGGAAGCCTCGTTGCTCGTCGATCATGTCAATATCTTTGAGCAAATATGGATTCCATACTGAGAATGCAAACTCTAGTTTAGGCTGGATAACAGCATATATTTGGAAAAACGTGGCAGGTGTGATATGATGAAATTCTGTTGAGATCATATAGATTAACGAATTAGATTTTTTGACTATGCACTTGGCATGTTTGCTCCATTTGAGATCTGTACACTTAGAGGTTGACCATTTAAATATTTTATCCGATTGAGAATTTATTGCCGAAATTTAGTGTGAAAAGTTTAAGTTTCCAAGAAATTGAAGGCAGATTAGTGGATATCATTTACCACTTCCTCGGTATTATCCCAAGCAGCAATTTACGTGCTAGTTACGTAGCTGCCCCGAAGTTTGGAACCATTTCGGGGCAGTTACATGGTACGGGAACGCAGCTGGCACATGCCTGCAACGTACCCGGTACCAAAATGGGGAATGATTTTTGGTGGCAATTTACGTGCTTGCTTCGTGGCTAGCAGAATTGCGGGAACGTTTCCAATACCACAACGGCACGTTCCAGTATCGACCCGAAAACGTTCCAAAAACTTTTTAAAAAGCAGACAACACTACCACCATTAAAAGATCACATAGCGATTATGGTTTTCTAAAATACTTTAATAAATACCATAACATCATTAAATACAAGTTGGGTATGTGTTAGAAAAAAATTTTAATTTTAATGTTTTTTTTCATAATATGATACAGAGGTATATATTGTGAAAATTATAATTTAACTGAAGTTTACCTTAACTAGAAAAGTATGTGCGAAATTTTTTTTTCCGCACATGTAGGGCTTGTACCTCGAAAAAGTACAACGCGCTTTAAAAAGTCTTAAATATAAGAATAGCCTGATTCAAATTAATTTTTTGTTAAAAAATTATTTCGATCAAGTGTCCAAATTTGAATAGCCAAAAGATTTCAAGGACGATACATCTAATATTCTCGTCGAGTTCTTGTACATTTGGAGTACAATCTCCGAGATTCAATTTTTATATTTTCGAAGATGAAAAGAACATATAATTTTTCCATATATAAAATGTCAGCTAAGAAAAAATGCCACCTTATTATCCCAATAACCAAATATTGTCACTACAAGGTACCAGATACAAAAAATTTCGTAGCTGGAACCATGAATTGCTACCTTAAGGAAGCAGTTACTTTAAACATCCTAGTATGGAACCTTACAGTTCCTAAGTGCTACTTTATTGTACCGAAGTGTAACTTTATTGTATTTATCGTTTCTTCAATGTCCCCGCCTCATAACTGGGGCTATAAAGTATTCAAACAACCGAGGAAGAAGAAGAGCCCACTCTCTCAAATCTTCAACAAACCATAAGTCCTTTTTTAACGGACTTAAATCGTTTATGGGTTCGTCAAAATCATCATGGTCAGATGAACAAATATTGTCTCCTAAACTTTCTTCTGCTATGGTTTGTACCTCACTTAGAAATATTTCGTTTCTTTCTTCTTTCTGTTCTCTTCTTGCAGCTTCAGGCAGCTCAAGTTTTACTTTTCTATAAAAAGTGGTAGAATTTCTGTATAACTTTTGCTTGCACTTCATTGCTCTCTTTTTATTTGGAAATTGATATTTTTACGTACAATCTACGTTCTGCGGCCAAACTGATAAGTAAGATAATAACATGTCAAGAAAGGCTTTCATGTAGTAACTAAAACGTACCGTGTAATTTAAAGTAGCACACTGTAAGGTTTTCTGGACTTTAAGGACCCAAATCTAAGTTTTAGCCTCCATAAAGATTTTCTTAAAAAACGGAACGGTTTCGTTTCAAATGAAAGGATTAGAGACGTTATCGCTACTAAAACCACCACTATAAATTCCGCCACTGTAACGTGGTAAATCATAGAAGCTACAACGTCACTATAACTTCATAATGCCTCGTCGGTAAGGCAGCAACTTTGATGTAAACGTAGACAAGTTACAGAGACCGATTTGGAACATCTCGAGGAACTTTATCTACAGGGAACTTGTAAGCGGCTTATTAAAGAAGCTATTTCGTTTCGGCTACTTGCAAAAACGTGTATAAGTTGGCCATCTATGTTAAAGTTTTCATTTTGGTCACAGTAACGTATCAGGTACTTAGTTTTCGTCCCAATATACTTGAACTCAGTCGCTGGTACTTAAAATGCTGCTTGGGATCACATAATACCATTGTCGGAATTTTATATCCTACATGATATGAATAAAGTAGCCACAAGACGGCGGTTCGCTCAGTAATATTGGTGATTTATTGTAGTAGGGTAATGAATACTTCATATTTTATCTAGGAGAAATATTTAATTAAATTTAAAAATCTTTGATTTAATTTTGAAAAGCCCGTTGAATTATATTTGAAATAAATTTAAACATTTTCCATCGATTTGTGTAAGCTGTTGATTTTTTTTAAATATCATATTATTGAAGGATTCTTGAAATCTGTTAAAAAGTTACATTTGTTTAAATAAATCTAAAAAAAGTTATGAAATGAAAACACAAATCTTGCTCTTCAAGTGTGAACGTTGTTCAAGCGCCGAGAATATTCTACTTCCGTAATATTTTTTCCTTTTTTTGCATTCACTCCAGTCTGAATCTCTACTTTATGCGATGAAGTAACAAACGTCATGCCCTAGGTTATCATCTATAAATGCGGTGTAACGTTTTATCTACGTATGACAATTACACGTTTGGTATAAATGTAGTTCCTAAACTAAGAAAAAACTATTAAAACAATGTACGAGATATGTATTATAAGTGATATTTAATATTACTAGGTAATTGTCCGCAACAGCATGTGTTTACCTCTCTTCTGTCGGCATCAAATATCACCCTAAACGGCGTAGCTAAATAATACGTAAAAACTTCTGGATATACATAGATTTATTGCATTAAAACAAAACCTTACAACCTTACGAATACGAGTTGATGAGTTTATTAGCAATAATGTAAACTTTAGGCAACGAAAAACGGATAAGTAGTAAGTAGAAATTTGTAAACAAAAATATACACGAAAACACCTCTCCATCTGCGAAGTTCAATTAACGTGGGAAAGAATATAATAATAATCAAAATTTACTGTAAAACTACGTATTGTGAATTAACTAAAAGGGTAATAAGTATCCCAATCCAAAGAAAAATATTAATGTGTTGAGAGCTGAAGTTAAAATGTTTTCCTACTGGGATGTTATTTCAGCCGTATTGAAAAATATTGAACCTCCCAACAAATTTACTTCACTAGCTGGTACTGTGAGCAATCCAAGCATTATATTTCAAGCAAGCATGTCTTACCTGCATTTCAGACTTGCAGTTAATGTTATCTTTGTTTATTGTAAGTAATACGACTACGATAAATTTGATACGGTAACTTAGTTAATTAAAAAAGTAAGCACAAGAAAAAGATTATTTGTGGAATGAATCATAACAACGAATTAAACAACCAAAGTAAACAATGTACAAATTTCTAAATAAGAGCACCAAGAAGATCAGTAATAACCGGAAAAATAGGTTCAAAAATCAAACACCTTAAAATCTTGTTAAAATAAAATTATTTATTTAGTATGGGACGACGCGTTTCGAACAGTTGGCACTGTTCATCATCAGGCTTAACTAGAGACTAAATTTGAAATTGTGCACAAACGGTACTATAAACAAAATGCTTAGTCACATATTGAGATACAAAAACGGTTCACAGAATGTCAAGAAATAAAAAGCTTTAAGTAGACAAAACCTGACATATAGTTTAAATTAAACAGTATTATTATTAAAAATTCTTAAAAGAGTTGAATCCACTACTCCTAAAATATCATTTAACATTACGTCGTTATATTTGGAAATTGTTTAAGCTGATATCGTGTTTTCGCTGATGTCTTCTTCCCAGAGATTAATTTTCAAATTTAATATGTTTGAAAAATGCGGTCTTTTCTGTCTTATTATAAATATCCCTTTCACAGCCTTCACAACTGATCTTATAAATTCCTGACTTCTCTGTATACTTTATTTTATTCTTAGTGGATTATAAAAAAAATTCATTTTACAATTCGAAGATCAAGCTGGTTATACGTTGTGTTTTTTTAGGATCTTAGTTATGTTTTTGGTGATGGGAGGGTAGTAAGTTAGCTTTAGAAATCATTTGTTTCCTTTTCCTTTTTGCGGCAACTAGTGAGTTTCTTTTAAAAGTTTCTTCTATTTTATCTATGTTGATGACTGCGAAGACATCGTCAACATAACGTATCCATATTCTATAAAAATTCTCTTCGTTCTGTAATTTGGTCTCCAGATGACACATAAAGAAATTGGCGAAAAACGGAGAAAAGCTGTTTCCCATTGTCGTGCCATTGGTTTGTTTGAAGATCCTATTATCAAATGTAAATACAGACGCTTATCATTTCAGAATACAGTTTTACAGTCTTATCGTTAATACTGAGAGCCATCAGCCAATCTTTACTTAACTCCAACGTTTTAAGAATCGGTACACTGGGGAGAAGAGCACAAACGTCAAAACTAACTAGTACCTCCTCTTGCCCAAGGAATATCTTTAACCTTTTCAATGAAATCAAACGTGTTTTTTACGAATTTCCCATCAGGTTGAGGTAATTGCTCTAACTGTTGGAGAAACCGTTTGTAGAGTTTATAAGACGGCGCTGTGGTATTATCGGAAATTTCTCGCATTTTGTGTCCTGGCTTGTGTATTTTGGGTAAGTCAAAAAGTCGTGGAAGGGAATCTTCAATCATTAGTTCCCTTATCAGACCTAAAATTTTTCTGGGGCTGCCTTGGCTATATCTGATGTTGATGGGAAAACCCCACCAAGGTGTCTAAGCCTGATACGGCCGAGGGCCTCACAGTGACAGAGGATATGTTCCGCTGTCTCTTCCTCTTCTAGACAGAATCGACAAGTGTCATCATCAGCCAGCCCCAACTTTTTTAGGTGGTAGCCCAGATGACAGTGACCAGTTAGAAGTCCAGTTATCAGCCTTAAATCTGGTCTGCTGAGTGAGAGCAGCTCCTTCGTTTTCTGTTTTGAGAAGGTTATAAACCTTTTTGCTTGTCTTAACCCTTGGATATTTGCCCAGTGTGAGTGCTTGCATTCGTCCTCCCATGACCGGATACGCATTGCTATTCGGCTTTTTGAGTAGCCACAGAATGGCTCCGGTCCAATAAACTGAGAATCCGCACCTTTTTTTGCTAGGTGATCCGCCAACTCGTTGCCTTCAATGCCCTCGTGCCCTGGTACACATGCTAGCGTGATGCTGTTGCTCTGGGCCAGTTCTTTAAGAGCAGTGAGACGGTCCCAGACGATTTTAGACTCAAAGGTGTAGCATCCCAGAGCCTTAAGTGCCGCCTGACTGTCGGGCATTATAAATATTTTAGCACCGCGTACTCCTCTCTTGGTAATTTCACGTGCGCAGATTTCGATAGCATGTATCTCTGCGTGAAAGATGGTTGGTGTAAAGCCGAGCGATTTGTACAGCCTTAATCTTGGTCCATAGACCCCAATGCCCGTTCTGTCTTCCATCTTGGATCCGTCCGTGTACCAAACCAGAGATCCCCTTTCAAAGATATGTCTATTATTGAGCCAATAATCTCTGCTCTCAAGGATCAGCTTGAATAGTATATCAAAGTTGTGCTTCTTCGGCATAATATCCGATATTGAGTTGATCACCGGATCACCCATGAATTCTTTAAGGATTTTCCTATGGCCAGACCAGTCTCCTGCTGAGAGGAGATTGGAGCCAGTCAGCCTTATTGCGCTTGAGGCAGCCTCCTTCTTTAAATGTAAATGTAAACGGGGGAGGTCTAGTAGGGCCTCCATGGCTGCCGTGGGGCATGTGCGCATGGCACCAGTAACTCCTAGAAATGCTGACCTCTGCAGTTTTAGCAGTGTGGATCGCGCCCCTTACTGTTACCGACTTGTCCCCCAGCATCGCTGTGATGTTCCGGTTACTCAGCATTGCCCCAATCCATCGGACCGTCAGCAGATCAATACCTCTGTCGATGGCCGCTCCTTCAATGGACGAGAAAGACGTATTGTCAAACGCACCTTCAAAATCAAGGAAAGCACAGAGGGCAACGCCCCTACCATTGACAGCATCTTCTAGTTTACCAACCAGATTATGTAGTGCTGTTATAGTGGATTTGCTTACCTGATAAGCATGCTGGTTATCATGTAGCGGCGTGTCCTTCAGACAACCGTACCTAATATGTTGGTCAATGATCTTCTCCTTTGACTTGAGAAGGAAGGAAGATAGGCTTATCGGCCGATATGCCTTGGGTTGGGCCGCTGGTCGCCCCCCACTCTTGGGTATAAAAGCTACCCTTACCTCCTTCCATGGATTGGGGATGTAGCTGAGTTGATAGCTGGCCCTAAATATTTTTGTGAGTGTTGGCAACAGTTCATCTAAACCCTGCTACAGAAGAGCTGGGAAGATGCCGTCACCACCGGGAGATTTGTAGGCTTTAAAGGAGTTAATGGACCACCTTACTGTCCCGGCTGTGAAGATTTTACCCGAGATGCTCCTCAATCTGCATGTTGACCCACCGCGCACATTGAGTAATTGAGTCCCTCTGTTTTCTTCTTGTATTGAACACTCAGGGAAGTGTGTTTCCAAGAGTAATTTCAGTGTTTCCTCAGAGTCAGTGGTGTAAGATCCATCAGTCCTCTGGAGGAGGCCTATGCCGTTGGAGTGATCTTTTAAGAGAACTCTTTGGAGGCGCGCTGTTGCAGGTAGATTGTCAATCTCCACACAGAACTTCCTCCAGGTTTTCCTCTTGGACCTCCTTAATTCATTGTTGTACTCAGTCAGGGCCTGCTTGTAATCGTCCCAGGCTCCTGAGCGCTTGGCTTTATTGAAGAGTTTTCTTGATTTAGCTCTTAGTTTGCTTAGTGTCCTGTTCCACCAAGGCACATCTCTAGCTGCCTCTCTGCACCTGACAGGATTACTATTTTCGTAGCTTTGTACGATCAGGTCTTGTAGCTGTTTTGAGGCCCTTTCAAGGTCCTCCTGGGATTCTAGTGGAGCGTCATCGAGTTCTTGTATGTTCGTCCTGATGTGCTCCCGATAGATGTCCCAGTTGGTTAGCTTGGGAACCCTGATCTCTTCCAGCTGCACATGAGGGGCCTCCATATCAAATCTTATGTGTTTATGATCTGATAGGGAGGACTCATCCGACATGTGCCAGTTATTAATGTTGTTCTCCAAGTTTGGACTGGCTATAGTAAGATCCAGAACTTCTTGGCGAACAATGTTAGTAAAGGTTGCTTCATTGCCTTTATTAAATATTTCAATATTGTTTTTAATGAAATAGTCTAGAAGGTACTCACCTCGGCTGTTTATCCCGGAACTTCCCCAGATAGTGTGGTGGGCATTCGCATTACATCCAATGATGAACTTCCTATTGTGTTTTTGGCAGTAGCACAATAGTTGCGTAACTTCCCTTGGAGGTGGTGGTTGGTCCGAGTCTCCAGGGAAATAGGCAGAGGCGATAACAACCCCCTGTTTTCAATGTGCGTCGGCACATCCACTAAGGCTGCGACCAGATCCCTAGTAATTAGCTCTGGAATAGGAAGAAAGTTAATCTTTGACTTGAAAAGTAAGGCAGCACCAGGAGCTCCGTGCTCGCCATCATAGACTAACTTACCCTGTTTTGATGGAAATCCCTTTATCAGCCTTCCATGAACCCAAGGTTCATGTATAAGAGCCACATCTAGCCCCTCCAGCACGAATCTCCTGCTAAGCACGTCAGTGGCAGCTTTAGCATGATGGAGATTTATTTGGAGGAACTTTAGAGTGGCTCTATCGGCGGCACATCCACTAAGGCTGCGACCAGATCCCTAGTAATTAGCTCTGGAATAGGAAGAAAGTTAATCTTTGACTTGAAAAGTAAGGCAGCACCAGGAGCTCCGTGCTCGCCATCATAGACTAACTTACCCTGTTTTGATGGAAATCCCTTTATCAGCCTTCCATGAACCCAAGGTTCATGTATAAGAGCCACATCTAGCCCCTCCAGCACGAATCTCCTGCTAAGCACGTCAGTGGCAGCTTTAGCATGATGGAGATTTATTTGGAGGAACTTTAGAGTGGCTCTATCGGCTGTGTGACGGGCCTTTACCTTTGGGTGCATCGGTCCTTCGGGATATTGGCCGGCCCGTCGTTCCCTCTTTTACAGGGCCCTTTGATTTGTTGGTGGCAAGCGTACTTTTCCCTCCCACTTCAATTTTCCTGTCTGGTTCAGTGTGGGCCTTTTAGGTCCCCGGTACCACAAGTGTCACCTTGGGTGTTGTTTGAACCAGATCAGCTCGAGTTGACTGCAGCCCTGTATCTGTTGTGGCTGCAGAACATCCCACTTTTTGGCCCCTTGAGGTTGAGGAAACCAGATCCGTCTGCCCCGCTGGTTGCTTGGCCGTGTTGGCTCAGCCGTGGTTATGATCGGTGCTGGAGTCGCTCCACCTCTCGAAACCGTGCGATTTGCTTTTGTAGCCCGCCCACTCGGGTTTTTAGCTTCTTTGGAGCTGGAACCCGCCGAGGACTGGACCTTAACAAAGCCACTTTTGGGCCTGAGCTGTATCTGCCCGAATATATAATTGACCTTAAACAAGGTCTTTTTAAGAGCCTCAGCCGAGAAATCGTCTACTGAGAGGACTATTACAGTGGCTGTGCCCTCTGTATCTCTCTTCAGTATCCTCCAAGCCGAGACCCTCAGTTGATGATTCTGACCCTCAACTTGGTCAAGGATCTCCTCATTTTTTAATTCCTGGCTATCCCGGAAGTAGCCTACCAGGACTTTGGAACGAGGAAGCTCCTCTTCCCCGACCGCCCTTAGTTTAGCCCCCTCCCAAGGCTGAAGCTCAACCACTCAATTTTCCGGAGGGTAGCCCTTTGCACGAGCACAAGCTGCTCGGTCGACAGCGATACCTCAGGGAATTTGTCCGGTAGGATGCCCATGCGCACTCCTGCCGCGACTTCCTTGTATGAGGGAGCTATTGGATTCTTGCTTCCCTCTACGGGTGACTCCTGTTTAGCCTCCGTTGTAGTTTTTGGAGTTCTCCTCCTTTTGGCCTCGATTGGTCCAGGGGGGAATCCTCCGTGTGGTTTCTTTTGCCGCTGTCCTGTGCCACTACCCCAGGCACCATCGCTAGCAACCTAGCTGCTTTCGGGTCGTGTCCCTCTGACAGCAGTTTTTTGAACCGCTTTTTGGCAGCTCCGCTGAGGTTTATCCTCTTTGGTCTAACGTTGTCCACTACCTCCTCCTTTTCCCTGAGTCCTTTGCGGCCTCATAACATACATAACAATTCTGGAAACTTGTCTATAGCCTTTCTACTTGAATACCCTATAAAATGCATTCTAATTACTTACTAAAAGTTTTGAAATTTCCGGAACACAGCCTCCCGTACAAGACTCTGAGAGTTGTTATTGAAAAAAAAATACTGTATGTTATAGAAGACTTTGCGTTTTGGCCTTCTTTCATGGAGACTCTTTGGATCTACTAAGGGATCGAACTAAATTAAAAGAAGATCTTACCACAATGCTGCCGCAAACTGACTTGTGAAAAAGGGAAGATTTTGTTAAACAGACGCTCCTCTTCCAGATTTATTTACTCCACACTTTGTCTGATTCTCGAAGAAAAGAATTATTTTAGGGACAAGTTCTCAAGGTAGGTGAACTGCCACAACTCAACTACTAGCCTTATATATCACAGGAACTCTTGGAATGCAGCTTCTATAATACAAGATTAAGAGAAGATGTTGTAAATTTTGTGGGGAAGTTTCCTCTGCTAAGGAAAATAAGAAGATTGGTTTTGAGGAAGGATTTTCTTACTCTTAGTAAAATCATTGATTTGTTAAATGGTAAAAACTGGACGGAGATTGTAGAATATTGTACGCAGGCATTCAAACATAGGATTGATTAAATGAACTAGCCATGTATGTATAAACATATCTGTGGTCACAGTGAATAAGTTGGTAAGTCGAAAATCGCAACTTTTGACATTTCAGAGTTAAAATTAAACCGTTTTTTTTTTTAAATAAATTAATAAAGCTCAGGGGATGCCCTTTAATGCTAAACCATAGCCTTGGGCGGAAAGGAATTAAGAGTAAGGAAAAAGTTGAGAAGGGGGTAACGATGTACGCCTATCTTAAAAATGTCGGGCTCTTAAGTCATGGGAAAACCAGGAGATGGTGAACTGTCCGACGTTTGTGTTTTTCTTCTTTTAAAAGATTCCTGAAATTAATGAAGAAAATGAAACGATACACAGTTCCACATAATTGTAATAATTTACTGCAAAAATGGCGAAAATTTCGCGGAGTTCGTATACTAATTATGTTTTTAGAGTTCCTTTTTATATTTCTTTATTTGTTCATTTCAGTTCGCCTTTTTTGAAGGTATTTCAAAACTTGACGCTTTTTAAGCCTCTGGACCTAAGAGTTTTCACCCCTGGTACTAAAATGATGCATAAACTTTTCACCTCTCACACTATCATAACAGCAATGTCTCTCTTTACATGAAAACTTTCTCAATTCAAGCCGACACCTAAAAACGACGCTTTTAACTGTAGATCGGTTGTACTTAGTTCTGTTCTATCAAAAGTTACTGAATCACTCATTAACTCATTAATTGATAAGATTTTTGGGCAAAACACATCGTCAATGTGATCTTCACGGGGACTTACTAACTGCTCTGACGAGTGTTGGGATTGCTGTCTCCTTGACTTACTCACCAAAGTCAAGGAGACAGCAATCCCAACATCCTAAATCACTGTTGTCGATATTTAAAAAGCTTTTGAAAGATCCGGTAATTACTCGGAAAACGGTACATATCACCGGTGGCCTTAACTTTGAAATACTTCATTTTCGGGATCGTTCTGAGCATATTCTGTCACAGACCTTTTCCTTTTGGTTTAGGTCGGATTGTGAGAGGGGCGGGGAGTTAGAAATGCTTGGCCAAAGTTACACTGATCACTACAAAATAAATACAGGTGTACCTAAGTGATCAATACTTTCACGAATCATTTTATATCTGCCACTTTTAATCCCATTGATGATTTCGCCAATGACCTTGCTTAAACACAGCCTTTTACTCTGTAACGAATTTCTTGAAATCTCTACAGATCTCAACCACGAATTCATGTTAGGATTGACAGTTTTACGACCACCGCTTGAGACAGCTCAGATCGTGTAAAGTTTGACACATCCAAACTCAATGTTGTTTAATATCCCTAAAAAAGTTTACCTATTTGCGTCGATGGATACCCGATTCGTCCTCCCTAGAACTGCGATGGTTGTTGTTTCTGCGACGATAAGAAAAAGTTTAATGAAAGGATATTTAGCTAATTGGCGACTCTGAGAGAATCGGCTGTCTGAAGCATCGACGGCAAATTCGGTTGTCACATACTCTTCTGATTTCTTGAAGACATAACACCAATACAAGAGCTGCAAGTCGCTTTCACGTACCGTCAAATTTAGGCGCACCGTCAAATTTCGATAATACTACAAGCATAAGAACACAAATGTAGAAGCCGTACGTAGGTTGCTACTTAAGTTTTGAGACATTGCAACACCGCCGTACTAATAAAGATTTGTCATACGAGTGCTATTTGTGTTGTGTACAGCTACTTGAAACATTTATCTTGGTAAAAATTTTCTATGACTTTCGACGTAGATTAAAACATCAACTCGCTTCGACTTTTGGTAATGGAGCACCATCTCGAGCCACCGTGTTTCGCTGGTCGTGAATCTGTCGTAAATCGGTTGTTGTGTTTGGCCATCAAAAATATTTGTTCGCGTTAGATACCGCATAATTTGACAATCGCTCAAACAAAGGCTCGTGTGGATTGGTACAAAAAAATGTTGACAAAATTCAATCGCGGTGCTTCAAAAGAAGTCTATAAGATCGTGACAGGCGACGAATCATGGATCAATGCATATGAACTCGAAACTAAGCAACAATTGACTGTATGGGTCTTTCAAGACGAGCCAAGACGAAGCAAATGGTTGCCTGTTTTTTCGGAATAATTGGACATGTCGACACCGTGCAATTGCAGTAACGTAGAACGGTATAGTACACGACCATTTGTTTGCCAGAAGTGTTCGAAAAACTAACGGAAACCAATCACAGAAGACGAATCATTCTCCCCCACGATAATGCAAGCTGTCACATATTGGCTAAAACATGTGAATTTTTGAGCATTCAAAACATCGAATTGATGGGTCATCCGCCGTACAGTCCTGATTTGGCACACAATGATTTTTTCTTATTTCCGCCGATTAAAAATCAAATGCGACGTCAACGTTTTTCGACGGCTGATGAAGCGGTTGATGCGTTCAAATCACATGTTTTGGAGGTACCTCAATCGGAGTGGAAAAAGTACTCTGAAAATTGGTTTAAACGCATACAAAAGTGTATTGATCGTCATGGAGAATTTTTTGTAAAACAATAAAGCCATTTTCGATCATAAATTTATTTTTACTTGTCTATCTCAAAACTTAATTTGCAACCCTCATACTACTTCACTTCCTTTACTCAATCCCTTAGCCCATTTCCCTTATACTTAATTCCTCTCCTATCCCCTGAGTCTTGGCATTATCATAAGAGAGAAAAAATAGTACAATATAAACTGAGGGATCGGGGGTCATTCTGAAGTTACAAGAAAAAAAACTAATCCCTAAATAAACTGATTAGACACGGAAAGATGACGAACTCGTATAGAAACAAATACGTCGAAAATCACTGTAAAAATTAATATACTGAACCAGAGTGATGGAGGGAGTCACATATAGACACTTATTTCGAGGAATGAAACCATACTTTTTGCAGTATAGTTAAGGAATTCACAGAATCCACAAATAAGAAATATATTTTTCTGAATACTTTATATTGTCTTAATTATGTTATTAAATATATGATCGGGATTATTTTTAGAATAGAATTCGATATTAATTCTTAACTGAACTGATAATATATTTGCAATCGCTTGTCTTGGGTTTTCTAAGGAGATGTAAGAAATACTCCTTCTGACTTGGCGCTAATCTACAAGTCCCACATCATATAATTCCCATATTTGGGAATACTGCATTGTTGAAGTTCTTGTCTAAGAGTTTTTTGATGTTCGCATCCTTGCCCCAGGTGTCTTGGATTAGGCCGATGTCGATGTTTTCCTCCGTTAGGTTAACAAGCAGGTTATTCATTGCACTGCTTGAGTGCTGTAGGTTAATCTGAATGCTCTCCATCATTTTCGGTCTTTTGTGGGTGGTCGATGCTCATACCTTCGAGCATCTCCTTGGCATCGATCATCTCCTTGGCCTCGATCATCTCCTTAGCCTCGTCAACCAGGTCTAAGTTCTCGTCAGCATTTCAGAATACCTTAAGTTTGGCATACCTTACGCCGAAAGTGATGTACTCCTCCTTTTTGAGAACTTCCAAACATTCTTTATTTAAAAGAAGGAATGAGAGGCTAAACTTTTGGGGTTCTTCTGCCTTGACGACAGTCTAGTCGTTCATCAGTATGGATGGATTTTGCGATTGAAGAGAGCGGAGAAGCCTTTCGCTGTCTATCTTCATATTATGCATCCACATGCGGGCTCTTGATCTCCTGGGTATTTAATTAGCTGGGATAAACTAGATCTTCAGTCATCGCTGATCTTAGCGACGCACACAGTACGGAAATCCTCTCAAAACTGGTCCTAGCATATGATGACCCGATATCCTCTAACAGATTCTGAAGAATCAAAACAAGGAATAGTCCTTCCTGGAGTCGACTACCATCTCCGACGAGTTTCGGCATCTTTCCCATCAGCTTTTGCCGGCTGAACAGGTTTCGAAGCACCATTACTTCATTTGGCTGCGAGGACGTGCTCATTTTGAGATCTGTTCCTCTTTGTCGTCATTTAGAGTGGTTGTTGCTTCTTCTGCAGTTCTAGATCTTTTTTGAACTCCAGGATAACCGCCTGGTATTTCCTTTTTTCAGCTAAGTCCTTCTCAGGAACTGCAATTGGCTTCTCATTCTTAGCAATCTTGCCAAGGATGAAAAGAACCCTTTGGTACTGGTTCTTTCGAACGGTGCCTGCTGACTTAGATTTTTTCCGGCCGCTTCTGCATACTATGGCTTGTGTCTCCACGATCACCCTTGATTTGGATGACTGGTAGTACTATGGCATTCTGGCATTCGCTTTGCTTCTTTTTAGTCTCCCGGCTGGAGACCAATAGTTCCTCCATCGAGGAGGTACCGATGTCCGAAGTTATCTCATCTTCCCTTTTCTGTTCCTCACGTTAGGTTTTTTTCTAAGTTCTGTTCATTTTTGTTCCCACGAGTTTGTCCGGAAGGGATAGTCCATCCCGGCAGAGCCGTAAGGGTGAGTCACTTATACAACCGCCCTTGCCCGGGCGTCGGAGGGGACCGTTAGCGAGCAGCTGAGCTTTTCCACTCGCCGGCCATGCAGCCTTAGGCACGAGTGCCTCCTTTGTACCCGGCTTAGTCTGGCGTCTCCAAACTGAACAGGCCGACATGGGAGACCCTGCTGGAATTGTTAGTACTGTTTGTCATTGACGCACGCAAGCTCCTCCACCGCGAAAAGATGCGGGTACGTAGGATTAGTTATCAACAGTCCAGTTTTTACTTCAGTTGCTGATTCTTTTCCTAGGCTATTTTGATATCTTCTGCATTCCCTTCCTTCTTCCGCTTCTGCCGTTGGACACATTTTGTCCAACTTTTCACTTTATGCTATTACTAAATTTTTTTTATATTCCTTACTGTCATTTTGGTTTTTGTTGTCAAAATTAACAGAGCGTCAATTTTGACGTTCGTTTATTTTTTCATTTTATTAGTTTTCATCTTTTTAAATATATTTGTTCTTGTTTACATATCCGTACCTCAGAGCAAAAGGGTATTAAGTCCAAAATTAAAATTTTCCGGTTTGTGGTTTTTTTTATAAATAAGTAATCTAAATCAAGTTTAAATTACTGATTTGTACAGGCTAAAAGCAAGTAGAAACAATAATTATTTTTACTTACTTTGTAGCCTGTACAACAAAATAAATTATTGTATTTATTTTATCTCCTGTAAAATTTACATTTTGTGACTTAATACCCTTTTGCTCTGAGGTACGGATATATATTTTTTTTACTTTCTCACAATTTCTGGGAAAGAATGACGTTTTTTAAAAATTTAATCTAAAATCACTTTATTAGAAAATATTTCAGAATGCATCAAACAAATATATCGTTGCTCCGACTGTTTAACTAATGCGAAAGCGCGTGCGCATATATATATATATATATATATATATATATATATATATATATATATATATATATATATATATATATATAAGTACATATATATATTTAAAGAGCTTGATATATCCGTCGAACACCTCCAAGTTATCCAACCTTGACACAAAAATTGATTTGACTATGTCAATGGCAACAAATTGATTATGTCTTGCAAATAATGTTTAAACGTTGAATCATCGTATAGTGATAAGTATGTTACAAACGCATTTCCAAGCGAGGTACTTCTAATAGAGGAGAGCAAAATGCACATAACAAATCTATACACTTAAGTTAACCACATTGCCAGTTGTATTATTGAGTTAAAAATTTAATTCAGTGCAAAATTCATATCGGTTCCTCTATGGGAGGCTGTACATGATCTCTTTTTTCAAATGAACCGAATTTGCTTCTAACGATTTAAGCATCGCAACGCCGCCGTTGGACATAGAGCGCTGCTGAACATACAACACTGCTGGTGTGCTGTAAGTCGTTAAGAAAACGGAGCCGATGCTGCTGAACCCACCGATCTGCATCTTTATCTTTTCAGTGCAAACAAAAATTATTGGACGTTAAAAACGAAAGGAAGGCAAACAATCGAGACAGGGGCCCGGCACCAAGAAAATTAAAGCCGAAGACGGTTAATGGGCTGCAGGGATTGATTTATTATCATTCAATCATTGGAGCAACTTCGATTCTGCTTAAAGTTGTCATGTACTCAACATCGCTGACGCGAGCTGATTTAATTAAAAATTCTACAAAGGCTACTTGTGTAACTTAGTCTGGCGTAAATGTTTTGTTGCATGCCATACTGAATGTACATATACATGTATGTATTTTATTTTATTTGGAAATTGGAAAATTTTGGATTTAGACCGATTTTCAGTAAACTTAGTTGCTTTATGATTTTCGCAATATTTTTTTCTTAGTAAATAAAAAGCCCAACAATTACTGATGTAAATAAGGTAAGTGAAGAGTGCGACGACATCTATTCCTGCTTGTTGGCCTATAGCCTTACGTGAATAAATTTGAAAAGGACAAACTAATAGACTGCACAGTTTGTGATATATGTACATGCATACATATGTATATGCATAGGTTTTTGATAAGACGAATTCCCGGAACATGTTTTTGGTTTTCTTTTTTTTTTGCAATCAAATGCAGGAAAAGATATTGGGAAGGTAAGCTAGGAAGTTTTCATCGAACGCACTTAAGCCAAGTTTTTACTTTTGTAGCTTACGAAAAAAGTCAAATGAACTAAACTTAATAGGGTTGTGCATTTTGTGAATTTAGATAAGTCTCATCATCTCATTTTTTCATTACACTAATACGCCGTCTTCTAAGCATTTAAATCAAATGGACAACTTCTAATTGATCACTTTCAAATTATAAGTATGTATATATTTTTTGACTGTTAACGAATGCACGTAGATCAACATCAGCTGAACTATGCACTATTAAATCGAAATATTGGCTTTATAAGTTCGACACTACAAAGCAGGAATGTCCTAGGTCCATTTATGCGGGAAAAGGACTGTAATTGTTTTTTTTTTTCGAACTTCACGTACTTGATCTTAAAAGACACCGGCTAAGCATAAATAAGACTTGCGTAACATTTGTGTTCCATACTTTGATTAGTTTTAAAATAATGGTTTTAATTAATTAGCGAAAAAATGACAAATTTTTAGTTTTTTTTATATTCTTAATATATTTACAGATGATTTCTCTCATATATATGACGTCAGCGAATCCCTCACGTGTCAAACTTAAAATGAAATTTGGTATACGGGCGCAAATTGATAATCCAAAAGCAAATGTTTTAGGACCTTTTGATTTAAAGCCTTCAGTCACGAGGTATTTTTTTCTTCTAAGTCAAATTCCTGAATGTAGCCTTTAGTTAGTATGTACATAGTTTTAATGAAAATTATAACTAACACTATAGCAAAAATAGTATTTGAAAAATTTAGAAAGAACTCTACGGAACCCTATCATGTTTATGGCCCGCAGGTGCCTAACTACTTTTTTTTTTAATTATGATACGAAGCACTCACAAAATTGAATAAGATACGATATGTATACTATGACGATTGTCGTGAAGCTACATAGTCAGTCAATATAAACTGTTGTGCAGATATGGGCTTATAATAATTCTGCATTAAGGATTATCTTCGACTTTTGGAATTTTGTACAGCAGTAATCTTAGAAAAAATATGACAAAAAAGCGAGCAGAGATACTTTATAGAGTTTAAAAGAGACGTTGTAAATATTTTAGTGCGCGAGTTACTAAAAACTTCGTGTAGGGCACGATACAGAGGAAATATTATAAAAAATTGCATGATATAACTTATACCGAAATTCGTAAGACAAAACTGATCGTTGTAAATTTAATCTGTATCTTTCAATTACTCCAAAAAATAAAAATACTCAACTTCTCAGTACATGGTCGATTTGACACAGAAAACAAAAATGGCTGCCATTCGATGGTATTGAGACTGTACCCTACTTATGAGGTCATTGGATGCAGGTGGTTTTTTTGTTTAAACTTGTTTGCACCGGCTTTCAGATGTCGTAATATACATAAAGTTAAATAGCTTTTTAGCATTTTTTGTGAAGCCGGTTCAACTTTCCGAGGTATTTTCCGACTACTGATTAGTACGGCTGCAGATTTTTGCTCGGATCCAGAGTGAATGTTTGGCGATGACTGCAACTATTACGTCGTCAACGAATCCCACAACTGCTATCCGCCGTGTAGAACGCCACCTTACATTATATTTCACAGAAATGGGCCCAGCACCGATCCCTATGGAGGGTTCCGAATCGATACAAAATATCGCTCCGCTCCACGTATCGATTCGGCCTGGAGCGTTATGAAAATATCGATCCGCTCCGGAGCGAATCGTTATTTTCCAAGTTTGATATTGAACCGCTCCGGAGGGGATCGTTATTTTCCAAATCTGATATCGAACCGCTCCGGAGCGGATCGTTATTTTCCAAGTCTGATATCGAACCGCTCCGGAGCGGATCGTTATTTTCCAAGTCTGTTATCGAACCGCTCCGGAGCGGATCGTTATTATTTTTGATTTCAATCGATCCGAACCGCTCCTGAAGCGATATTGAATCGATTCGGAGCGATTAGAATATCGATACACTGAATCAAAGGAATATATCTAGGAATTTTTATAAAGTGCACCTCATCTACACCTTAATTACAAGGTGTTTTGGACTGAGAGGTCTTTTAGAGTTTGGGTAAATGGGTGCTGGGTAGGAGTGAGTGGTAGGGTGTGTGGTGTGTGTGGGAGATTGGTGGGTTATGGGAGATGATGGGCAAGGCGTTTATTCTGGAATTTGGCTGGTAATTTTTAAAAAGTGTACCTCACCTGACATTTAATTACAAGGTGTCATGTACTGACCTATACATATACATGTATGTATATATAGGGTTTATAGAGTTGTGGTGATTGGGTGCTGGGAAGGAGGGAGTGGCGGGGTGTGGGGCTATTAGTAGCAAGATTTGGTGAGAGCGGGGGGGGGGGCAGCGGGTGTTAGGGTGATTAGATGTTGGAGAAGAGTAAAGGCAAGGCAGTGATGAGGGAAAGGAGGAAAGGCTGCATGCGGCCCAAATATCCGCAATGGTAACTTCCTAATCTAACTTTCCCTAATGAAACTTAAAGTTATATAATCAAATAACCAAGATAAGATATATGTAAATACCTTAAAAACTTGCGAACTAGCTAAATTGCTGTAGTTAACCTGAATTATGAGAGAACAACGGAATAAATAAAAGAAGAGGCATATATTAAGTGCGCATCAAACGACAAAATTATGTCCTACTATCAGTCTAAGAGTGATAATGATTGTAATGTGGAAAACACCAAGTGCATGGGATCATTTTTAAATTTACGGTCTTGAATATTTGGTTTAATTGAAATAAATGTTGTTTATGTTGGACAATTGTGGTCTCTGTTTGTATATCGCTGTGCGTTGTGCCGCGCCTTTGACCGAATTCAAGAAGTCGAACAAATTTCGCTCGCGTTTTTTTCAGAGTCATAAGGTTTTTTATGCATACAATACAAAAATTATATTACTCGGAAAAACACAAAGGCTTACTTTACCCTCATAAAATTGTATTCTCTGAAACTAGGAATCAACCTACATTTGATGAGGGGCTTCTCGATTTTTCTGTTTTATTACTTTGGATTCCTATGCACATTTGAAGCAAGCGAAGTTTACCCAACTTCTGTAGTCAACTCCCTGATTTGGCTAAATAATTCAAATAGTTTAGCATCAGACAGACTCCATTGGGTTCATTAATTAAAAGATTAAAAAGAAAAAGGAAACCCTTCACTTAAAATTCTTAGAATAATAAAAAGCCGTGAAGTGTTGGTTGAAATTTTTAACACACAGATTAGAATGAAAAACGGCCAAATAAATAATAATAAACTCTAAAAGCCCTCTCAGTGCAAGATACCTTGTAATTAAGTTGCAGGTGAGAAGCACTTTCTAAAAATTACCATACTTCTTTCTTTGGTTCATTGCAGCGACATTCTTATCGCTCCAAATCGATTCAATAAGGCTCCAGGAGTGAATGTGGGTAGCATGTGGGTGGTGGGCACTCAATACCCAACCACACACCTACCTCTCACCCTTCAGCCCTCACCAAAAACCTACCCTATAGCCCATCACCCACATACTACCCACATTCACTCCAAACCCGTCTCACCAACTCACAAAACACTCTAAGTTCAAGACCCCTTGTAATCAAATTACAGGTGAAGTGCACGTTTATAATTACTAGAGTTCTTCCTATCATTCACCCACTCACCATCCACATCCCAACACCCACCCACACACCACGCATCCACTAGCTTCCCATCACCCCTAGTATAAGACACCTAGTAATTAAGTTGCAGGTGAGGATCATTTTCTTATAATTACCAAACATATGCCTTTGATTCAGTGGAGCGATATTCTAATCGCTCCGAATCGATTCAATATCACTCCAGGAGCGGTTCGGATCGATTGAAATCAAAAATAATAACGATTCGCTCCGGAGCGGTTCGATATCAGACTTGGAAAATAACGATCCGCTCCGGAGCGGTTCGATAACAGATTTGGAAAAAACCAATCCGCTCCGGAGCGGTTCGATATCAGATTTGGAAAATAACGATCCGCTCTGGAGCGGTTCGATATTTTTATAACGCTCCAGGCTGAATCGATCCAAATATCGCACCGATCCGATCCGGAGCGATTTGGAGCGATATTTGGAGCGAAATTTCGTATCGATTCGGAACCCTGTCCCAATGGCACTTAGCCGATTATACAGTATTAATGTGGGCCTTCTTCTGCATCATATTATTTAATAGGCCTCCGAATATATATATATATATATATATATATATATATATATATATATATATATATATATTAATACATTCGGCCTTTGCAGGGATATCATTATCTCGTTTCAGTTAACAAAGTTAAAAGTGTTTTGTGCATCCACTATATCATTTCCAGACGGCCCACTCGAAATCCATATATGTAGATGTTCCAAGAGACTGCCGGCCTTCTCTACGATTAAAAGCATCACAATCCCTGCCAATATTTTTAGCTATAAGAGAAGACTTCTCCACTCCATACAGCTTTCCTTTAGCTTTTCTCCAATCTAGTTTGGCCTTGCATAACATTATAAATTAATGCCTGATGGTCGCTGTATGTATGATGGCAAGCAATAAAAGAGCTTCGGGTAGGTCACATTCCATGTGGTTTGTGGTCTTTCTTCCCTATTTTTTGAACAACGCATTAAGGTCTCCCGCAATGAAAACTCGAGCATCTGGGGTGCCCGCGTCTGTCTCCAACCTGTTTATCACGAGCTTATACTATGTAGCTCACCTATTTTGGCTCTGATGAAGCCTGATTTTGCCGTCGCCATAATCTCTATTTAAAAATCTATTGTAGATTTTTCGGCTTAATCTGTGTCCTTACCATAATGTTTAGACGTTTATATCGCTCGCTGATGATAGCAACATCGTTGTCTAACTCGAGGATGAAATGCATGAAAAGGTCATGTACATCTTCGTAGTGGTACCGTTTCATTTAGATAAACCTATCACTAAGTTTAGTACTTTTTTATTATAATTATATTTTACCATTTAGTATATCAATGACTTCGGCTTCAGTTAAACTTTTTTTTCTTAAGCAGTCATACGGAGACCTGACAGAATAGGGCAAGTGCCAAGAAAGTACAGTTCATCTTCATTTCCACAAGTATTACATAGAGAGCATGTGCTTGGCTTGCACTTCTCCAAGGGTAAACGTCAATCATCCCACACCTGTATCTCATGATAATCCTTTTTTTTTAAGTAGAACATGTGTATGAAACAATTTTCTTTATTGCTATATTCCATTTAATCATATAACCATGTGCGACAGTGCATCTAGCTTTTCCGCTAGCTTTACGCTTAAGCCAAACATCTTCAGCATCAACTGTTCGTAAAAGATTGGTCTTTATACTGAGAGTATATATTAAAATAATGCTTATCAGCTAATGCAAGCCATATCTCACTCCAATAAACACCCATATACACCGCGAGCTTTTAAGGTAATCTCTCAGATTCAGATTCGAAAAGTACTTTTATCAGTTCATGCTTATTTTGGCTGTTTGTAAGTTTGAAATTTTAAAGAAAATAGAGTTTAGGTGTTAACACTATTCCTAGGTACAAGTATTTGTTAACAATTTCAACAGTTTCGTTCCTATGAACCCATTTTTCTACATACCTTCTTATGCCCCCTCCTCCTTGAAAAATTAATATCTTAGATTTATTATTTCTAGATTTCACATTCCTGTAGCTGTTCAATATTCTACTGTAACTAAATTGCATCATCAGAGAAAAACAATGTCATCGGCATAGAGCAAGACCTTAATTTCTAAGTTTCCTAACGTGACATCTCAAAATATTCTTCTAAGTAGCTTATAAACAGAGAAATAACAGAGGTCTTAGAATCCACCCTTATTTAACCCCATCCGTAACCTATCAGACAAATTTACTCCATTTCATACTTGTTCCCTTGTGTTTGTGTAAAGCAGTGATGGCCAAACTCACACTGCTTAACGTGAGGAATGCTTAAAAGCTTTAGAAGCATTTCGTACTGTTTGTTTAAATTAGAACCTTAAAAAGGTTGTATATTTTAAGATATCATATAAATGCTTACAAAACTACTTAAATATGATGATTTTTCTTAACTTTTTTATTCTTTAACGACTAAAAAACGCAATAATAGGAAACAGAATACAGCCAAATAAGTACATATACGAATTTGAAAGCTCAAAAGCTCAATTGCTCGCGGGCATAGGTTTGGACATCACTGGTGTAAAGCTCTATCACTATTCTTATCAGCTTAGGAGATATCTCGTAGTTGTAAAACTTAATATTACATATGTTACGCGAATCGTCACATAAGTCCTCTCACTGCAACAATCGACTTGAAACTAATTGCTATAATTGGCTACAAGGATGGGCTACACGATGGTATTCATTATTACCACCCTTCGCAACAAATTTTCCCCCAGGTCACTTTTATCATTACTTTTTTAACAGTTCTCGTATAAAATATGTAATTATAACAGTATTATAGTTTCTCTCAGAAAGTGTCAGGTGCATTTTTAAAAAATTCATGAAGGACTAAAGGCGCTTACTGATATACGGAGCAGCGGATAGAATAGGGGAATTATCGGAAGCATGAGCTTGCATTCCATATGCAAGGTTAGTTCCTAAACAATACGAAATAATTCTCTTTCTTATTCGAGCAAAGTGCTTTATACCTTTGCCTTCTGCGAATCAGTTCTTCCAAACATTGCATCTGAAAGACAATTTACGTCCACGTAAGATTATAAGTAAAGCCATTTTCCGAAGCATGAATTGCAGATTGTTTTCGTATTTCAACCACTTCATCCGTTCCATATGTGTCTGAATCTGTTATTCATATCAATCAGCAATTTTGCTTTAGTTTTAGCACGTTTCCTTACAATGGCCGAAATCGCGGTTCTAGGTGGACAAACTTAGTATCTCTTTCAAATATAAAGATAAGAGGACATATTTAAAAGAAATTGTTCGCGAGGAACAAAAATTGGTACTCAGGGGTTTTCGAGGGTTCTGAATATAAAACGCCTGGCGGAGGCCTTTACTATGTAGTACCCCCCCCCCCCCCCCCCCGCCTGCCGATCCACATTCCCTTGTCCAGCCATTCTCGGCAAAGAGTACCAAAGAGTGCCTAATTTGATCTAACTACTTTGGAAAATTATCACAAACTTTTTAAAAAGTAAGTAGAGTAACCGCCAGATTTTTAAATTTTAGTCATAGCAATTTGTTTGTTAAGGCGTCATATTTATTTTGCTGAGCTTAAGGGGACCTAGTTCTGGTTCAAGCTTAAGAAATCGTCAAGATTGGAGTGGTATAAAATAAAATCTATTATAAATAGAGACTTACATTTTTTTTATTTTATTATGCATGAAAAAATCTTCAATTTAAACGACAGAAAAGAAATCTGCTTTTTGATGGCGGGTGACAAATAATTCCTCCAGTTGATCTAAAACAGAAAAATCAAGTTGGGTATTAAAATTGGTGAAATTTTCTGTAAGAATATATACATATTGGGTTTGCTTACCCTCAAGGTTTGTATCATTTGAGATAAATAACCACGTTCATCACAAAAATCTACAAACAATTTACCTTTAGTATTTACCACAAGATCATTTGATTGATTTCGTTTCTAAAAAAATAAAAAAGCGTTCCAAAAATACAAAATATATCATAACTCTTTAAATAGGAAAAACAATCCTGGAAATAGTAGGTACTTTGTTTCTTAATCCAGCTACATTAAATTACTTATTGTATTTTGGTAAATAAGGTGTTATTTACTCCGCGTGACATAGGAAATATGACGGCTCACTAAAGCGAATATGACGGATTTTAAAAATATATATCACAACTCTAAGAAAATATAATTAAATTAATATATTAATATGTAGGTATGTATAGCTGAAAATAAACTTATTATCAAGAAAAGTTTTAAATAAAACCGTATAGAGGACGGGGTTAAAAATTGTTGTAGTTGAAGGCCTTCCTTTAGATTCGTGGATTTTATTTGTTTCTGTAAATAAATAGAAGGTAAATATTGTTTATTACTTATCCTTATACTTTATTGGGACTGAGAGGCCTTACCTTTGGTAAGGGGACCCCCTTACCCGCGGATGTAAGCACAAACAATTACTGAAAATTGAATGATATTTATTTAATTTTTGAAAGGGTTATACACAAAATTTACAAATAGTTTGAATAACAAAAAGTGAAAAATTTATAAGTAGTCTGCAATAACAAGAAATGCTTACAATAGATCTACTAAGGAGAGATCTTTAGGTCGAATGAGATGCACTCTAATTTCTTTGGTTGGCGCGCTCTGGTGGAAGAAAAAATGCAACTTAATCAATTACTATTTAGTAATTAATTTCTTGCTTTTTTTGGGAGTTGTTTCCACCAATGATATTATATTAGTTCTTACGTTGTTAGTTCTGCGCACGGTAATAGTAACCTGGCAAGGCTGTTCTTGTGCCGTTCGCCAAAAGGCACAATTTGGACCTTGGTCCAATTTCTATCTAAGGCCCGGTCATTGAGATTACTAATGAGGTGAAATACTTGGGCATTATGCTCGATAGAAAACTTAATTGAAACGTTCATCTTGACTCCACCCTAAGTACGGCTATACGAGCCCAATGGGCCTGTCGAATACTCTTCGGAAGAACTTGGAATCTCACTCTGAATATAATTTTCTGGTTATAAAATACGATTGTCAAATAAATTGTCAGCCACGCCGCCTTGATCTTGTGGCCGAAAGTTCAACAACGGTCGGCGATCGCCAAATGCAATAAGCTACAGCGGCCTACCTACCTCTCCTGACCTGTCCATCAACTGCCATTAAAGTATGTGGTAATTGGTCTCTCTCCCTTGTACATCTTTGTCTTAAAATCGGCTGCCGGTTGGTAACAACAGTCACATGGGAGTCCCTCTGCACATTCGTGGCATTGATGTGTGCACCGTAAAGGACCACGTGACTCAGAATGCAGGATTCTCTTTCCTGAGCGAGCAAACTAGGACGGGGTGGTCCAAGTCTAGACTCTGGAACGGTATTGGTGCTGGTGTCGTTGGACCCAACGGTAGACTTATGATTGCAATGGGTACATAGCCCTTTATCTTCCAAGCCGAAATCCACGACTTTGAAATTTGCGCTCTTTACAGCGTCAACAAAATATAGATATGACTTAATAGACATAACTTTCCTTTCTGATAGGCAGACTGCTCTCAAGGCTCAATCTTCATGGAATTTTTCCTCAAGGCTTACTAAAGAATGATTTGACACCTTCCAACAACTAGCCGCCCATAACAGTTGTTATGTGTTGGATATCTGGTCACTCGGGTGTGGAGGTCAATGATATCAATGATAAGCTGACTAAGAAGGGCTGGGAGTCAACAGCTGCTATACTAAAGAAATGTCCCCGGCCTTATTCAGGCTGAGGTGCTTGTTAGACCCTACGTCAATGGTACCATCGCATTGAATAAGGCGGATCTGAAGTTGCTATTAGGCTATCGATCTGGCCAACATAGGCTAAGATATCATCTACACCGGATATGTCTGTCTAGTGAGCCGGAGTGTCAGATCTGTCTGGAAGACGAAGAACTCACAATACATATTATGTGCTTTTGTCCTGCCTTAGCATGGAAGGAGGATCTTCAGTCGCGCATTTCTGAGCCCGGCTGATGTTATATCCTTCTCTGTTAAAGACCTCCTTGCTTACCTGACGGTGGCTGGGCGTCTTTTGCAGTAGAATTGGTTCTGGTCTAAAAGATTTTCTTTGTGTAATGCCCAACATATGGGTAACACATATTAATATTAATAATAAATTGTTTTTATTGTCGTTTTGTATAACCACGCATAAAAAACACATTATATAAATTAGACTTACCCGGGCTCTAATAATCTAACCGGCTCATTATATTTAATTTTGAGCAGACTTTTGTAACATATTCCAACAAGTAAAGCTGCTTACTTGTGTATCTTATAGCCACAAAGGTGCCCATTAAGTCACCCCGAACAATAAAATCTTTTCAAACAGTTGGGGAGAGGCCATGAATAACAAGGTTTGCTCTTCTCGATTGATTAAATAGTCATCTTCACTTGGCATATAGTAGAATTGTCATTAGATGCAAAGAAATTTGCGGTGATTTGTTATATAAATTATTTGGTAAAAGTGACTTAAAGAATAATTAAAAAATGGTTATATGTGCAGTAAGTGTTTGCAATAGTAATTCTAAGACTGCAAAATGTGAATGTAGCCTTATTCATATAAAAATTGATGAAAACGTAAAAAGACGATTTTATAAGTACCATATGAACTTCAGATTAAAATTTTAAAATTCGAATCTAACTAATTGTAAGAATAAATAAATTTAAAAACATTGGTAATAGTGTCATTACTTCTACTGTTACTGTTTTAACACTTCGTTCGAAACGGCAATTTGATTGCTCTTATTTTGGCCGTTTTTTGGAGTTTTCAAAAGTTTAAACCAAGAAAAAGTAAGCAACTGTTTCCTGAAGCGATCGCTCTTTTAACATTTGAATCGAATAATCGTGACGAAAATAACGTGCTTGAAAATGTGACAGATGAAAGCGATGACAACAATGATGATGATGAAAGTGATGTCGACGATATTATATAATCTTTACCCTTAAAATAGCTATTATTGTAATATATGCACTCTTCTGTATAAATAAGACGATTATTTTCATAAGTTTTTTTATTGTTACCGTAAATAAAGAGATTTTCGAACCAATATTATAAATTGAGAAGTTCAAAGTGTGAAATTTCTATTTCCGTTATTCGTCATAAACAAGCATTAAGAAGTATGAGACTATCTACAGTTAGTTCCTCGAAATTCCAGGAGGTTAAAAGAAGTGTAAGATGAAAAAATCTCAGTTATCTTGAATCCAATATCGCTAATGCCGTATAAATAACTTTTCATTAGAAGATTTGTTGTAAAACGACGTAAGAAATACTAATAATAATAATTCCAGCTAAAAACAAAAAAAATGTCCGATTTTTTGGATCAGCCATTTCGAATTATGAATTTTCGAGTTCATATTCGTAATCAGAGACCCCAAAAGCCCCCGAAATAATAACAATTCTAGCTAAAAACAACAAAAAGTTCGCCATTTTGTATCAGTCATTTTGAATTTTGAATTTTCGAGTTCATATTCGTAATCAGAGACCCCAAAAACTCCCGGGTACAAAATTTGAATGAGAAATCATTACTTTTTAAGTTTTGTCCAGGAATTTGGTATTCTAGCCAACTGTGCGGCGATATTATCGACAGGAACGAAGTCCGACCTGTTTAGGGAAGCATTATGCTCGCATGTAGGGCGCTTCACCTTGGCACGTGTGATTTTCAATCTCATGTTAAGATCAACTTTTCTCATTCGGATTACTTATGGTGAACGAATTCGTAAAATTTGATCAAGCTTGAAACAAAGGGGCAGAAATGGAGCATTCTTAATAACCATTTCGTTGTTTTCTTTCGGCTAAAATTCGTTCAAGTTTTCTCACTCCCCTTCCCGTAATTCTAATAAAGTAGAATATAGTAGAATATAGATTTTAAGTTATAACGTGTCGGCCTACTAATCCGGAGGTCCCAGGTTTGAAAAAAATGTCAGTGGTTCGGAATCCACTTTAAATTGCAGGTCCACTTGCAATTGTTGTCAGGAATCGGATGAAGCTATTTTTCCGCCCCATGCCCCACAAGGGGTTAGGGGAACTAGGAAGATAAGCTGATCAGAATAACTTGGTAAAAAGGGGCGCTCCTAAAATATTACTTTGTCTTCTTTATAACAGTTAAACATTATTTTAAAATTTTAAAGTAAAACTCAATGATGAACCTGTGGATGAAAATGTTAGAATTTATGAGTTTTATGTATCATCTCAACGGTGTTAGTTCTTGTGATACTAAAGTAGAGATTGTACGTAAATATGTAAGGTGAATTTACATATAATAATATGGTTCACCATTGACATTTTGCTCAACTTAAAAGAAAGTACCCTTGAGCACAAGTTAAGTTGTTTTCGAACTTAAAAATGTCCGTTTGAGTAATACCCAGTACCATAATTTACTTCAAAAGGAGTGCGTGAACAGACCTAATATTTGTTAACAAAACAATGTAATTACCTAAAAATTATTTCATTGCTTTTCAGATCTAAATAGTGATGATGACGTAATTTTTGTTGAAAACGATATCGATCCAGTCATTATTATTAGCGACTGCGATGACGGTGTCATTGACTATTTATTCAATCATAAGTAGAGAAAGATTAAAATGTATCACACCATTCATAATGACTTGTTTTATACTTCATAATTTGAGATACATATTTTGCAATATAACATTAAAAACATTGGATACAAGCTTTTTCATTAAAAATACAAATATTGAACGGACGGACAGACAAAGAGACATGCATAAAGCGATATAATTGTTAGTCCTAAGCATATTTTCATTTGGAAGTATATGTGTACGGCCATTTCTTTAGGGTATTGCAGACGATTAAGCTTTTTATATTTCTTTAAAAATGATAAATTTTATATTGTAATAAGTATATAAGAACTAAATTAGAATTCCATTTACAAGTTTTATTATCTGAGGTAAAAAAATAGTTTTTTAAAAAAAAAGTTGAAGCGACTTCACAAAATGCGCTAAAAATTATAAAATAATTTTTCATTTTATATCTATTACGATATTTTGAAGTCGGTGCAAATCAAACAAACCAAACAACTGCAACAAAAGTATTTAATCGTCCTTTCATATGATCCTGGGAGTTCAGGTAGTATTATGTATGGTCTTCAATTGTGGTTCTGTAGTTGTTTTATTTGTTTAATTTGCACCGACTTCAAAATGTCGTAATATATATAAAATTAAAAATTATTTAATGCTTTTTAGCGCTTTTTGTGAAATCGGTTCAACTTTTCATTTAAAAACTATTTTGTTTTTTACTTTTTAGCGTCCCTTACTCGATACAACAAAAAAAGAACCATCTAAATCGGTGCACGCGTTAAAAACTTAGATTTAACGCCCCCCCCCCCCCCCCCCCACCCCATCCCACTAACAGTTTTTCTCTTGTGGTATCAATCAAGGAACATACTCTACCGAATAGAAAAAGAATCATCGAAATCGTTGAACGCGTTACGAACTTAGACTACCCCTCCCCCACCACAACATAAGACCAAATTATTCCCCTATTAGCACTGGGGATTCACACTCTATACAACAAAAAAAGTACTATCGAAATCGGTCCACGCCTTACAAAGTTAGTTTCCAATTTTATTTTTTGAGATAAAACATAAAACTCATTTTTAAGTTTTATAGTGCACAAAATATATAAAACGCGGGTAAAGACTTTTATATCACAGAAGAATAATATAAGTGTATATTTTAACAGTTAATATTGAAAAATAAAAAAATATTTTTTACAATAACAGTTTTGATTGGCTTTATATATTAAAATCGAAACGTCCTTGATTTTAGTGTAGGCAGATAGTTTAGGTTTTGTACATTAAGCCCTTTTGTACTACGTTGCTTTCTCTAAAATTTTATGAAAAAAGTTTTTCCCCTTTCAAAAAAATAATAAGTCTTATTTTCGGTCTCTGGTTGAAAATTATTTTGATGAGCTGGAAAAAATTATTTATTATGGAAACCATTGTCTTTAAATATTTTTTATATTCATTATTTTTTACTTTTAAGTTCTTAATAATTATTTTTATTTCATACTTATGGAAAAATATATTATTTTTTCAAGTTACATAAAAATCAAATATATATGCTATACTGTCGTGATATTATATATCAATCCATCAGTTTTAGCTGTATAGAGAAATATAAAGTATAGGATATACAGAAAACGGTGGCTTGCGTTTTTTTGCTTTCGTTACTTAAACAACAATTAGTCTGCGTAAGTTAAATCGAAATTTTCTGCTCTTGCTTTGAATCGACAGTCAGCGAAGACAGTTTTGAGAAATGTCAAAGTAAACATTTATTTGACACTTTGTTCTTATTTGTTCATACGGACAGTTTTCACGAATTTGTGTGGAGTAGTCCGCACAAAAGCAAACCTATTATGGATATATATTTTAATCGCAAAATGTTTTCAAAATTTATATTTAAATTTCTTTCCACCATCATATATGGAAAAATTCCGAGTTACAGCATCGTCGTTACCAATCGATCCTTATCGCAAATTGTTTTTTACGCAGAAACTCTTTTTTTCACTTTAAATCTTATCTATTATTAACATTGTTACGACATCCAGCTCTGCAACAATTAGGTTAAGCTTATCTTAAAGATTGTGTAGTCTTAGCCAACTGTTTACTCATCAACAGTCACCTGGGTATCTTTTCTTTTTGTTGAGACAACTTGTACTCGACCATCATAATGTCAACGGCGTATTTCCCGAAAAAAGCGATAAGAGCGTGATATGACGCCCGTTTTTATAGATTGATAATGTGGTATACATTGAAAGAAAGAGGAAGTGGATACGCTTGTCACTTGATACATGTCCTAGGTGCAAGATAAACTAAAAAGAAGTTTTATGACTGCAAATTTATCTGCGTAATAAAAAGTGTAATGATCCCCCAAAAATGCGCTTATCTCTCGTTTATACATGTTTTCTGCGCGTTGTGCAGGTTCTTATCTAGGGAGGCCGTCAATCACCTTATAGTTTGTCGACACACGCATTGTTACTCCCACACGTGCTTTGTTTATTGTTACTATTTCTGTGTTTTAAAAATCACAGCACGCAGACTCCAAACTTCCCTACACCTGGTTTGTTCTCAAAAATTCATTTAACACAAACTTTACTGATAAGTTTTATCACCCGTTAAGTGTTTAATTTAAATTTTCTTTGAAAATAGCTAATTTTTGTTTGACGTCAATGCACGTTCAATAGTAAATTTGAAGTGCTCTTAGTAGAAATAGAAAATGATGGAAAGACTTTTTTTATATGATAATGCCAAAATTCAATGGATGCGCTATGATGCTAATGCAAAGCCTTGGCAGGAATTAAGTTTAAGAGAAAAGGGTTAAGGAGTTGAGTGAAGGAGTAGTCGATGTACGCCTCACTTGAAAGTTTCGAGCTCATAAGACGTTTATAAAATATTGTAGTCAGGAAGGAAGCCAAATTATTAAAGGGATGGAACATACAATACAATAGATTTTCTTTGCTTTCGGACAAAAAGTACAGTTGACGGAAAAGATTCACGTCAAATTATTTCTTGCTTCTCGTACAGTTCTTATGTGAGAACCGAATGCTATTTCAATAGAGTGTTTTAATTCCGCACAGACATGGTGGCCCGTTATGAATGTTCTTTAAACCTGAGACGAAGTTGGATCAATTGGTAGAGCGGCACGATCACCATGCCATGTTCCCTGGGTTCGAGACTCGTTCTCCCCGTGTGTTTAAAAGAAATAGAATTAAAAAAATCCACTCCGTCTCGGGGCTGTTGACTAGCTCGCAGCAATGCAAAAACAAGACATACAAATTTCCTCACTCCACTTACCCTAATTCTCTTCCGGACTGACGCATCAAAGGGCTGACCACTAGGCTTTGGCTACATCTTAAAACAGAAAAAGAAAAGTCTATTAGAACGATCTCTCAATGAAGCCATCAGTCTTTGAAGGTTGGACATTGGAAAAGCACATGGTCTATATATTCTGTTTCTTCCTAGTTTCTATAGCTTCTGCAGACGTCAGTTGATGGGACACCGAGTATATTGGGCATGACTGCTCTCAAGCAATGTCCAGTGATGATTACGATGAGCAATGGCTTTTAGAACTTTGATGAAGTCTTCCACACATTTCGAGTTGATCAGGTTCAACTGTAACTCTTTAAGTAAGTTTTTATCGGTTGGCGACATCTGTATTGTTTGAACCGCTTATCAAACTGTCATCACCTCGTAAGCTTGTGTGTCGACCTAAGCCTACAAATTTATATGACTTTCCAGATGGGATAACGCCAATACCTGAAAATACCTGATTTGGTGGCTCCCTGGTTGGCGACGATTTTCAAAGGGTGTCTTAGGTTAAACGATGCGCCAAAGTCCTGGAAACTAGCTCGCGTGGGAAATGTGGTCACGCTAAACCAAAGGATAATTGGCGGATCAGCCGGACATCGTTTCACGCCTGCATAAAGGGAAAATCGGTGGGCACAGCTCTGCATGAGATGGTATAGAGTTCACTTTGGGAAATTTTATTAATATAGAAGTTGCCTTTAGCAACGTAACCACCGAGTCTATTGTAAATGCTCTAGAGATGGCTAAGGTAGACAGAACTATTTGCAGTTGGATAGCCACGTTGCTAAAAAATAAAATGATAACCTCTCTCACTCAATAAAATGGTAACCTCTCTCACTCAATAAAATGGTTCACAGAGGTACACTACAGAGCGGGATTTTTTTTGCCCCTTCTATGGCTACTAGTTCTGAACCATAGCTAATACTTCTGAAGCTCGCGGACGCCGATGATGTCGTTACATTAATGTCAGGTAAGTATACGGAGCTCGATTAGCGAACTCACGAAAAAGCCCTAAGGAAGCTAAGTTCCTGGGCAGGAACCAAAAGACTCAATATTAACTCGCGTAAAACGGAATCGGTACTTTTCACAAGAAAATACAAGGTAACTGCAGCAGAACCCGTGGATTCAAGGCATTGCAAATAATGCCTTGTTATATGCGGATAACATAATTAACTTCTCTGATAATCCTATTACACTGCAGTGAATGAATGACTAACGATTTTTAAAATTATTGTCGCTTATGGTAAATCAAAAATAATGATATTTTATTGAAGAGGTGGTGTTGGGAAGCAGGCCGAGCATTGGACCTTTGTGGGAGGTTCCATAGAGGCTATAAAAATATGTATCTACCTAGGTATTAAGTTGAACCCAAAACTTTCCATGACCGAGCAGTTGAAACAGCGACTGCTAACTGCGAAAATTAGTTTTAATTGAACCTACCGAAATTTCACTAAGAGTAGATGTATTTATCATTCGGAGAATTTTAAGCTTTTTGATACGGTTGGTCGTTCAATTTTATGCTATGGAGCACAAGTATGCGGATTCAGACAATACGAGCATGTAGAGAAGTTACAGCTCTTTTTTCGCATGTGAGTCTATTTCTCTACATTCGAAAATGTTGAAGTAATATTAGTGACAGAAAATTGACAAGGAAGGAAATTCCACGTATTCTGTGTAACGGAATCAAAATCATCAAAATCGGTCTACGCCTTAGGTACCGCCCCTCCTCCAATTTTCACCATAAGTAACACTTTTTGTCATCGTAAAAATTGATACTCTGTTCTTCAGAATCATCTAAATAAGTCCACGTGTTACCCTCCCTCCACTCTCACCCTAGGCCAACATTTTTCCTCACAGTAGCAATGGAGGATCATACTGTATACAAAAACAGAAAAATCATCTAAATAGGTCCGCGCTTTACGAAGTTAGACTAAATCCTCCACCCTCTCCAACCCACTCAGGGCAAATTTTGTCCATTATTAGCAATCAGGGGATTATACTGCCCGGTCATAAAGATAGAAAAAAAGGTGATGATGTCACATTACTAAAGAAAAATAAAACTGGAGAAAATCGAGGCTGACCAATTTTCTTGGAAAAAATATTTAATATAGCTAAAAGTAGACAGTTTTTGAAAAAAAAAATCATCCATTATTATATAGACCTCCCGGAATCTTGAAGCATTTTTGTTTGATCGTTAAACGATCTCATTTTTTATTAAACAATAAAAACAATATAAAGATTTTTTTGCCTCCATATTCCAGTAATAATGCTTCGCTGAGCGCCAATTTTTCTTTTTTACCAAGTGCTTTCTTACCTATCAACACTCGGTGCTCTAGCGGACGCCTTGATATTAAGACTTCTTTGGATATGAATTTGTTAGGTTAACACACAAATTAAGTTGGCTTGTACTTGAGAAAAATATATATTCTGGTATGAGTCCTTAATGAAATTAATGAAAAAACATAGTTTTACGCTTAATTTAAGGAATGATCCATCCAGTGGGGGATATACTAATAACATTAGTGCATTAGTTCTAATTACAACTGAGGATGACTGGCAAAAAAGCTACAGCTCAAGACCGTGCAAGAACCACTGTAAGGCATGGGTTGTATGACAAGCTAGACTACGGCTTTACTCCAAGTTATTTTAGGAACGACTTTTCTATTGAAAAATTCAGCGTGATAATGAAATACAGGTTTGTCTTAATAGAGTTGAATGCCAGCGCTTGGAGGAGAGTTAGCAGGAGAGTTACCCTTGTACTCCTTATGAAACCTATCACTAGAAGAAGATTTGTTCTATTTCGTTGCGGTTTTTCCCATACTGTTATAGGCATGTTGAACAATGCTGAAAATTATAAGGATCTATTAACCTTTCCCGAAAAATCTTGAAAATTTAACTAACTTGGCGAATTTCATTCTTCTCTCTCTAATTCATTTAACCACCTAACGCCAACGCCTTTAACTGTGGCCACAATTTGTTGATCTTGGTGCCGTTCCTCTCGACGGACCTTCTACATGTATTGTACGGTCGTACAGTTCGGCGTCTTTTTGAGCCCTGTGCGAGTTCCAATCTAGCGCCTGTTATGCGAAATGGTTTGGCCTTTATATTAGTGTGTAAGCTATATATTGCCACTATCCCCTGCGATTGCTGGTGTCTATCCCGTCTTGGCCTGTAAGTCTCTGTACTTAAGTAGGTCTTCGTTAGTACTGACCTTCGGCAAATAGATGTCATGGATGTGCTGGAGACACCAGTTGACAAAGGCTTGTAGCTTAGATGTTAGTTGAGACGTCACTGTCCATACAGAATAGATTTTACGTTCGACTAGAAGATCTGCAGTTTTGTGCGTCTGGAGATGTTGTTATTGCGACAGATTTCAGCACCAGTATTAAATGCACCTCGAGCCTTATTTATGTGAGCCTGTGCATCAGCTTCAGCTCAGCTGTCTGCTGTAACTATTCTTCCGAGATAACAAAATTTATCCACTTGCTCTATTCAATATTGTTCATAATTGTTCTATATCAAAATCGGCGAACAATAGATGTAAAGGGAACTTCCATCCGGCGGAAGACGAAAGTGCAATGGATAGGTAACACACTACGAAAAGAGCAAAGCGACATTGGTTTAGTCAGGGGCGTGAAAAAATAACTATTTAAAATAATTTTTTTTGCTGTAATTAAATTTATTCTACAAAACTAATTATGTTCTTACATCATCTGTTAGCTTGGTTTTACCGAAATTACAAAAAAAAATTATTTTTAAAAAAGTTATCGCCATCTTTGTTGGACTCTGTTCCGGAAGTTGCGATTTGCGGTAACCAACTCAGCATCTTACTGGTTCATTTGGAAATTTATCAAACAAAGGGAATCATTAGTTAAATAATTAATCTTGTCCTTATTCGACGCTTTTTTCTCTTTATTTTTTTGAAAATTTTTAAAATAGCGGCTTCTGAAAGTTTACCACTAGTTTATTTTTAAAAAAATCGTAGTTTAAAAAAAAAATTAAAATCCGTCGATCAAGGACAAGTTTTTTATGCTTACAATTTCATCTAAATCCGTCCAGTAGTTTTTGAATTATAGTGGTTACCGACTTTGAAACCATAGTTTCCAGGAAAAACGCGTTTAAAGTTTAAAGTTCTCATTAGCGCGTTGCAGAGAGCCCTTCAGTAAATGTGGGAAAATATTTGTCGGATTGGCTTGAAATTTGCCGGGAATATTTTCAAGATATCATACTTTAAGAAATTGCCAAAAAACAAAAATCGAATTTTTGAAAATTCTGACTAGACCTAACCCCTTAGGGGTTAGAATTAACGGCCGAAAATCGCTTATGGAATCAAAATCAAAATCAAGTTATCAAAAAAATCCTGCGACGTTCGCTAGAAAATATTGCTTTAAAGTTGCAGTTAAAATTTCAAGTCATTTTGAAAAACATGGTGCCGATATATTTCAACTAAAAATTTTCAAACCGCTAATTTTGCTTCACGACTATGCTCGGAAAAACGACTTTTTGACCCACTTACAAGTTTCTCATCCTCATAATCGACTTTTTTATAATTCTTGGATACTTTAAGTAGTGTTTAAGCCAATGGAAAAAAACGTGAAAAAAATAGTCACAAGGTGACCTTAACAGACTCCAGATTGGATCCCGCACGCGACCCAAGGAAGACACCGAATTGGACGACCGCGCAACACATGAAGCAGATCCGTAGAGAAGAAAAGTTCCCAAATCAACAAAGTGTGGCAACAGTTACAGCCTTTGGCGCAGAACATAGACGTAATAGACACCCTGTGCCCCCAGGCGGTTAAAGGAACCACCGAGACAGAAACCTAGAAAGAAAACCAGATTATTAAAGGCACGTCATTTTTCAGTTACTTAGTTGTATTAAATTACATTTTACTTTAACTGCACTTATTTTACTTGCACAATTTCTAATTTCTGTTTTCATTAAAAAAAAATTTTGAGGCTTAAAGGTCCTAAAAAATCCATTTTATTGCAAATTTTAATTTATCAATTTTTCTTCAATTAAACTCTTAAATAAATATCCGGCTCCATTGAACTTTGAATGTAATATTTTCTGGGATCGTAAATATTTCAGTGTTATTCGCAAAATACGGTTTTTAAAATTAAAATTAAATTGTAATTAATTGTTTTTTTTATGAAAGCCTTTTCGAAAAAAATCTTTACTGAAACACATTCTTAGCGCCTGCAGACAGTTTTTTGTCGCTTAAAATTAATCACAAATCGCAACAAAATTATTTACTACTACTAATGTCTGTAGATTAGTGGCAACTGGTAAAGATTTCATAGCACATTTAACCAAGCGTAAATTTTAGATTATGTAACTGCCATAGTTTTCCCACTTCACTCATCCAAGAGCACGCCAACAAAAACCGCTGCAAGCAATTTTGTTGTAATTCAATGTCCCTTTCAGATTTCCGACTTTTGCAACAATTTCCAATTTTTAAAGAACATAATACGACCATGAACAATTTTTACACTAATTAACGATGTTGATTCGTTTTTGTCCGGTGTTTACCTGTTAAAATAATTGGGCAATTGGAATTTGGCTTTTATGTTTTGTTTTCTTTTATATCACTTTTATGAACCGTCCGTGTAAGATGATGAGCAGTATTTTAGTTTTTATTACATACTCTACTATATTTAATATATGTATTGATTGGCAAACTATTGAAATTCAAAGTCAGAGGGAAATATAATAATATAGTATGTACCTGCTAATATTAGTTTTGAACAGTCTTTTTGAAAAATAATTCATCATTCACGTATGTTCCTTGTCGTGAAACTTTGGTAAATAATGCCTTACATATTTTAAAATCAGACGTCTTAATTAATTAATTTGGTTTAACCTGATCGATAACGCTTTAGTGTAAGCGTAATTACTGTAGGCAACTATAGTTACTTAGTCATGTGAATCACTCTTCCCCTGTGTTGTAACCAAAATTGAAAATTAAATTACTTGTCCACTTTTAATTTAACTTTAGACTGTATATTGGGTTGTTATAAACTAACAGAAAAATGCGCATTAAACGAAATGGAACGAATCAAAAAAAGTTTAGTTATATTTATTAAACCTTAAAGCCTAAACTGGCTTTTGTTGTAAAATGAAGACAGCATTACGAAATTAAAACCTTACAGTTCTATGCATGCATAACATTTTGAATACTGCACCTAACAAACGTAGTAAAGTTTTAAATACGTTTGGTAAAATAATATCATTGAATTGAACAATAAAGCTTGTAATTATGATTGCTTGGATTAAAATGCTACGAAGCGAAGAGATATAAAATTTAATTATTGTACTTTTGTATTATGTTCTACTTACTGTATGTACTGTATTGTTCATACATACATATATGCAGTGATTCAAAAATACTGTTCATGTACTTTCTCCGAAGTAGGAATGACGTAATAGAATTTGCTTGCGTCATAAAACTACTACGTCTTTCACCACATTAGGTATGAGGAGCTAATTTCGACACTGAATAGAGTACAAAACCTTTTCGACGGTATTCGATGGTCCAAAGGTGTTGTTTAGGACTTCAACAAAGAATACTCTTTGATGTTCCTCCGTGACAAGAAAGGATCAATTAGTATCTTTTACGCGATGTTCAATTGCAAGAGTCCTGCCTGCCAGTTTTTTCGCAATCGTGTATAGATCTCCACTGTCACCGCGTTATGCAGAGATCGGTATGAAGTTCTGAGATGTCGGTCGGTAGCAGAATTGATGCGGTCTTTAATCTGCATCCGTTCCTGTATTTTGAACCATGTAGCGTCATTGATCCCTGGTCGTCTTCCGGTCTTTAATCGTTCCACATGTTCTGTAATACAGCGCACAAAACATTGCTTCGTCCTTTCCCATTTTGAGTCGATGGAGCCATTGGTGTTATGACGAAGTGCATCAGTTTTTGGCGCAATGCGGTGGTATATGCGCTGTGGATGTTCGGTGTTTTAAGCCTCTGAATATTATGCCGTGGCTTATTAGATGTTGTGTTATGTAGGCGTACTGCTTCCATGCATAAGCGAAACTTAGCTATTACAAGATGGTGACCGCTGTCAATATCAGTAGCACGCTTGGACCTTACGTCAAGGATACAATTTTGCCAACTTTTCAAAACAGCAATACGGTCAATCTGATTCTCAGTTCTGTCATCCGGGAAAACCCACTATGCTACAGGGCATTTTTTGTGTTTATATAAGGATCCAGTCCAGTAGTGATTGACAGGCAAGCTTGGCTAGCAAGAAGCCTATACCGGCCATGCGTGGTGTATCTAATTATTCCTGGCTTCAAGACTTTTGGCCATTCAAGAAATTCGTGACAATAAACTGTTAGTATCCATTTTACTCTAATTAGTAATAAACAAAACTTGTTGCTTGTGCGCTACGGACGGGACGTCACTGACAGGACAACTATATTAAACTTCTAAATATAACTTACTTGTTACACAAAAATTATAGCCTGGTTTTGAGGCCCCTGACAGTTCCTCTTCCCTTATTGGGGGCTGCTCCTTTAATTTTAGAGCGGCTGATTTCTCTGTACTCAATAATTGGCTGTTCGGTTTTGATTAGACGAATATACTTGCCACATCCGACATTGACCTAGACGTTTGCTGTTTCAACGACGTTCTATAGTACCTGTTTTGGTCAATGTGTTCCGGTCTCTTCGTCTCACTCTTCTCGCTCGTCTCAGCCCTAGATGGTGGACTCTCTCATACGCCTTAAAAGCTTGAAAAGCAAGGCCTGGAAAAGTTTTTGCTCCTCTAGGAGTGATGCAGACTACCAGGTATACTTCGACCTCTGCCATCAGTTCTCTGTCGATCTGCAGACTTCCTCCAATAGATGTCTATCTAACTCAAGTTCAACTCTGCTTTCAAACCCTAGAAAATTCTAGAGGTTTATAAATTCTAAACGACGCAGCGATAATTACCTTTCCTCTCTTAGGCTTAGTGACTGCGAGAGCAATGACAAATGGCCGAGGTGGCCAATTTTTTCGCTGACTTCTTTCTCGCTGTTTTCTGTGATCCCCACTTTGATACTATCTCTGCGGATTTTTCCCACTTGACTTAACTTCCACCCACTTCCCTTGATCTTAAAGACTTAGTTTCTGACGACGTTACTGTAACTGAATATTTTTCAAGCTTGTCTGATGGGTTTTTGTGCGATCCTGATGGCATCCCCTCACCTTTCTTGAAGACTAGACTCAGTGGGTCACTGATTTCCGCTTCCTGCCACTGAGGTTTGATTTAAGTGGAGCCAGTGTTACAACTATAAACGTGGAATGTTTTGACAGTTCAACTTATCAAACAATTTTTTAGTTGTTTACAAAGTGGTTTCTTGGTTAGCCTCAAAGGTTATCCAAACGATATAATTTCATATAGCAAAATGTTTGAAATGTTTCATAATAAATTTTCATTATCGCTTTATAAATTTTTTTTTTATTGGTACGCACACATTAACAAAGTCAAAAAGAAATGTTTCATTGACGGCGTCATACCAAAGCTGTAGTTTATTTGAATTATAAATAATGCATAGAATTTTTGCAAATTTTGATATTATTTAATCTCAATGAGAGCTACTGTAAATTAATGTCGGAATTAGTAAGACTAATAAACATTATTATTATTATTTAAATGTTTCATTGCTCAGTGGGCTACTACAAGAAAACGTCAGCAACTGCACGACGCAGTGCGCCACGGAAACCGTGCTGAAAGAGTCCCATCGAAATCGCTACATGAGATCAAACCTCAGTGCCAGAAAGGTGATAAACTCCACTGATTATAGCAATTTTGCTGTCAAAATTACCGTCGAATGTTTTGACAGCGACACTGCAAGAATAGTTCGAATCTCTAGAACTTTTAAACTGTCAAATTTTTCCGCATTTCCCAAGCCTTTTCTTACTGATTCTTGCTTCGAAGGCTGAAACACAACTACATATTTTTCCTTTGATATTACTGAAATTCCATTTCATTAATTCAAGGTAAAACCTGTCGGAAAGGTTCCCATTGTGTTTCAGCATTAAAGTAGGGTAGAAACTGCTGAGAGAATTAGTGCGAGCTAGACCAGACAAGATTGCACAATCGCAATGAACAAAGCCTACTACTGCGACTAGTCTCTCTTAAGCAAGAAACACAATGGAAATGTTCTTGACTCGTCGAGTAAAACAAACGAAATGAAGTTAAGAAAGAGATAATGGCAAAGTCGACCAAGTTTACAAAATTCAGAGTAGATCTATGTTGTTTCTAATCATTTGTAATTTCGCCGGCGTTTGACATTTATTTTTAGTGTGACACTTGTTGTCTTTATTACAAGAAAGAGATGTCATTTATAACATCAAAAGCCATAAATTTAATTATTTGCAGCACCAGAAAGTGCAGAGTTAAAAAGTGCAAGGAGATAACACAACACTGAAATTTTGGAGCGTAGAGTCATAGTATAAATACAAATAGTAGACCAGCTTCGAACAAAACGACAAAATTTCCCGGCACTTAATTCCATTTTTCATTTAAATGGTAATGTCGCTAAGAGAAAATTTCCCAATTTCCCAAATGGGAAATCTCTGTGATCTTGTATGTAGTTTTAAACGTCATTTCGTCCGAGTAAAAAGTTTGGTTAGGTCTACGAGTAAGTAACTAAATTGAGAGGCCTAACAGCAGAGATTTCCGTAGTCTGTGCCTAAAATGTGTGAGTTTACACGCACACAAGAAAAACATCACAGGACAGGCTGAAGAAAAAATCTTTATATGGGGGTCTTTGGTGTCATTTTTAAACTTCTGGAGAAATCCGTTTTAAACTGCAATTTAAAAGCAGCTTATTCACTAAAATTTGTATTTTTTTTTACGGTTTTTCATCACATTAGTATATTGTTAAAACAAGAAATTTAACTAATTAATTTGCAAATCAGTAAACACTTTAATAATAAAGTTTTCATCTACTAACTATTTGCAAAATTTAATTACACCACCGCCTTTGCAAGTGGTAACTCAAGAATATATGGCTGCTGAGCCAAAGGTAAACAAAGTCTACCTTAATGCAAAAAGTGGATATTTTACAAGTTAATAGTGTGTTTAACACCGCCTGAAATATTCTTATCACACGAAAAAGTTATTTTCTCTACTTTATCTGTGAAATCAAATCCCGGGGTGTTTTAAATAACTTGAATTTTTGCAAAATTACACTACACACTTCATTGTCACCTATCGTTTAAAACTTGAACTTTTCTCAAATAGTTTTGACACAACACGCAATAGTTTTATACTTTTGACCTTCGCAATCAATTTAATTCTTACTTCAACATTACAGGACGATAAAATTAGCACTTTTTCACCTACAACACTCGGTTAGAGAAAAATGTCAAACAAGTGACAACACGAGAAGAAAAATGAGAGCAAAATAAATCGTAGAAATCGGCACACTCATGTACACGGATTTTATACGCTAGGGCCACTCCATTTAGTTTCTTACTCGTAGGGTCAGGTATCCCATTTGCAGGTAAATTTTTTATTCTGCTGCTCGTCGGTTGCCCCTGTTCTCTGCTTTCAGTTAAATTGATCTGTTATTATTCCCCTTCACAAGAAGGGTCATCGGGCATCTCTAATTATAGACCCATTGCCAACTTGTGCCATGTCAAGAAAGCTTCCGAGACGCTAATTAGTGACGTGCTCCGCTTTCATTGCAAACCTTTCATAGTTCGTACATTATTGCCTGCCTTCGATGGAGGCAGGCCTCCAGGTCGACTGCATATTCACGGATTTCAGTAAGGCATTTGACGGAATTCACCATGGGATTCACATTCACAAGCTTCGTCTGCTCGGGTTTTCGTCGCTTTTTATTTGTTGGCTGTTCTCCTGCCTGTCTGGTCGCTCTCAGCGTGTCCTTTTCCGGGATGCCCTATCCAATGAGATCGCTGTTCCTTCCGGTGTTCCTCAGGGCAGTATTTTCGGCCCTCTTCTCTTTATCATTTTAATTAATGATACCTTATTGCTCCTCACTGACTCAAGAATATTGTGTTATTTCGATTATGCCAAAATATTTCGCGTCGTATCTCGTAATGACGACTGTGCTCTCTTAAACACTGACATTCTCATTTTTCATGACTGGTGCTCCAGTAATCGTCTTCTCAATAATTCTAAATAAAATAGTTTTTAAAAAAAAAGTTTAACCGACTTCACAAAAGGCGCTAAAAAGCATAAAATAATTTTTAATTTTATATCTATTACGACATTTTGAATTTAATGCGGTAGGTCACGTTGCTACCGAAGTTAACTCTTCCCATCTTAGGTGCGAATGTCCTCATTTGATTGTGAGTCGTAGAATTTACGCCTGTTTTTAACCTACTTCCCAAATACAAAGAGGTTCTAAGTTCGATTTGTATATTTTTTTCTGGCCGGGCATAACTTCGTAACGCGTTGACTGATTTTGATGATTCTTTTTTTGTTGGGTAGAGCATGTTCACTGATTGGTACCATGTTAAAAAAAGTTTTGGGAGTGGTGGGGTGCAACCTAACTTTGTAACGCGTGGACCGATTTGGATGGTTCTTTCTTTGTTGCACAGAGTATGATCCCCCATTGCTAATAGGAGAAAACAATTTGTCATAGAGTGGGGGGAGGGGGAGGGGTAGCCTAACTTTGTAACGCGTTGACCGATTTGGATAATTCTTTTTCTGTTGGGTAGAGTATGTTCCCTGGTTAACACCACGAAAAAAAATTTTGTGGGAGTGGTGGTGAGGGGTGGGGGTGGTATCTAATTTTGTAACTCGTAGACCGATTTGGATGGTTCTTTTCTTGTTATACAGAGTATGATCCCCCATTGCTAATAGGAGAAAAAAAGCTGGCCTATGGTGAGGGGAGGGGGGAGGTGTAGACTAAATTCGTAACGCGTGGACCGATTTGGATAATTCTTTTTCTGTTCTGTATTCCTTGGTTGATACCACGAGAAAAAAAATGTTGGTGGGGTAAGGGTGGAACCTCACTTTGTAACGCGTGGACCGATTTGGGTGGTTATTTTGCAGTTGTATAGAGTGTGATCCTCCATTACTAATAGGAGAATAATTTAGTCCTAGGGTGGGCCAGGGGGAGGGGTTTTTAACGCGTGGACCGATTTGGATGGTTCTTTTTTCGTTGTGTAGAGTAGAAGGCACTAAAAAGTGTAAAATTATATAGTTTTTAAAAAAAAAGTTGAACCGACTTCACAAAAAGCGCTATAAAGCATAAAATTATTTTGAATTTCATATCTATTACGACACTTTGAAGTCGGTGCAAATTAAACAAGTAAAACAACTAGAGAAACACAATTGAAGATAATACATAATGCTACCTAAACGTTTCAGCTCACGGGATCATAAAAAAGGACGATTAAATACTTTTGTTGCAGTTGTTTGGTTTGTTTGATTTACACCGACTTCAAAGTGTCGTAATAGATATAAAATTAAAAATAATTTTATGCTTTTACCGCTTTTTGTGAAGTCGGTTCAACTTTTTTTCCAAAACTATTTTATTTCCTAGATGGTTTGCAGTTTTTACTGATGATTCTTCGGGTTTTTCGTCTTTGGAAGTAATGACCTTTTCCTGTTTTGTTGTTCCTCCTTTATGTGGAACTGCTTCTAGAAATGTATCTGTTAATTTTTTTTCAGGATGAGTAAGTTTTTTGTCTTTCTGTTGGATAAAAATTGTTGTATTTTTCCTGCTTATTACTTTAAATAAGAGTATTATAATTAGTATAATTCCGATGATGATGATCAATCCATAACTGATTACTTGAAGGGTATTCTTCTCAGTGCGTAAGAGTTGAACCTCGCGGGTATTGTTGATCTGGATCTCCTTTATCATCTCGAGTGATAATAGTTCTCGATGTTCGTTCTCCTCTGGAGTTGGCTGTAAAATAGCAGGAAGGGCCTGAAGGGTTGATGCTTCCTTTGAGATAAATTGTCTGCCGTTAATTGTAATAGTCGCATTGTGAAATTTAATTAAAAATTTTCCGTTAAGGCGTCGTATTGGTTCAGTAACAAAATTCCTTCTGATATTTCTTCTACTGTAGGTACATATGTGCTGATTCTTGGCTTTATTGCATGTGGATTTAAGACTTTTTAGCAGGTTTGGTATGCAGGTAGAATTACTAATATTTATAATATTGTTTTGATTACAAATAGATAAGTAATTAAGACTTTTACAATTGTCTTGAATACCATAAAACATTTTATCACCTTTTAGAATTTCCTTATAGAGAATTTCATTAATTACATTATTTCTATTAATTGACTTAATTAACAATTTCTCATAATTTTCATTTTTTGTCATTGGGATATTAACAACGTAAAATAAACATGAACTGTTAGTTATAATTTTGATACAAGCAAAGTCTAAGGCTTCTTCTGTGTTGGAGTAAGGAAGTCCCTCCTTGTCTAAAATATCAGTGGTAAATTTGATTTCTGATTTGGATATTGAATTTATTACTCCTGACTTTGCCCAGTGAATGGTATGCCATTAATATTGACTAATTCTTCTTTAATCAATTTTATCTTGTATTGAACGTTTAGAGCAAGTTGATCGCGAATTTTACTTTCTTTTTTGATTACATTTAGGATTTCGTTGTACAATTTATTGATTACTACTTGTCTATTATTGTTTGTCAATAAGTTATTCATCTTATCTTGGATCATCTGAAAGTCTTCGTGGTCAGGATTACTTGCAATTCATTTCCACGCACAACCAATAAAATTTAGTGATCTTTTAGGTTTATGTGGTTTTAAGGTTTATCCAACAGATCTTGAATTTGGATTAGTTCATGATTAAGGTAAGGGAACAAAGGATGTGTTTTAATGGCTTTCTCTTTGAGGATCGGATTTAGCTCGTCCATGATTTGTTGATAATTTCCTAGCTCGGTAATGTGTATTAATTTGAAATTTCCATATTGAATTTTTTCTTTCCCGAGGACAATAGCGATTATTTGGGAATTTTAGTAGTCCAGAATTTTAATTCCGCTTGAAACCGTAGGAAATGTGTGCCTGAAAGGAAGAACATTGCTTCATTTCTAATATTTCTTTTGTGTATAGTTTTTCTTGATTCTGTAATAACAACCGTATTTATATTTTCCTTGACTATTTCCTTTTTGGATCTAATCGTAAGTATAGATCCTAGCCGATTGTTGTGTTTGACGTAAATAATTTGCCGTGATTCATAATCTTTTATTGGCTTTCTTTTCTTATTATGGTTTGATATTCTTTTGTTGTTTTAGTTTTATTTTCGATGTTACTTAGTTGAGCCTTCTCGCAGTCGTCGGTGCCTATATTTGGTTTTCTACCATAAAATAATTCGACTGGTTTCTTCCCGGTGGTTGAGTGAATGGAATGGTTATATTCATTCACAGATCGTTCGAGTAGTTCTTCGAATGTACGCATTGTATGGTCGGTTTTTAGGCACCTCATGATTTCTGAAAGGGTAGAATGGAAACGGTCTATCTGACCGTTTACCTCACTTTTGTATGGTGGTGTTTTAAAAATTCTTATTTTCAATTCATTTTCCAACATAGAGATTATTGAAGCGGAATTAAGGGACTTTTCATTGTCAATGACTACTACTTCCGGTACGATAAAGCTAAATAATATATCTCCTAATGGTCGTTTTATATTTTCAATGAATCTAGATTTAATTACTTTCGCTTGTGCGAGCTTAGTAAATTTGTCAATTGCTGTTAGAACTAATTTTTTTTTCTGTTCAGTAAATGTCGATGTGCAATTTGTGACCTGGGTAATTAGGAACAGGAGTGGGCTTAATGATTTGGTTGTTAGGGTATTTTTCGTATTTGTTTGGGAAGTAATATTTTTCCAAGATTTGTTGCCTATTCTCCTGCGGATTGCGGTGAGTTCTATGGTGGACAGTTAGTCTTATTTCTTCTTGTTCGGTTACATTTTCTATATCGGTAACAATTGTTTGTGTAAATCGAATTCTATAGTTTTTAAAATGTATTGGATAGATTTCTTGAATTATTTCCATTATTGACTCGTCTGTTATTAAGCCATTTATCGAAAGTGGATTGAGATATCTTTTGAAAATACTTATTATGGCCGACTCGGAATATTCATGTTGAATTATTATGTCTGGTGTAATTTGGGTGCTTTTCTGGTAACTTGTTTCGTTGCCTGTTTTTAGAATTAGCTGATTGCGAAAAACATTAATAGGGGCTTCTACCGAGGGGATTAGATTGTGTGAGAAACTTTCGTCGCTGTGTTGGATTACCGACATTGGATTTAGTTGGGTTTCTTTTGAAGGTCTTGATAGGGTGTCGGTTACAATATTGCCTCTACCTGCTTTGTATTCCAGCTCGTAGTTCATAATTCATAATTCATTTATTGGAGTACTGTACAGAAGATTAATAATCTTGTTTCGTACTAACTAATTTAGGTTTTTACAGAGATAACAAAATAGTGTGCCAAAAATTAAAGATACAAAGATACAATAAAGAGAAAATAAGAAAAAAAAAACAGAAAAATATTGAGTGAAAAAAACTAAATAGAATAAAATTAAAATTAAATGAAATTTATAAAATGTATACAAAGTCTAATTGCTAATATTGAAAGAAATTAAAGTAAGAAAGAGAAAAAAAGAGGAGAAAAACAATAACAACAAGAAGAATAAGAATGTGATCCTCTCATCTACGATTGATCAAGGGAATATAATAATTTTGTGAAGCCTCTGCCGGATCCCATCAGCTGTAAATTTCGAAGTAAGGAATTCCATTTACGAACAACTTGGCCAAAGTAAGATGGCTCCACAAACTGGGAGTAGAATCTAGGCAATCGGAACTGAAGACACCTGTTCGAATGCAAGAACTGAAGATTTCATATAGATATGTTGGCCTTTTAGTGGTTAATAGCCCATGCAAAAAGATCAGCCCGCGATTACTCGTCGCCAACGAAGTACCAGTGGGTGTATTGACTTTATTTTTCTTTCTTTTTATACTATGTGGCCAAATCCTAGCGGACAACCCTTTGCAGCTTTAAAGCTCACGGTGTCATGTGGTCTCGAACCCGGGACCCATGGCATGTTGGTCTTGCCGCTCAACGTATTAATCCAACTCCGTCCGACTTATTCAGAAATATGGAAGTTGCGGGGTAACTTATATACATATCTTACCACATCATTGAATGCTACTGTCAATCTCCGTTGACACACAGAATCTAGCTTACTAAAGATAAAGCTGCCATAGGTAAAATGCGGTATTATTAGGGACCTAGCCAACTTGAGACGTTGGAGGATTGACAAATAGCCTGAGCTAGCTCGTAACTGCCTAAGGCACCCATAGATTTTCCTGAGTTGCTCACGAATATGGCTACAACACGTGAACTCCGAATTAAATTTAACTCCCAAATTCTTTACGGAATCGACATAATTTATAACGGAATTTTTTAAGGTAGGTTGCATATGTCAATGTTTCGTCTATAGATGGCAATGCAATGTGATTTGGATGGGTTTAGAGATAGCTTATTTGATATTGACCACCTATACATTCGCTGCAGATCATCATTTAATCGCTGCGCAGTCTTCGATTAGTCCAACTGGCCGACTAAGGTACATCTGTACATCATCTGCATAGAGGTGAATTGATGCATCAGATATAACGTTAGGTAAATCGTTTATGTATAGGCTAAAAGGGAGTGGAGCAAGCCCCGTCCTTTAATGAAATAGAGCTAGAGAGGGAGTCATGCACTTTAACAGTTTGACTGCGGTTTGATAAAAAGCTAAAGGCGGATGGTGAGAAGTTAAAATCATTTCTTAATTTGCAGAGAAAATTAGTATGGCTGACCGAATCGAAAGCTTTGCTAAAATCAAGCAAAGTCAGAATTGTGACACAATCCTGATCAAGGGCCTCGCGAATATCTGTTGTTACTTTCAAGAGTGCAGATTCGCAGCTGTGTCCAGCCCTAAACCCAGATTGCCATGTAGTTAGGAAGTTATTCGCATCAATAAATTGAACTATTTGCCTATATATAAGCTTCTCGAAGACCTTGGAAAGAAAATTCAGCAAACTGATTAGCCTAAAATCACAAGGATTTCCGCTTCATTTTGCTGTTTACGTTTTTGTTGCTAAGCGCGTATGTTAGTGGTTGGTGGTCCGTAAAGATATTAACTTTCTTCGATCCTTATAGGAAAGTTCAGTGCCCAAATTATAGCCAACATTTCTTTTTCATTTGCTTCTTTGGAAATTAGTGAATTTTTTATACCATTAAATGCCAAAATCGCATCATTGTTTAGATGAATAGGTTTGTTTTTAAAGAGGGTTTTGGACACATGTCCACCATGCACTTATTGCGTAGTCAGAGGCATCGGTCGTAAGTTCAAAATCTGTTTCAAAATTGGGGTATGTTAATAATACTTCTTTGGAAAGTAGTGAATATTTTATACCATTAAATGTCAAGATCGCATCGTCGTTTAAATCAATAGGTTTGTTTTTTGAGAGGGTTTTGGACACATCTCCATCTTCCCTCTCTTAAAAGGGATGTCAGGGGTTTCGTCAGCTTAGCATAGTCTTTTCCGAGGAATGATCGTAGTTCTTTTAGTGTTGAACTCATATTTCCCGTATTAACAATTTTGTTTTTCCATTTTTTTATTTGATAGTATAACTCTATAAGAGTATCTATTTAAAATTTGAGGTCGATTGGAGCAAAACTGCCGGAGATACAGTGCCTCGGGGCTGCCTCCATTCGATACATCCCATATACAAAAGGGCAGTGTTAAAACTGTAAATGCGTTTTTCTCAGATTTAGTTCTTCAAAGTCGGTGGTCACTGTAACTCAAAAACTACTCATCCGATTCTTCTCAAATTTTGCACACTTCTTTTATACATAAATTACGAGGTAACAATGTAGAGATTTAGTATTTTTTATTATTATAATTAATTTTACAACAACACATTCGCCGATTTTTATCAATAAATATTCATAAATTCAAAAAATTACTTCAAAAATTGAAAAATCAATAAAATAAACAAAATCTCTAAGTTGTTACCTCAAGAAATTCATAAACTAACGAAACCACATCACATTTCACCTGTTCTTTCAGTTTTTTCTCTATATCCGACTTAAGGTCTCCGTTTTTCCATATGGGATTCGAGATTTAACTTCATAGAGCTTTCTAGGTTTTGAAACTGTTTTTGCACAGATATTTCTATTTCAACTTTTACTTCTTCAACGGAGGCTTTAAGTTCCGCTACTGATGACTTTTGTTCTTCCAGCGATGCCTTTACCTCAGTTACGGACGCTTCCATCGTCGCTTTCAACTCTGCCGTTGATGATTTCTGTTCGTCCATTGATGCTTTTAACTCATTTACAGAACCTTCCAGCGACGATTTCAACTCAGCTGATGACGATTTCTGTTCTTCCATTGCTGACTTTAACTCGGCTGATGACGTTTTCTGTTCTTCCATTGATGAGTTTCAACAGAGCATTGAAAAGATCTGTCATGCTTGGAGTATTTGCTTCTTCTTCTTCCTCTGGCCCGTCTTCAAAAACAAAAGTCTCTGGATCCTTTCCCTTATTTTAAATAGCTTCCAGGGCACATTTATTTCCAATTGTAGGTAGGGAACGTTTACTTAATTCCCCCTTCAAGTCTTGAACACGTAAGTCCTTTAATTTGCGACCCATATTTAGATTACTGCACTATTTCACTTTAATTTCACAGTCACTTTTTCTTCTTCTTTTTTCCAAGTCCACTTTTTAGTCTTTCTTAATCAATTCCACTTCTGACACCAATTGTAACGTAAACGGGGCTCTTCGGGCTCGACGGATTAATTAAGACAATTATTTTTAATCACAAATGTTCACAAGTTTATTCACTTCACTTAATTAGTTCGTTTAACAAATTCCTTAACAATATTTCTTCACAATATACCGTTTCACTTCACTTATTTACACTTATTACTTTACGGGTTAAAATACAACTGACTCTTCACATTATCTCAAGTCAACACTTCGAGTCTAAATCACGACTAAATCTACCTAGGCTACTGCTCAGTCCTATTTATACTACTTAGCTTAATTCTAGAAAGTTCAGTCACTTAGTTCTAGATATTTCCGTTACACATTTTCACCTCCATATATTCACCATTGGTTCGAGTCGTCCTTGACTTTCCCCGTTTGGCATTTCCTTTTCTTGATTTCTGGCCACCTGGGACATGCGCATTACACGGTTGACTTCCTCTGAGTTCCGATCTTCTTGAGACTGGATGTAGTCGGTTAATGTTTGATCACTGTCTTCGGCTGCGTTATTAATTTCTTGTGCATATTGCCCGATGTCATTATCTTCGTCGATAACTTACTCCGTTTGGAAAACTCTTTGGGATTTGTACGGTTGGTGCATGTGACGCAGGTCTTTTATTTACAAAATTCCGCATTTTGGGCCTGTTTTGGTAGTTCACACCGCATGAATGCAAAGAGTGATCTATATCCATAGGTTCTGGTTTACGATTGGATTTAGGAGGTAAAGGGTGTTGTCTTTCTGCTTGTTTAGAGAATGGGTTCTGTCCTAGGAAGCTAGGTCTTTGAGGATTATTTACTAATTCCGGGGTAGAAATTGGTTCCAGGCAATGGAATCGGAGTGGGGTGTTTTTGATGAGGGTTATTTCTTGACGGGAACGGGTTTAATGTTTTAGGTTGTGGTCTTCTAATGACTCCGTGACTGTGTTGAACACGATAGTCCACGTTCTGTAACCGGTTCCTTCATATTAAGTAGTCGGGGGAGATTCCTTTAAGTCCTCTAACAAAGGTATCTTACGCTTTATCGCGGTATGCTTGGGTCATTATGTTCATAGATTCTTGACTCATCTCCATTAACGATAGTTTATTGAGAATTAGTGAAAGGTGATAATACACTTCTTGGTAGAATTCGGGAATTGTATTATTTCTTTGTATCAATGTTGTAATTTGGTACTCTAATGAACCTAGGTCTTCTTATCTGCGTAGTATAAGATAAGGAAATTTTCTCCTTATTTAGTGGTGTGTTATACGATTCTAGTGCAATATCTGCACAGCCAGTTACTTTGTTTCGAATAACACTAAGGATGCCGTAGTATTTAGGTGTCCCCTTTAAATATTCATAGATTTTCAAGATTCTGTCGACACTTTCTTTCCAATAACTGAATTGTCCTGGTTGACCAGAAAAATCCCTCAAACTTTTAACTGCGTCCGGTATTTTATCCATATCCGATAAATCTCTTTCTAGCCCAACGTCGATAGTTTGATCTAAGTCACTGTGGGTTTCTATTACCGGATTTATGGTAGATTAAAAAATTTCTCTACATTCTTTACTAACAATTTTAAAGGATTTTCACTCAAAATTTTAATGTTTTTCAAGTCAAACTTCCAGAAGACTCTCAATAAGATAAATACCAATAATAATTTGTTTGTTTTTCCTTATACAAAAAATATTCACTTGTGTATGTGGAAGATAATTTTTTAGCAAAATCTATCAATCTTTTTAATTGTATTTAGGTATATTAAATTGCTTCTAATTTTAATCCCTTTTTTCTTTCATGAATTCTTAATATCTATTTTTCACTGACTTATCCTTTGTATTAATATTTTCTCTTTTGTTGTTAATAACTATCAAAGAGATCTCAATATAATATTGTTTTTTTTCACTTTTCTTTGTTACTATGTAAAAAAATTTCAGTTTTCCTTACATTAAAATTAGCAGATGAATCTGATATCTGGATGAGTCTTACGATGAGATGGCGTACAGGTGCTCCTTGATGTGGTTAATCGTGGAATTTTTATCCAGCAACTCCGTTTATTGACAATTTTATTCTAAGAGCCAAATGGATTGTTACTTTATTGAAAGTTATCTTCAGACTGACTACTTAAAAATCTCATGTATGATTCTATCCACATCTATTTCCTGCTAATTTCATATAAGCTTGCACCTGCATCTATTTCCTGGTAGAAATATCATTTTCAGCCAAATGATGGGAACGAGAAAGACTTTATGATGGTGTAATGTGATTCGGTGTTGTGTTACGTGGGAACGTTCTCAAATGCGGTAAGTCACGTTGCTACCGGAGTTAACTTATTTATGTACATATAACATTTTGTAAAACAAATTTTAAAACAAAAATCCATACATGTTTAATGTTTCTTTTAAATATACTATAAAAACAAAACCGTTATTGTACTTATTTTATTACAGTTCTACAGTTTTGTTCTGAAAGATAAAATCATAATGCTGACCCTATGTCAGCTGGTTTTTGAGTTATTGATGCTTGAACACAGCCCTTGTGCGAGCGCAATGGTCTTATTTAAATTTGTTTGTACTAAAAATGAAAACAATGAAGGGTTAGTGAAAAGGCCATAATTAAAAAATAACACAAATATGATAACCAATGTTTATTAATATCTGATAGGCGACAGGCCGTGCCCTCCGGTAGTGTGAGATTCTTACTCACTAAAAACACCTCTCTGGAGCTTAGCCGAAACGGACCACGTAGAATCGGGTACCTTTACGTCCCCTCCCAGTCTCCCTTAGTTGAGTATCCAGTTATCCCACTGTCGCCACAAACCTAGGTTTCCTGGATTACTGCTAGAATCCTAGCCTATCTGCAGAAATCCATGTTGTCTCACCGTCTCCAGTGTTCCTTCTTGGTCCATGCGTTAATTACAACCTTCACCCCTTCTCTGCCTACGACATTGAATGGTTCAAGGCCGTAAAGCTTTAGTCCAGAACCAGGACAAGGAACCCCCTCCGGATAAACCGCAGCTAACCCTTCTGAAGGCATATCTACATTTTCTACTGGTGCGTGTACCGCGGAGATAGCCAACTCGTTAGAGTCTACCGTCTCTGCACCGCCGCACCTGAGGAAGTGCTAGTTATTATTTTTCCAATGGCACCTTCTTCCAGCACTGCTACAGCCGGCGGGTGGGAGCCAGCCTCCATAGCCGCCACAGAACCTTCGAAAGGTAATTTTCCACAAAGCTGCTTTGTTGTGTTGTGGGTACCGTGGATATAGCCAACCTGTTGGGGTCTACCACACCCTCCACCTCCACTCCCACAGAAGTGCCTAAGGAAACGTCATTCGCGACCCAATTACCCCTGGGTCCTGCATAGGGGACGAAAACACTGCAGACTCCCTTGGCATGGCCTTGGAGTTAGGGGGATTTTTCAAGAGGTTATCTCCTCCCACATTAGTTACTTGGTTACATTCTAGGATGCATTGCCCGGTTGCTACCACTTGGAGGTGTAACTAACACTTGCGAATATCCAGATGAGGATCGCCGTATCCTAGAAGGCTTCAACTCGTCCGTCCATTCTCCAACAACCCCATATTCATATTACTGGTAATAGTTTATCACAGCCTGTTCTTTTTAACTTTTTTTGATGCCTAACCAAGCTGCCGCTTCCTCTTCCCAGGTTTGTATCTAACCTGGCGGGGAGGTAAGGGGGGCGGCAGCTTGTTTTGGCAGTATGTTAAATAAAGTCGGTCAAGTGTGAAGGTTTTCCACGCGCCGAAGGTTCCCTAATTACATCATTTTAAATACTATCTCTTTGTTCTCAAGAAAATAACCTATACGGGTTCAAGTCAAAAATCTCATGTATTTTTTTTTGAAGATTTTAAAATTCACTTTTCCGATATTTTGAATTTTGGTGTGACGTCATAGGATAATAATAGATGGCGCTAGTGGTGATGATGAAATCGAGTATACCATATACTATTTTGGTTCTGATTGTACTTTGTGTACTTTGGTGGCGTGGTACGTGCATGTATGAAGGAAACCGCGAAATAAAGTTTTTCAAGTAAAAATTCCACATAGAATTAGAAATTAATAATTTTCGGATATTTTCCTTCCTTATGATATGAGGCCTTCGTGCGAATTTCAAGATTCTACCATATATCAACGAGAAGTATCCTATATATTTTGATGTGTTAAGCAGTGAGTTAGTCGTCAGTATGAAAATACTAATTGAAAGGTCGTGTCTTTTTATTGCGTTGAGTAAAAGCTAAACCGAATTTTTAACAGGACTATGAGGCTTCTGAGAAAAAGGGGTCTTGGCGAACAGACAGACAAATGAAAAAATGCATGAAGTTTTGTCTTAAAAGTAGGGTTTATTATTATTTTACAAGATATTACACCAGGTAATACATATCTTTGGGTTACTTAATCAACAATTAATAATTTAACTTATTGAATGGTGTTTTTCATGTTCATTGAACCCACTTACAGAGTAACCATAAAAACGAGTGTTCTATTCGGTATTAAAAATTATAGTCGAACACCCTGTGTATCAGACCATCTATTAGTATGAATTATTTCAGAGTATTTGGCTAGCATACTTAGTTGATAAGGAATTCTTGAATTCTTAAAGCAAGCCTTTTGAAATGACAAGGTATATCCAAAAGCACAAATTAAAAAATGGATTTGTCAAATTTCAAATCGATGGCAATAGTAGTTACACCAAAGACTCAGTCGAGTCTTTTGACCTTTTACGGAACCCAAAAAACAACCTTTTACGTGTCAGCTAGATGCTGAATTATACAGCTAGACAACACGTTATCACATTATCACATATCTACAATAATGGGTGTTTTCGATTTTGCTTCGGTGTTAACACTTGCCTTGAAGAAGCAAATGCATGTTCGAGATTGCAGTGCCATGACTCGAGTTTTGCTTCGGATTGTTCGTTTTTGCCACATTTTGCCCTTGGTGCTAGCCCCGATTGCCCCTGGTTTGGACCAGGAACATCTGTGACACTACTAACACAAATGAAGTAGATGAGTAAAAATAACTGGCATTGTGCTTGTGTACTGCGATTTTTTATATTTAATTAATTATTTTTACTGTCCTGTTATAATAAAAACGAGAAAAAACGAAAAATCTTTACTCTTTCCCAACCAACCAATAATTATAATAAATATAATTGCTGAAATTGCTGGATTTTTATTAATCTCCATAATTTTCAATTGCAATTTGACAGCGGGTGGCACTAATAAACTCGAACACAGGGTTTCGCACTTGGAAGCAGATGACACTTTGGTGCAGGGTCACAGTAACTCCAGTTGTACCTGGTGTTATGTCTCGGTGGCAAAATCGAAAACACTCAATAGGCAGTCCATTTCTGCAGTTTCGTAGCAAATAGGAACCATTAGTGTCGGTCCGTCCGCCTGTCTGTCTGTATGTCACAGCCCACCCATCCTCACATTTGTATACCTATTAAGATAAAATTTTGCATACGGACGTAAATTAATGACCCAAAAACAGAAATGAGTGAAAAATGTACTGAAAATTACACAACAATAACGTTGTTTTACGCGATTCCCCCCGGGAGCCCTTTTATACTCCTTCTGAATAGCCAGGGTTCCTGCAGCAGTGCTATGTCCAGCTTCTCTTCTACAAAACAACATCACAGCATATCTGATGCCACCTTACTGTGATTCAGATTGAGTTGCCAAACTTTCAAGGTGTTCCCATCCACCTCCCTCGGTACAAGCCCACCTCCCTCCCTACTGTCGTCTCCCCTAATTATTTAGGTTGACTGCCAGTCGCCCTACCGACTAACGGCCGACTCTGGTCCACAGTTGAGTCCCCCCCGCTTTCCTCATCAGCTTTTCATCTTCAGCCGGGGAGGCCATACCTTCATGGCGGTTCCGCCTTTGGCCTCATCGCCATACCTCTCTACTCGGGACACCTTCCACTTGGAGGTCTCTTCGATGCAGGAGTTTTGTCTCCACAGCCTCTTTATGATAATGTTCTTGCCCTCAGGTTGTTCCGGGACAAAGATCATCACCCTCTTGATGTTTTTTATGACATCCACACGTTCCACCTTCAGGTCCCCTCCATCCCATAGGTTGGACATTCCCCTGACGGTTTCACACAGCCAGGCCCTGCATTTCACACCTTAGTGTGATTATCCCGTCCTCTAAAGCCACTTTGTTTACCCCGATATCACCTGCGTCGCCAGGAAGAGAGTCAATGGCCTCCAAAAGGGTTGCCTTAAAGACTTGCAAGTGCTTGTCCTCAGAACCCTTCTCCCTGCCAGCGTCCATGACACCGAAACGAAGATCATTTGCCGCAGCCCCGGAGTAGGTTTTTACGCCCCTTCCACCTTAGCTCTCTCCCCGTCCTGGTAAAATCTATTCCTCTTGCCTTGATCCACAGCTCCCTCCTTTGCACAAATCAGCTCGCGCCTTCCCTTGCTGGGATCTGAACTCGTACCTGGCTTAGAGGTAAATTTTTGGTGGATATTATCCATTTTCTTCTGGGCCCGCCTTTTCGCCTTTGCTCGGGTCTGCTTCTGCTTCTCCTTGCTGAGCTTCTGCGAGATCCCCGCTCATAACTGCCACCTGGAAGTAGCAGTAGCCACTGCAGACTTTTCAACTTCCTTTATTCCAGAGGCCGCCTTAGATTCACCACCAGCCGTGGAGTTATCTGACCTCACTCACCTTGGACTTCACCTCGGATTCGTTTAGCCGGATCTCCCTCTTCTGGTGTCGAATCTGTTAGGGCAGATGTTTTCAGTTTGTCAGCTAACTGCCTGACCTCCTGCTCCACACCTGCCTTCTTAGCAGCCTTAGCTGCTGCTTTTTTCGCTCCCCCTTCTTCCGCTTCAGATGCTTGCGCATTTCCGCCTCGTTATCTTCCGCCGGATTGTTTCTCACGTTGTCAGCCGATTTGGGATCGGCCTCTCCCGTTTTCTCCAATCCTTTGGAAGTCTCCATATCTGCAGGTTGCTCCAGCCTAGGAGCGCTGGCTTAATCTGACCTGTAAAGGTCCGCCTCCACCTTACCGCCACCTTACCTTCGCAACCTGTTACTTTACAACATCATCCTTGTTAAGAGAAATAAACGGACCGGGAAGGCAGATATTCCCCCATACCAACCCTACGCAACTAAATTACAACAGGAGATTGAGCTGCCTCTGATGAGTTACCACTACCGATCCTTTGACGCCGGATCCTGCGAGAGGCACCAAGCCGATTTGGGAAGTCTCATCCTCAGATATTTCCTCTCTCAGACTCCCTCACCGTAGCTCCACAACCTTGTAGTTAGGGGATTTATTTAAGAGGTTTACTGCTCTCGTGTTCTGTGTTAGTTGGCATGGGTATAACCCTGCAATTAACAGTGGTGCCACTTGGAGGCCACAGATACACTTCTATTCATAACACCAGAATGGCTTACCACCTTAACTATAACTTTCTTATCTTCATGTTGGGATTACAAATAGCATCCTTCAAAGAACCAACGGCTCTCTGCGGATCCTGCATAAATATTGTAACATGAGTAGTCACAGATTTCAGAAATCAAAAATTAACCACATCAGATGTCGTAGGAAACCCAGGCAAACTGGATCCAGTAATAACGTAGAGGTGGAAAATTGTTAACTAGTAGAAATGTTTTGCTTATTTTTACTTCACTTGTTAGAATTCAAAGTATGTAAGTAATTTTTAAATGATGTTAGATAATTACTCTTGATTCCTACAATTCTAAAGAATAGAAGAAAAAATTAAAAGTTAGACCCACATACTTGATTTTGACATCTGCTCAATAGCATTGTAAAAATCAAGAGTAATAATAATTTAATAATAAGTTTATTTAAACATTTCATCCTGCTTATAAATATTAACTATTCAGTAACTAAATAAACGTCAACAATGACACTGAGGTCGTCTGCCTAGTTGGCAATACACAAATTAACTATTCATTTAATATTTTTAATCTAAACTAAGTACAGGTTAGGTTAGGTTTATGTGGCTGCCTTAAAGGGCACACTTAGACCACAAAAGCCACGGAATCCAAAGAATTCCCTCCACCTCCTCATTGGAACCATCCGGAGCTGTCAATGAAGCGCCAAAGATCTGCAACGTCAATCGCCGCCAGATCACAGAGACTATCAAAGAAATAGTTACCCAAGAAGGACTTTCGCCTGCGTGCCAGTGCAGGGCACCGGCAGAGGTAGTGGAGAACAGTTTCCTCCTCTTCCTCGTCCATGCAGCTTCTACAAAAGTCGTTTGAGAAGATACCCAGTCTCTTCGCGTGTAAGCCAATAGGGCAATGGCCCCTGATGACCCCGATAGCTATTCTAAGGTCAGATCTGCCTCTCGACAGGAGACCATTTGAGCGCCTAAGATCCAGCTTAGGCCAGATCTGCCTGGACGTATGGCACGTAGTACCATTTGCCCATCTGTGGTTCTCTAAGTTAATTGCCCTTCGTCCGACCTTCACTCTCCCCCTAACAGCCGGCACTCAGTGAGTTCGCAAGTCAGTACTCCGGGAATAATACCGTTTTATGCTAGGCGCTGAATTGTATTTGTTTTTGTTTAAATGCGTTTCTCTGAAAACACTGTTTTTAGAGCTGGTAAGCATATTATTTTTTAATTTTTATCAGAAGAGCTACACATTATTAGCAATTTTTCAAACCTCTGAAGTATTATGGAAAAAATATAATGATGGATTTCATGTAAGATAGTCTTTTTTGTTTTAGAACCTCGGTTTGAGCTGAAGACTGCGTAACAAGAAAAAGCACACGAATTTTATGTGTTGACATCAGTGCAGCCTTAACTCCCTTAAGCAATTGCTATTGGTAAACAAAAGTATTTAATCGCCCTTCCTTATGATCCCGTGAGCTGAAATGTTTAGGTAGCTTTATAATATAGTATCCTCAATTGTGGTTGGGTAGTTTTTTTGGTTTGTTTAATAATCACCGACTTCAAAATGACTAGGGTGCAAATATTAAAAATTACATGAACACAGGATAATAAATTGAAGTCAACTGATTTTATTTAATAACGCAGCTAGCCGAGTTTTTGTTCCAATCTCCTTTCGAGCGCGACGCCCTCTCCTGTCATCATGGATATTAAGATTCCTAGTAACCTTATCTGGGTCGAAGATAGGTTATGTAGGGTGTGGCTATCGGATAGCCTAATATAGACCTGAGATTGGTCCGTTGCTTCGACACATCTGTAGGACCGTATCTGAACATTAATATATGTACGAGACTCTACAGTGTATACATTTGGTTAATGGATTCTAAAACCCTTTGTTCCCTTTCCTCTGGTGGGGGGTGAATCAAAAGGTGGCTTTGTTATTAAAACAGTTCAAACCTTGGATAGAATCTGACAACTTTATTCTGAAGCTCTTGCTCTTATTACAAAAAAAATGCTTATTCTAATGAGTGCATTGTCCCACAATATTGATCGGTGAAAAAGTGTCGATCAGCAAATTCAGCAAGTTCACTTACCTTACTTGAGAAATGTAAAATTAATTGGTTATTATTTGTTCGCTTGTGGACAATATAGGATTAATTAAGAACAACCACAACTGTTAGTAAACCAAAGTAGCTGCTTTAGCCCAATGTTAACCAATCACCCGAGGAATTAGAAGCCTATGCTAGATTAGGTTATAGGGGTGCTGCGAAACAGATATTTCACCAGCGCCATTTACACAGCCATCTGCGTCCTTTTGGACCCTTTTTCCGAGGCCCCTTTATATTCTTCGGGATCCCTTAATGAACCTCAGGATATCTCTGATCTCGCCGAGTTCCGTAAATAAATAACTGCTAAGTAGCCTTTATTTTCTTAACGTCAGAGCAGGGCAATCACAAAACACGTGGCGAACTCCCTCTATCGCCTCCAAATCTTTGCAGCTACTACAAAAGTCATGAGCAACAATTTCCAGTCTACCTGCGTGATTACCTACGGTTCAGTTGCCTTTTAGTGGTCCAATTAAACTTCTTGTGTAATTTCTGTTTCCTCTGAAGAGTGTCCTCGTTTTCTTCTTACTATATGCAGACCACATTTGTCTGGCAATACAACATGTGTCCGTGTTTTGCCACCGGAGATCAGCTTTTCGGAATTCATCCTTTTATTAATTTAAGCTTAATGCAAGCTTTTACATAAAAAATACAAAATAACAAAATAAATGCTACAAACTAAAATAAACAATAATTCATAACAGATAATGTAAGCTATGATTATGATAAATATAAACTGGGAGGAAGGAGAATTAGGAAAGGCGATCAAAATGGGCGGGATAAAGATATAAGGCTTTGTGAAGGGATGATTTACTCAGACGGAAGTCAAAGGAGGGAAGGTCGTTGACTTTTCTTAGCATTCTGGTAATTGGTTCGCGTTTACCGTAGTTCGTGCGATGGCGGTCGAGTAGGAAAAGGGTAGTGGACCTAAGGTTGCGAGGTTTGGTATAGATGGGTAAAGACTGCAGAATTGAAGAGCAGTCTATGGCACCAGCTAATCGCTGATGAATGAAGAGAACGTCGGAAACATCACGACGTTTACTTAGGGGTTGTAAGTCGATCAGTTTCACACGGTCTTCATAAGGTGGAAGGTTGAATCTGTCTACCCAGGGAAGATCACGTAGAGCAAAGCGAATGAACCTACACTGGACAGATTTAATTCTGTTAATGTGGGTTGTTTGCGTAGGTGTTCATACCTGGCTGGCATATTCAAGGAGAGGTCTAACGAAGGAAATATAGAGAGATTTGGAAACATAAGGATTGGAGAACTCTCTAGACCAGCGCTTCACAAACCCCAGCGTGGAGTTAGCTCTGTTAATTATGCTATCAATATGGGAACGGAAATTTAGTTCACTATCACAGATGATTCCTAGGTCACAGGTTAGGTTAACATGTAGGTTCTCGGGGTAGTGGTAAGACGCTTACGGGAATAAGAGATAGACTTTCATTTGGAGACATTGAGCTCAAGAAAGTTTTTCATGCACCATGTGGTGAACGAATCGAGGTCATTTTGGAGAAGAAGAGAGTCGGTTGTGGAGGAGATATGCTTAATTATTTTCATGTCATCAGCATAAATGGACAGCTCTGAGTATTAGATGACACAATCAACATCATTAATTGTAAGGATGAAAATTAATGGACCGAGGTGGCTGCCCTGAGGGACGCCGGAACGAGCGATAATGGGGTTAGAAATGGATGAGCTGAAAAGAACCTTGTACTGACGGTTGTTGAGGAAGGATTGAATCCAGGAGATGAATCGAGGGGGGAAGCCTAGGCGATCAAGCTTAAACAGGAGAACGCTATGGGAGATCTTGTCAAAGGCTTTACTAAAATCGGTGGCGATAACATCAACATCTTTACTGTTTTCCAGGGCACATAGTGTTTTGGAAACGAATTCGGCAAGGTTGGTGGTTTTAGATCTTCCTTTGAGGAACCCATGTTGAAGAATGAAAAGTAGTTAAGGTCACGTTGGAGGGAATTGTCGCTGAAAGATTTACTGAAGAAGTGTTCAATGAGGTTGGCGATAACCTGAGGATCAGATGAAGAGGTATTCTAGAGCCTTAGGGTGGAGGGATAACCATTGGATTTCTTCTTAGAATTATTAAAACTATAAAAAAGCTTGGGGTCGGACATGAGGCGTATTTCCATCCGTTGGAGGTACTTATGGTAGAGAGTATCAGAACGTTCAGAAAAAGAGGTGTAAGCAGACAAGTAGGAAGAATAGTCAGACTCAGTCTGGGTCAGAAGAAAAGTTTGCCAACGTTTATTTCTCCTGTTGCGGAGAGAGCGTAATTCTTTGTCGTACCAAACGGGGGAGGAGCAGCAGTTTTTACGAGGAAGAAGAGGGATAGATTGTGTAAGACAAGCGTGTAGTTCCAAATAAAACGCCTCTACAGCAACGTCTATTGGAAGATGTTGAGGGAAGAGAAAACTCGGAGCTTGAAAGGGCGTGAGGGTGTTCGTAGGGGAAAACGAGGAACAGGGAAGGATGGTGTCGATCGACGGAGGAGAGGAGATGGTTGCTTTTCGCGACAGCCGAGTTAACTGGGTCTGAGGAAAAGATTAAGTCTAATTGTCTGTCCAGAAAGTTCCTGACTCCGCTAACTTGAAAGAGACCAGAAACAGAGAGCTGATCGGTAAAAAAGGCTTCTTTGGCGGAAGAGGCGTTCAGGGGGACAAAGTGTGAACAGTCCTCAGACAATGACCATTGAATACGGGGGAGGTTAAAGTCACCCAGTACAATGAATTCATCGGAGGCGTTAGCGTTCTCAAGCATGGTGTCTAACGTTTCAATTATGGGCTCGCAGGCTTCTAGAGGTTGAGAGGGACGAATGTAACATCAAAGAATATACAGAATATACTTATTCAGTGTTAATTTGATACATACAAATTCAGATATTGAAGAGTCAAAGGTCTTAAACAGGGTGGCATCATAACGGTTGTGAGCAGCTATGAGAACCCCACGGCCTGGTGGGTCATTGTTGCCTACACAACCGTCAACACGGAAAATGGTATAATTTGGAGGCAATAGTTCGTTGTCGAGAATTCCTGGTATTAGATTGGTTTCAGTTAAGGCAAAGATATCGTGCGGGAATTTGTGGGAGTTTAGGATAATATTGGATGTTTTTGTGCGAAGTCCTCTGACGTTCTGGTAATATACTGACAAGCTGCTGCGGAGAGGTTCTTGATCGGAGACCGCAGGTGCGTAAGGGGGGAGGGCAGAAATAGAGAAAGCGGGGGGGAGGGGGTCAGGAGCGAAAGTAGTTTAAGGAGTTGTTGCGACTTTTTTGGAGATGGCAAATGCGGCGAGAACTGACGTACGCAGCATAAGTGGATAGATCTTCTGAAACCTTATGGGAAGGGATATTGAATGATTCATGGTACTTAGTGAAAAGTTTATGTAAGACTGTTGGGTATGTGGGCAGGCCTTCTTGACGTATACTTAACATGACGTTGGTGCTGGTTTTACAATCAATACAGACGAAATTCGGTTTGTCGTGCAGATAGGCTAGAAATAGACGTATGTTTAAACGTAAACGGGACAAGAGGTATCGTCCATCGTTGGAACCCGCAGAGTGCAAAGTCAATTTAACTGTAGGTGGGATTAGTTGGTCGATAAATGAGTTATGTTCGGATGCAGGAGTTCTGGTTAGCAGAAGGGGCGGATGAGCGGAGGTAGAAGAAGTTTGAGAAGGGGCGATAGTGAAAGAAGATGATGACTTGCAATTAGGTGGGCATGCGGAGGAAGTAGCGGGTGCAAGGTTTGGTGAGGAGGGGTGGGACAGACGGAAATCGAAGTAGAGGTGGTAGGGTGGTCGGAAGATGATGGCTTGTGGCTAAGTGGGCACACGGAAAAAGTTGGGAGTGCGTGGTTGGGTGGATGCGCCGGATATACAGAATTCGAGACAGTGGTGATATTGTTGTCGGCTGGGATGGATGTGTTAGAGGGCTTTGGTGTAAGTGGATCAGATGGCTTAAGGGTGTGAGAATAAATAAAGTTAGGATACTTGATTCGGGTACTTAGTTTAAAGTCTGGAAATGCACCCATTTTGAATTGACAGTTGGAATTTGGATCACTAGGTTTAGGCAGAGTTGCCAATTCGGGCGATTTCGCGCCGATTGGGCTCCTTTAGCCATCAGCTGGCGCCAAAATTTTGCTGGGCGCTTTTGGGCGATTTTCTGTCACAGTAGAAACAATTTTGCTGTCGAGTTATCTCAATTTCTAATTTTGCGCGAATAACTTTTTACTGAACTCCGAACGAGTCCAAACTGGCGACTTGACTTTGTCACCGAATCTGGTGTTTTTGAACGCCTCATTGGTAACAGAATTTTATTTTTTCTGAATTCAGACGTTTTTCCACATTTCACCGCGGCGACTTCTCGTGATTTTGGTGAACCCAATTTAATTTATTAGTTTATTAGATATAATAAAGTGACGCCATTTCCATTGCTATACCATTTTTGTGCAATACAATTTTTATAAATTATAAAAGTCATATCTTTGATTAAATAAATTGCTAAATCTGCCAATTGTAATTTGAATTACAGCATTCTTTATTAAGCCGTTAAACGGGAGCAGTTGCCAGTTATATCGTATCGATGTTCAGTTTCAGTATTTTCAGTTAACTTTTCAACATTTTTGCTTTTTAAGCTCAGTGTATGCAGTTATTGTTATTTGTTAATTTATATCAAAATAAGTGCTATAACATTAAATCTGGATAAGAAGCATTTACTGGTAATTATCCTATTTAATATAAGGAATATAAGTTATTTTCGTTGTGTTATGTGTCTGTTAAAGAAAAGATTGTTTAATAATTAGTGATATTTCGTTTATTTTATATTCATATTGAGTTTCGTGAAAGACTATTTTAAAATTCCTGCAGGTGAATTGATTACGTTGCAATTTATTATCGTGCAGAGTAAGCCGGTTAAAAATTAAATTTCTCCTTCAAAATTGAGAAAAATACGATGTATCGTTTTATTGCAAGGAATCTGGATAAGAATATCGTATCTTAAATTGTGGAGTGACCGATTAATTAAGCTACAAGTTTTAATTTCCAAAAAGAATTTCACAATAAAAGCATTTATATTCTGATGGTAAGAAAAAAATGAAAACGGAGTTAATCGATTTGTCTTCTGCTGAGTGGCTCAATTATTAAAGACTGTGACTCTTTGCACTTACGTGTATTTACGTGTACTTACGTCAACAATTTATTAGACTTAGACAAAAGTACACGTAAGTGGAAATAGTCACTTCCATTACTAAATACTTAATTAAGGGTGCTTTTTGTTTTTCACTACGACTCTCAAAATTTTAAATTTGTGTTACTTGTATCTGTTGCTGTGATTATTGCAATAAATATTACATTAAAGTTGTACAACCAACCCTTTGAAAGATTTGATTGATTATAAAATCAAAAAGCGATTTTTGGGCGATTTCAAATATGGCGCGGCGACTTTGGGCGCCACGGCTCGGCGACTTTTGCTTTATACCGTCTGGCATCTCTGGGTTTAGGGCTAAAGGTGAGAGGTGTGGTTGAGTGATGAGAGATTATGCTGTTACTAGTGCTAAGGATCCTACTATTAGGCTGAATACTGAATTAAGAAAAAGGAGAAGGTCGTTTTTTTTTTATACGATGTGGTCAAATCCTAGGGGACAACCCTTTGATGCGTTAGCATGGTTTTGGCCGGAAGGGAATTAGGGTAAGGGAAGTGAGGAAACTTGAGTCTTGTTTGCATTGCTGCGAGCTAGACAACAGCCCAGAGACGGAGTGGATTATTTTAATTTCTTAATAAAAGCTCACGGTCATCTGGGCTCGAACCCGGGACCCTTGGCATGTTGGTCTTGCCGCTCAACGCATTGATCCATTAGTGGGATTTGGTTTATTAGTATTAAATTTAGGGTTAGATACAGAGGGCTTAGGGTTAAACTTAACATACTTCTTGGTCCACTTAGAAATTTCGATAGTCCCGATAGTGAAGGTTTTGCTGGTGGGGTTACTGATGAGCCACACATACTTGTTCGGGATGAAGATCTTGAAGTTGCTGAATTTCCTTGCGTCCAAGGGTAACTTCAGGCAGCTAACGGGGATGAATGCAAAATTCCGGTAAAAAAAGGAATGAAGGAGGAATGAGGTATGGTCGTTTGATGAAGATGAGTATTTGCTGCCTAGTCTCTTAAGTCTCTGTTCCCATTCCAATACAGTCTAGGTGGTGCAAAATTTGTTAATCGTTGGTGCGGTTTAAGTGGATTGGGATGACACTGGCGGAGAGACATTGATGACGATACCAGTACCCGTTGCCATCTGGGGCACGATCGAATCAACAGTAGCATCAACATCTGGAGCAGGCTGCGCCAAGGAGGAATGCGAGTTTGTAGGAACCACTTTCTCGATTGATTGAGGTGAAGCTGCAAATGTTGAATCCCGGCGAGTGGGGCAGTTTCTATTCGGTGATGTAGTTCCTGAAGAAGCAGAATCCGAACCAGATGCAATCCTTGCATGTAGCAAGACCACCAGTAGAGGGCTCAAGACATGTACCATGGAAAGTACCACCACAAATGCCATCACAGGCCACACCATTGGTAAGTAACTCAATAGAGCACGCTTTGCAGATTGCCATTACGTTTGGAAAGCTTGTCACAAAAAATGTTTAATAATAAAAAAGGTAAATAGTTGAATTAACACCAGATTATAGTAATTTCCAGTGCAAAGCAAAAAATATTTCACGAATAAGTAAATAAACAACTGAGTCACACAAAAAAAGGTCACTGAGAAAAAAATAAACCCGCAGAAACTGTATCAATGTAAATAAACAACCGTGTCACACAAAAAAAAGGTCACTGAGAAATAAAAAAAACACGCAGAAACGGTGTCACGAAAGTTTAATGATTGGGAAAAGGTGGCACTCACTTTGCTGACACAAGCGCAAAACACACGAAGCGAAAATATTAGAGTAAGACTTGGACAAATTATAGAGCGATCACGCAACGCGTCCGATCGATTAGGCAGCTATTGAGGAACTGATGTTCTTCTTTTTTCACGTAGTCCACTGCTACGGAAATATCTATTGCACAACCCCTTTTTGCTAATTCATTCGCTGTTTCACTCCCCGGAATACTAATGTGCCCCGGCACCCAACATAGAGTCACCTCATTACAGTTCGTTACATAATTGTTCAACCTTTGATTGCACCACCACACCCTGCAGCGCCTTAATTGCAGCTTGGCTGTAATTGTATATGCGGATGTCACAACTGGACTCTCCAATACACTTCAATACTCCCGAAATACACTTCATTTGTTTGGCTGGCTGTGTGATTCATGCCAATTCCATTCGCTAGAATATACTCTTGCTCCTGTACCTGCTCTCATTTTTATCCATTCGCATATATGGATATCTCCTGCAGTCTTCAGCCTAACTGCGCTGGTCGCTGCTAAGCTTTTGCAGTGTTGATCTAGCGGCAGCATATCAAGCACAACCTTTACTGCCGTTCTTGGCATCGTACATGGAAATCCGATTGTACCAATGCCTGCCACACTCTGGATCTTAGACAGTAGGTCTAGATTGCATTTCTTCTCCAATGCTGTTCACCACTTCGGGTTTTAGTTTCCAGCTATTTCCGAACGTTCTTTAACACGTATAGAATGCCACACTGAATTTTATTACTCATTCTGTTGTGTTACTAATCCAATTAAGTCTTGGGTCTAGTGTCAAGTTAAGATAACTGCCTTCACTGGAAAAATTCCCCGCTAGCAATGGGATATCTTCCTCTTGCCTGAACTTGCAAGACAAACTTGCCTGATACCAGAATTACTAGATCATCCGCATAGACTCTAAGGGATTTCGTCCACCACTACTAACCATAGGAGTGCACTTCTAGCCCACCCTGCTGTGTGCTCCTACACCAATGCTGCAGCTGGCTGCCCTGTTGGGAAGCATTTAGTTCAGTCACATAGACCTTTTTTAATTTCTAGCTTCCTCAGTCGTATATATATTATTTGGGTTTTCACATTATTAAAGGATTCCTCAATGCCCAGGAAATCACCCAAAGTGTACTCTTTCTAATACATCGACCTCTCCATGGCTACCGTCTCAACGAATTTGCCTCTAGTGTAGGTGTCCTAACTACTCGAAGTATAGGGGCATTTCCTTACCTCGTTATGTAAACATCAAAGAGTCTCTCCAGCACCTTTGGCATAAAATATGAGAGACTGATTGCACTGTAAATCATTCACTGTGACATGACTGACTTTCCCACCTTGCAGATGAGAAAATATTTGGGACATGAATTTTAAAGGTTGTACCTTAAATGCGAACACTTTCTTCGTACCAGCTACATATCTTAAATCAATCAAAAGTGAAAAATACAGTAGTTTTAACAAAATGCACCTACTGCGCAAAAGCGCTAAAACACATGAAATATTACTTGATTTCATTCATTACATTACATTTTGCAGTAGATGGCAAATCTATAATCAAAGATATCATATAAAATTATCTAAATATTTCAACTCTCAGAATCATAAATGGAGAATGTTTGAGGATTTATCTTTCATTGTAGGTAGATAGTTGTTTTGTTTTGTTAATTTTACAGTGACATCTATCGAAAATAATTTGCTTGAGAATTTTCTTTAGAAATATAAAATGTGAACTTTCGTTAGAAAATTTTATGATATCTTCAAAGTCTGGATATATATTAAAGGTTATGACTAGGTACTGTACCAAGTTTGGCCCAAATCAGATTGTATTTAGGCAACAATTTAACGACATTATTAAAGTTTCTGATTTACCGATTTTGAGCCACCTGCAGGTTGCAGCTTAAACCCTATAGAGGTCTGAATTACAGTACTGTAAAGCTACCAATCTCTACTATTGTATAATCTTTGATTTTTGGATGAGATATGAATTTTTACCTGCACCCAAGTACCTTTCCAATGACGAAATCCTGTAAAAAACCACGACATTTTTTTGTGTCTTCTTTCCCGACAAGTTTGTTATCAAACGAAAGACTGTTGATTAGAATTTAAATATGAAAACTATTTTTAAATATCTTCATTACTGTGAGATATATAATAGTTCTTTCTGTGAATTCTACTAAAATGTATGGGAAAGTACATTGCATCACTCTCTATCAGTATAATTGAAGATGGAAATATTAGCATTATAGATGCAACCTTATATTGAATTTTAAAATTTATTTCATTAAAATTGGTAAATTATAAAGTTAGAAAGGCAAGAGTATAGTCCGGGCGCAATGGGGGGGGGGGTCATGTCTGCAATTTGGGGTCCCCTCGGTAACTTGTCATATTTTTATGTGTTTCGGCACGGAGAATCGATTTTTCGAGGTTACCAGGCTCAAAAATGTGTCCTTTTCGAGATATGGCCCGATTTTAGTTAAAATTGGTGGTTTTTTTGAATTTTCCAAAAAAATACAAAAATTAAAATTATTAACCAGCTTTATGTGAAAGATCTTTTGATTTTAAACAATTTATGTCTGTAGCATTTTTTTCCTAAAGTCCTTGGTTTAGCTGTAATTTGCAAAAAATGCCTAACATTTCTTATAGAGTATTTTAAATGGGATAACTTATATGGGGCAAAATTCCTCAAGTGTACCAGGTGAAGAAATTCGATGTCTCCGATTTTGTTCAAACTTCACCAAAATATAGTTACTGGTATAAGTAATTATTGTGCTAAAAGATTTACAAAAAAAAATTTGTGCAAAAGTTATAGGGTTGTAAACTTTTGCATTTTTGCACTTTTTCTCGTGATCATACCTTTTTTGAAAAATCATAACTATCGCCACCATTGCAGTAGAACGGTGATCTTTAGTGATTTGTAAAGGTCGTTACATGCCGTTCCGAACAAAAATTTTCCAAAAAACAAAATATTTAAAAAACAATTTTGACTTTGAAAAATATTTTTTGGTTTTTTACACAATACTTGATCATAAATTTTTTTCATATTTTTTCAACTGAAAGTGTCATTTCAGCTTTAAAATCATCTATCATTTAGAGTGGCAAAACAATGTTAAGTGTAAATTTTTGATTTTTGAAAGCCCGCGCACGCCTTTTTTGCTTGTTTGTTGTTTATAACAGATGAACATAACATAACATAAGAAAATGTAGATGGCGCGTTAAAGAGTATTCCCACAGTCAGTATACAGTCAGTAAGTATACAGTTAGATATCGCCACAAAAAGTCAAAATGCCAGACAAGTTGAAAGATATAAAGTATTGTTGCAATCCTTTGAAGGTGAAGAATCATACGGGGAAAAACAAGGGTATGAGAAAAGTGACTTCACAAATTCGTACACAGTTTCCAGTTTCGGCATTTTTTGCAAATTACAGCTAAACCAAGGACTTTAGGAAAAAAATGCTACCTACATAAATTGTTTAAAATCAAAAGATCTTTCACATAAAGCTGGTTAATAATTTTATTTTTTTTTATTTTTTTGGAAAATTCAAAAAAACCACCAATTTTAACTAAAATCGGGCCATATCTCGAAAACGACACATTTTTGAGCCTGGTAACCTCGAAAAATCGATTCTCCGTGCCGAAAAACAAAAAATATGACAAGTTACCGAGGGGACCCCCAATTTCATATATGACCCCCCCATTTCGCCCGGACTAAGTAATTCAATTATTTGTTTGACTTTTTTCCTACTTTGTTCGCAAGGGCCGGAGGGCCGCAGGAAACAGGATGACGCAAAGGTAACAAAGGTCTTTAAGAACGCAAGAGCGGTTGCTCGCAAAAGGCGGGAGGATTCAACGGTTGTAGTCTTCTCTTACCCTAATTCTCTTCCGACCAAAACCATGCTAGGGCCACATCGAATAAAAAAAACAAGAGTGGTCGCTCGCACGGGGCGCGAAGATACAAAGGTTGTAGCTCACAAGTGGCGGGCGGATATGAGTCGTAGCTCGCAAGAAGTGGGAAGATACAAGATCCGTGTAGGCAAAGGGTGGGAAAACACAAGTAATGGTTTCTCGCATGTAGAAGAAGGATATAAGGATCGTTGCTCGCAAGGTGAGGGAGAACGCAAGGATCGTTCCTCGTAAGAGGCGCGACTATAGGCTAGGTATATGATTCTTAAATTTCACAAAGCGACATATTACATCATTCGTCAAAGTTGACTGTTTTCCTTTGACCAGCCTTTCCCGATAAAATATGCTGCAACATAATTCCGGGCGTCCACAAGAAAAGAACTTTAATAAGGTCACATATTTTAGGAACTGGCGAACAAAACCGGATAAATACATTTTTGCTAATTTTACAGGAGGGGTCAAAATGTAACTACCCTATGTACCCTTTTGTTCGGAGACAAGTTTTTAAAGCCACTTTAAGCCATTGTTTTAGCAATATCTAATCCGTTATCTTTGTTCAGTCGACGTTGACTTTGACTGATTCCCACACTGGCCGCGTAAACAAATACTACCCCACAATTCTCGGCGTCTATATGAAAAATTTTTAAGAGGCTATATATTCGTTGTAAAAGTCTTAAAGAACCAACTACCACCCCATGGCGTATTTAACCGTTAACCAATTTATACCGCATAGTATTGCGGGCACCTATGATGCTAAAACTATAGTGAAGTGATCATAAATGCTATAACTCCTGTGCAAACATATAATTTTTAATCAAAAGTCTAATAACCAAAAAAGTTCTAACTAGCAAAAAAATTAATCTTATTTTGTGATACTGCTTCTGCGGTGGTGCCCTAGCCCGGCTTTGGTGATGGTGGAGCTCTTTAATTATTTCATTTATTCTTTTTAAAATTAAATTGGGATATGAACTTTCTAGAAGTTTAAAATTTTATTGTTTACAGTTTGGCAAAAATGTTTATGAGTAACATTTCTTATTAAATAATCAAGCGGCACTATGTTCATGTATTTTTACAAATATATGTAGGTGCCAATTTTGACCTTTAGGATTACTACAATTCACTGAAGTCTCAACTATGATTTATATCGCTACGGTTATTAAGCGAAAAAAATAATTTTAAAGCATTTCTGATAAAAGCCAACTGACTTGGAACGTGTTATGCAATCATAAATTTCGCTTTAAATCAATGACTTCATCCATGTCATAATTATTCAGTACGTGTCAGGTGTGATTGAATTGAGTATACAATTGTCTCTTTTTGTCTTCTCTCCTCTCGATAACCGGACTCTCTTGCTTGAAATACAATATATGTTAACAGCAGCTAGACTTTATTGCTGTAAAAGTGCCAAGGTAATAACTTACAGAATTCTAAAGAGTGCTATGGAACTAATTGGAGTACAATTTTTTGTGATCTTAACCCAATTTGTCTCTTAATGTCATTCGTTCATTATATTTTCGTCTGTTTGGAAGAAAAGCCGCCAACGAACAAAAGAAGAAATCTGTCACTTCTACGCATTGTCCCCTGGTCAGGTCCTAAATTTACATATTTTAAATGCATGTCAACGCTATCGAGTAGCATTTTATGCACTTTTGGTTTTCATTGCTCGCAAAAACATGCATACACGCCATACGTTTCGATAGTTTCTTTGAGGGTTGGTTAAGTGTCGGCCCCTGGCTTCAATATTCAAGGCCAAAAGTAAGGCTTTGAACAACAGTAGCAAATATCGATGAGTAATGAATATTAAGTGCATTAATTTAAGAATATAAAGCCTTAAAGAGAAAGTCTTATTTACTTTCACTAAATGTTGTATGGGCTTAATATAATTTTTAGCATGAAAAAGATTGAATAAATGCAAGAAAACCGAAAGCAAAACCATAAAAATGGAAGGCCAGAACAGCAAAACAAGTTATAGAGTAAATCAATTTCGTTATTCGTGACTGATGAACATTTTTTATTTTATCAGCGGGTAGATAAAAGCACGTGTGAATTGTCACAATTTTTACAGGTACTTCTTTTCCCTGCTACTTATCACAATTGTGACAACGTATTCGGCGATATTGCTATTATCTTAAAATTTTTAATAAAGTGATTGAGGTATTTTGGCTTAACTTCAAGTAGATTTGATAATGCTTTAAGATTTCAAAATTCTTGAATTTCTTTACGGAATCCAACTCGTATTGACTTATGCTTTACTGAATGGTATTTCCTTTCTTTCTTTTATTATATAACTAAGACAAGATAAGTTTATCATTTTTGCAAGGCGTACTAATACAACTCATGACAAATTACTTTTGCACAAGAGAATACTGAAATTTGATAAGTTAAAATACCACTTCCCACCTTTGATTGCACTCATAACTCTTTGCAAGCCTAATGTTTTTTTTTTTGTTATTTTAAGATCAATGCCCGTTTCTTTATATTTATCTTAATGAAGTAAATTACGCAAAAACTTCCCTATTACAAAAAAAATATGTAAAACAAAACTCTGTGTTACATAATTTTGTACAATCAATGCAATAGAAATCTTCGGTCCAGTAATATATCAAACATACGCACTTTAAAAAATACCGCAGAAAACCAAATAAAAAAAAAAGAAATGGAAAACAAATCGTATGTCCCTTTTAAGGGTGGCTAGACAAGCGATTTTTTTTATAATTACACATCTTGTTCTTCACTAGAAAGGCAGCTCACAATGCTTCCGCATTTCCTTTGTACTTACATATGTACAAGTTAAAAGACAAGACATACATACTTTCATATGGGCATTTCCGTAAGCACTGCAAGTCCTATCACAAATGAAGGCCTGCGATGGTTTTCCCCTTCAACATTTCATCGGTGACTTTAGTAAGAATTTAGCTACTGAAAAATTCTATTACGTAAGTTTTCTGAGAAAAATATCTTCAAATATTTTATTAAACAATATTCATTAAGGTATTTTTTAAGGAAATGTAGAGATCAACACATGATTAAAAGAGATTGGCCGCAGAGAAAAGTATTAAGCACTGGAAGTAAAAACATTTTACGCGTGGCTCAGGTTGATCCTACAAAGGTTCTATATCTTCCACCTCATACCAAATTAGGTATAGTGCAGCAATTTCTGAAGGAATTACCTAAATAGTAATGTGATAAATTTGACGCAAAAACGTGTCGGCCTACCAATCCGAAGGTCCCAGGATAGATTCCCACCGACGGCGGCCCATGATTGTTTTCTGCTAACAACTGATTACGATAAAAAGAGGATTGTAAAGAAAATGTCAGTGGTTCGAAATCCTTTTTAAATTGTGGTTCCACTTGCAACCGTTCTCTTGAATCGGGTAAAGTTCTTCTGCCGCCCCATGCCTCACTAGAGAGAGAAAGAGTCATTTGAAAGTTGATGCAGGAAGCTAACCTTGAAGAAAATATGAATGCAACCGAAAAGCTCGCTTGGAAATCCTCGAAGGAAGTCATTAAACATTTCTTTAGAAGCATAAACAGCCCTGATCATAAGAGTGCAGTCAATAACATGTATTTTATTTTTAATTTGCTTTTTCTGCATTCCACCAAGGCATAAAGCTATGGAGAACAGATACCAAGAAGGAAAGGAGACGAACAAGAAAAGAGTTATAAAAGAAAAAAATGAACAAGAGCTTCAATGGTAAGACAAAGAAGTATTACAAGGATGTGCTTATCCTTTAATTCTTTTATTTATCATGTTTATAATTAAATAAATTTTAATTTTAAAAATAATTATCTTTTATTTTTCGTTAGAACTGGTTTAAGAATTGAAAATGCGTACACTCTATGTAACAATAAACCTGACAACACTATTTTTGAAATCAGCAAACTTTTTTACCTAAAAAACATTATTATAAAAAGGGACATTAAAAGTTTAAAGTCGCAGGTCTACGTAATACTGTGGGGTTTTTTATCTGTTCACTTTAAATCATTGCCATAACTTCCCAGTATATAGGGACGTTATTCTAAATTTTTGACATATTGTAACGTGGTTGAGGTTCTTCGGACTCGACGGATTAATTAAAAAACTTATTTGCAATCACAGGTCACGATCTGCAAGTGAAATAATAAATGCTGCTCTTGCAACCTTGTTGAAATTATCTAGATTAAACGTGGGATAAGCCAAATGTGTGGGATAAGCCAAATGTGTGAGTAAGCCAAGACTAGGCACTAACTACCTTTTCTTTTTTTACCTTTCGCCGAATTTTCGAACCCTCATAGCTTCGGTCTGGATAACCACAGAGAGCCCTAATTCTTAATATAAGATGTAGTTATCAGACTTCATTTGTCCAGCTTTTATACTTTAGATTTTATTAATACCTTAAATACGTCGATTTCGCCACTCATGATCATCAAAACCTCCGTCATCGAAAACTCTTTATCCGACTACGTCAGAAAGAAGGCCAGCCAGGGGTGATTTTTCTTTAAACTTGTCCTAATGCCTAATCCTTTGCTTCTGTGAAAACCTAACTTTTTAACGCGTGGTCCGATTTCGATGGTTCTTTTTCTGTTGTATAGAGTGTGATCACCCAATGCTTATAGGAGAATAATTTGGTCCTATGGTTGGGAATGGGGAGGAGGAGTAGTCTAACTTCGTAAGGCGTGGACCGATTTGGATAATTCTTTTGCTGTTGGGTAGAGTATGCTCCCTGGTTGATACCACGAGAAAACAATGTTGGTGGGATGGAGGCGGTGTAGTGAAAAATAAAAAAAATTTAAAAAAAGTTTAACCGACCACAAAAAGTGCTTAAAAGCATAAAATAATTTTTAATTTTATATCTTTTACGACGTTTTGAAGTCGGTGCAAATTAAACAAATAAAACAACTATAGAACCACAATTGAAAATAATACATAATACTACCTGTTTCAGCTTACGGGATCATAAGAAATGACGATTACATATTTTTGTTGTAGTTGTTTGGTTTGTTTGATTAGCAGCGACTTCAAAATGTCGTAAAAGATATAAAATTAAAAATTGTGGATAAAAAAATTTGGTTTGTGACTAAAATTTCAGGTTAAATCAGAGAGTTCTTGTTATTTCGGTTAATAAAGTGTACATGTTTTTACTTTGTTTGAATGATAATTTAGTCTGCTTTAAGTATAAATAAAGCACAAAATTCAGCTATAGTTGAATATAATCGGTTTACAGCTAAGTACCACCCTGATTTATCGCTTATTGCAAATAATACGCCAACAAGAAAAAGAGGCAATGATAGAGAGTGGGCTATGAAAAAAAAGAATAGGTGACGCACAAGAAATATAGCCCGAAAAAATAAAAAGAATTAAAGCATCTTACAAAAAGAAATGAAATCCCACCAAAAACATTTCATGTAAAGAAGGTTGCCAAGACTCACAAGCTCATCCCGCTTTCACTGTTAAAAAGTTATCAGATCTCATGTGGAGCCAAGCCCCTAACGCTACAAGGCCTAATTCCACAACCCCTAACTCTAGAAACCCTACTTCTTGGTCAGAAAGTATGGCTTGGCCGTTTCATGGATCTAAGGCTGCCCGCACACTGGATCCGAATTTCGTTCGCGCGAATTCTGACGAAAACACAAACACACAGTTTCGCGTGAAATGCGCACACTGCTTTCGGATTCGCAACTGCGAAGAACCATTCTGATGCGAATTTCGCGAGATCGCAAGCAAGTTTGATTTTCAGTTGCGAATTAGCGAAACATGGATGTGGAAAAATTAATAAATAGTATTTTTGAACGCCCTAGTTTATAGGACCAGCAGTGTTTAGAGTGTTTTGTAATTCGGGACTTTATTTTCGACAAAATATACTCAAAATGTTTCTAGGTACATTCTTGTAAAATCAAAAAAATTACTTGGATTTCCCTCCAAATCCGCAAATATGTTGCAGAATTCTCCGCTATATTCTCGATCTTTATTAAATTCGCAATTCGATTTATTTTTTATATTCCGATATAATAGCCTTCATTTCAACAAAATACTCTCTGAAAGTACAACCTGTTCTATAGACATCTTCTCAGGACTGGTTCGCTCGGGTCTTAAACTTTTGTGTTTCGTCAGAGCCCTGCTTGTAGTGTGAGCACATTTCTCAAATGCGAAATAGTGCGAATTCTCGTCAGAATTCGCGCGAACGAAATTCGGATCCAGTGTGCGGGCAGCCTTATGCATGACACAACATTAAAGACCAGCTTAATTTCTTACCATAAGTCCATAGGAGTGACTATGCCATGGCCGCGAAACTGCCAAGCCATACTTTTTGACCAAGTTGTAGGGTTTCTAGAGTTAGGGGTTGTAGAGTTACGCCTTGTAGAGATAGGGGCTTGGCTCCACATGAGATCTGATAACTTTTTAACAGTGAAAGCGGGATGAGCTTGTGAGTCTTGGCAACCTTCTTTACATGAAATGTTTTTGGTGGAATTTCTATGTCCGCACATAGCTGCTGCAATGCCTCTTCAGGCTTCTGTGTTCGACTCCGTAGCTATAGACGGTAAACCTCTTACATGTTCTGGTCTCTATACCGCAATTCTTAGGCTTGTATTAGAGTTGAATAATTGTATCTTTGTTCCGCCGGTATAGTCTGTAGCAATTCTGCTGCTGCGCCTCTAAGTGCCATGATTAAAGCTGTAGCTTTGTCTTCGCCAGTCCAGGCGATTAGTGACGCTGCTGTCTCGAACTGAAGTCTAGATGTATGACAGGGTGTTTGATCGTTAAAAGTTGGACCATGAAGTCTTTTATTTACAGTCACGCCGGTTGATAAAGTTGCTTTACGCCTTTTCTTGACGCTCTCCAGTTCATTTCTGATTTCTTCAAAATTTCTCTCTATTGACTGTGTAGCTACCGTTGTAGCTACAAATGTGAAGAAGGTCCCGTGTTATCCTCCTTTTCAATACATGAGTTCACCTTTACTGTTTGGAGTCCTGTTTGTAGGACGTCGTAATCTTGTTGCTGTCCTTTGTGTTTGACGTCCATGTCACGCTGTGGCTATTCGTATTTATTGGCGTCATTGAATATGGTATAAAACTATTAATAAAAGAAATGTTTTTTTTTTAAATTAACTTTTGACTTTATTTATAAATTTTAGAACATTTATGTTAGTTGGTTATAAGCGAACTGAACTTTTATTAGCAAGTTTTAACTTTTATACTTTTTAAAAACTATCAAGAGGTTGCTGTGGTCTGAAAAGGAATTCCTAAGGTTGCTTAGGCATTGAAAGGGGATTCCTAGGCAGGGTGTTTTTCTTATGGCGCAATGTGGCCAGCTTCAGTTGAGCTGACACATTACTCCCCTGCCAGTTGAACGTTAGTTTAACGATAAAACTGTTTTTCCATTGACATATTGTGTCAAAGTTTTAGTTCTTCCAACGATGCCTTTAACTCAGACTTCAAATCGACCGTCACCAATCTCTGTTCTTCCATAGATGCCTTGTTTAGTTTCAAGAGCGCATTAAAAAGATCTGTCATACTTTGAGTGGTTTTTTCTTGTTCTAACTCGTGTTCAAAAACAAAAGCCTCGGAATCCTTTCGTTCGTGTTCGTTGGCTTCTCGTAGTAACGCTACCAGGGCATTTTTATTTCTAATCGTAGGTAGAGAACCTTTATTTAATTCCCCCTTGAAGTCTTGAGCACGTAAATCCTTCAAATTGCAACCCATATTTCGATTGATTTCACAATATACTTTAAATTTACAATCACACTTTTTTTTATGTTAACTAATTAGCTCTCTTAATTAATGCCACTTCTGTTTTATACACTTTACTGATTAGTTCGTTTCAGAATTTTCTTTTGCAATTTTACTTCAGAATACCCGTTAGGGACCGGCCCCCGCTCCGTTCTCGGGCTACGCGCTTGCGGAGGCGTCGTCGTGGCGCTGCTCACGATTCCTCTGCGGCCCCAGAGCCTCAGAATTACAACATGGCTCCTCACCCTCCAGGCGTTTGTGCTAACGCCGAGCCTGCTGATGGCGATTTTGCTCTCCAATCCACGGGAGCCGCCCCTTCCCCTCCTCATTCTAGCATATCTGCCGACGGACGCGTCTCCACTGCGCTTACACTGAGGATAGCGCAATTACCGAAATCTTTCTTCGTTTCTCGTCTCGATCCATCTACATCTGTTGATGACGTAATTAGTTACGTGAGGCAAAAGAGTGGGGCTGATAACTCTGCACTTCTCTGTTGTCAGCTTCTTGGTTCTCGTAATTCTCGGGGACTCATGTCATCTTTCAAGTTGATATCCTCCCCAGATCTTTTTGGTATAATGTCTGCCCCCGATTTCTGGCCTGAGAATATAATCGCACATGAGTTTGTGCCCCGTCGTAAGGTCGCAGGCGGCACTCACAATAGAGCCACTGTCAATAACGAAAAAAACTAAGCACGCTATCCCTTTACTACTAAAATGTAAGGCGATTGAGAACAAGAATAGGCCAGCTATTTCAGGGGTCTCAAGCCTTCAGTTACGATGTCATCGCTCTGACCGAAACTTGGCTTCACCACGGTTTTAATGATGCTGAAGTGCTTGACGATTCCTGTCAGGTTTTTCGTAGGGATAGATATTCTGACTCTGTAGCTCTTGGTGGCGGTGTGTTAGTTGCATGTAAGTCCCACTTGGGTTGCAGCTTGATTAATTTTCCTTCTTTCTCCGACACGCTCATAATTGAGCTCTTAGCTCTTAAGCTCTCTCTTTATAAGAAGAACTTTTTTCTGCTCTGTTGCTACATTCCTCCAAATTTGACAAACCGCGTTGATGAACACGGTCGTAGTCTCTTTGAAATTTTAATTCTTAGCTTAGATTTTATTAATAATATGACGAGACCTGAGGACGAAATCATCCTTCTTGGTGACTTTAATTTACCTAATGTTCAATGGGTGATGACGATGACTACCTTCCCTTAAATTGTCTTACTGTTAGAGACTCCGTTTTTCTTGACGCCATCTCCTCCTTTGGTTTAAACCAAATGAGTGATGTAAAGAACTCTATGGGAAGACAGTTAGATCTTATCTTTACTTTTGACTCGAGTAACACTATAGTCGAATCGGCTTCTCGTAGCTTATCCGCTATCGATAGTTTGCATCCGCCCATTTTCATCTCGTTTTGCTACGATGGTTCTTATAATGCCGACCCCAACGTGAATCAGTACGTTCTTGATTTTAAAAGGGCGGATTTCTCTGTTCTCTCAAACAGGATCCTCTCGATCGATTTCGCATCTCTTTTTGATGATAGCGATATCGATGAGTGCGTTTCCGTGTTTTATGATAGGATTTATTATCTGTTTAATTCGTGTGTAATACTCAAACGGTCGAGACCATCCTGTCATTCTCCCCCATGGTATACTAGTGAGCTGCGGAGCCTTAAGAATAAAAAAAATGTACTATGGAAAACTTACTTACGTTGTAGAACCACGTCAGCTTATTGTGATTTTGTTGATTGCTATGACAAATTTTTTTCATTATCTTCATCATTATATAGAGAGTACCTTGATAATGTTCGCGATAACTTACATAATGATCCTCGTACTTTTTTCAAATTTGTTAATATGAAGAAGAGATCTGATAATTACCCATCTACAATGTAGTATAATGGAACCTCTAACTGCAGTACGCCCGACATAGCCGACAACTCTGCATTATTTTTTTAGGGCGCCTTTTCATCTGACGACTTTGTGCCTTCCCTGGATGAGTTTGGTCATATCCAAGACCGTCCCGCTGCCTCCATTGCCTTGTCCATTATATCTCGTGATATTATCATGGATGGTATCAATGAGCTTAAGCTGGACTTTTGTTTTGGTCCTAATGGTGTTCCACCTGCGTTCTTGAAATCCTGTTTTGACGCCTCACTCCACTGGAACTCATCTTCAACAAATCCATTCAGACCGGTAAATTTCCTACGTTATGGAAGAGCTCCTTTATAATTCCTGTTTATAAAAAGGGGCATAAAAACTTAATAACAAATTATAGGCCAATCGCGAAGCTTTCCTGCATACCCAAGTTGTTCGAATCTGTTATATATTCGCAGCTTGCTTGGCAGTGTAAGGGGTTAATCTCATCTAATCAGCATGGCTTTTGGTCTGGTAGATCGACGACAACTAACCTGCTTGAATTTACATCCCACATAATCTCTGCCTTCCAGCGGTGCTCCAGACAGACTGCATCTACACCGACTTTAGCAAGGCATTTGATAAGCTCCCTTACTCTGTGATTATGCTTAAATTGGAAAAGCTGGGTTTTCCGCCCTAATTGCTCGACGGGATCCGCCCTTACTTAAAAGATAGGTCATACCGAGTATCTTTCCGTAACACTTTATCTAGATTTATTAGAGCTTCATCTGGTGTACCGCACGGTAGCCATCTGGGGCCGTTGCTGTTCATTCTTGCCATTGATGACATTGTCCCTCTGATTAGGCACTCCAAAGTCTTAATCTATGCAGATGATATGAAGATCTTCTCATGTGTTAGAAACAGTTATGATTCTTCTTGTATTCAGGCTGATTTGAATACCTTTAAGGTTTGGTGTGCCTCAAATGGCCTGCAGCTTAACCTGGATAAATGTGAAGTTATGTCATTCTGTAGGAACCCCAATCAGCTCGTCTTTGATTATACCTTTGCTGAAACTACTATCCGTCGTGTTGAGTCCGTTGCTGACCTCGGTGTGAAGCTAGACAAAAAACTAGATTTCACTCTGCACATAAACTATATCGTGTCTCGGAGTAATTCAGTTCTGGGTTTTGTTAAACGGTGGTCAAGGGAGTTTTCTAATCGACTGACACTTATTCACTTATTTTTCTCCTTGGTTAAACCAGTTCTCGAGTATGCATCTCAGGTTTGGTCACCTTGCTATGCGGTTTATTCTAGACGCATCGAGTCGTTGCAGCGGAACTTTGTTAGATTCACACTAAGGGACCTCCCGTGGAATGATCCATTAAGGCTTCCTCCATATGAGGATCGCCTCCGATTGCTCGTTGGAAGAACAACGTAGAATTGCTGACCTAGTAATTATTCACCAGCTTATGAACTCGAATATAGATTCTCGCACTCTCGCAGGTTTGGTTACTTATATGCATACCCCGCATTGCTTAAGGAGATTGCCTTTACTACATGTTGTCCATTCTGGGTCTAACTATGGTATGCATGAACCTATTAATCGCATGTGTAAAGCCGTGAATATGTGTCCTATTTTTGACCTGGCTCTTACCAAGGTTTTACTTAAACGTTCTCTGTTATCTGTGCACCCCTGACTGTAGTGTTTGGACGTGTTTCACTATTTTGTTTACTAATATCTTATTGCATGGGTTGTGGGAGCCTCATTCACCTTAATATATGTTATATTCTGCTGAATAGGTCAATTGATTCCAGGCTTCTGCCTGTGAAGTGCGCCTTCTGAGTTAGAAGGGTTAATTCAATTCTTTTCACTTCACTTATTTAAACTTATCACTTCACTGGTTGAAATACAACTTACTATTCGCAGTATCACATATAAGCACTTCGCAGTCTAAATCAAGACTAAACTAAAAAGCTAACCACTGAGATGTATTAAAATGGAGTGACTTATAAGCTTTCTCATATGGGTACAATTTTACTTTCAGTGGAGGAAAACCATTTTTAATTTCCAATGTTGAATGTGAATTTGCAGGTGTTGCGAGCAGAGTAAAATAACCATATGTATATATCCGAAATGACATACTTAATTTTAATCTTTAATATTGCTGTAAGGAAAATGTAAAAATCATTGGAATTACTGATATAAAAATTAAAAAAAAGGTTGTTCTAATTTGCAAAATGCAAATTTAATAGGCGATATGACGTTCGCAATTAAGAAAACCATGTTGAAAAAAAGATGCTTACCCAGAAAGGGACAACTAGCGAAAAGTGATACCATTTTCTTGAAGAAATTTTAGAGCACCAATCACTCCAGTATTATATATCTCCGTGGGTGCTACTCTTTCCTATTTATATTATTCCGCTTAGTTCGACAAACTTCAGTCACTTAGTTATAGATGTATCCGTTATAAATTTATACACTTATTCAGGTTCGAGTGTTCCTCAACTTTCTACGTTTGACATTTCATTGCCTTGATTTCTGCGGCATACGCATTACACGCCTCGTGCACATTACACTATTTTTGTTTCAAAGCTACAGTTGAGTATTTTCCACTATTTTTAAAAAGTATGTTTCAATATGTACGTACCTACGGAGTTATTTCTTTCCTGCGCGGTATCTTGCGAATGAAAAATCTTCAATCTTAGCCCAAGAAAATTCGACAGAAATTTCTCCAAAATTGGAAAGAATTAGATACAGGCTTAAAATTAGTTTTAGTGTTTTAAATGTTGCGTGAAAGTTCCCCATCGATCCGGGTGAAGCGCTATTAATTACACGCGAAATAGGGCTTTCACGAATATCTCAGTAACGGTGAACTTTTCGACAATAAAGGTTCAGTAATAAATTGAGTCAATTCCATACAAAAAAGTCCGGAGGGACTTTTCCGTAAGAGTAATTATTCGTAACATAAAGTATTCTAAAGGGTCGCAAGCGTTGCGCTACAAGATGTATGTACTGATTTTTTAAAAGAAAAAAATCTATCACTGTTCCCCGAGAGTGCCGTAAAGACAATATTGGCAAAAGCAGATCCTGACGAAGCAGAAATGAAAAAAAAAATTTTCAAGGTCAAGTTAAAGATCTGCAATATTTGTCACCCTCCTGATCTTACAACTTTTGCCTGAAACAGTTGTCATGAAACTGTGAATCTGAAAAGTTATCGACCTTGGGTACTTAAAATGAGACATCTTGTAGATATAAATATATATATATATATATATATATATATATATATATATATATATATATATATATATATATAAATATATAATATATACGTTGTCCTGCCACAGCCCGCTTTCTATGTAGACGGCCTTTTATCGGATATGATATGCATCCGACCGGCACTGTTTCATGCATTTTTTATTTCATTTTTTAATTCATCTTATATTCAACTGTAATTATTAAATTATATATTCTTAATTGATAATGAATAAAAATTAAATGTTATAAATGAGGTAAATAAAGGTTGATTTTTAAGTTTAAACTAGTGGGGTAGGTCCAGATTCTGGGTGTCGCTTCATTGGTGCGACCCTTGAGGTCCACACGAACAACTTCCCAGTTAATAACAATTTTCAATTGTTATTAACAATATTCAATTATTATTAACAATATTTAATTGTTAATAGCGATAAATTTCATGATCATAGTACAAACGAGTAAGTGAAAACTCAATAAAATTCATATTATTCGATTTATCGTTTTATTTATCATTAATATTAACTATTTATGATTTTTTTAAACATTTTTTTAATGTTACAAAAAACTATAAAAGTTTTGGATTTTTTTTTAAGTATCGAGTTGCATCAGAACCAATTAGATCAGATGAATCTTTTTCAAAAAAAAACTTTCCCCCACTTGTATCTCATTTAAAAATACTTAAAAAATTGATATTTTAAATTTATAAATAAATAAATTAATGAATTTAATTTATCATGATAATTTCGTTGTAATTAGATGCAAAAAAATTTTTAAAAAATTATTCCGTTATAGCACTATTTTTTAATGAAAACCAAATAAATGCACTTTGGAATTCATTTGTTATTAATAATTTTGAATGGTTATAAACAATTTATAATTGATATAAACAATTCTTAATTGTTATAGACCATTTTTAATTGATATAAACAAAGTTTATTCATATAAGAAATTTTTTGTGGTAACAAAAATTTCAATTGTTTATAAGAATTTTCAATTGCTATGAACAATCTGCAATTTGGCAATTTCCAATTTTCATAATCAATTTTCAACCAGGTAAAACCATTTTTTATAATTATAAATTTATTATTGTTATAAACAATCATTTATTGTTATAAACAATTTTTCATCATTATAAACAATTTCTGTTCATAATAAATTGTTATTATCCGACTTTTTGATGTCCCGATCGTCATCAGAACAAATTACATCGAAGAAATCCTTTTCAAGAAAGTCTGAAATCAACTTTTTTTTCAGTTTTTTTGTTAAAACAAAAAAACGGCTAAACCGAAATTGATTAAATTTCTTTCAGCTCTTATTGACAATAATACGCTTCGAATGGAAACATAGCGAAGTCGTTATCATTTTTTGTTCGCGAGATTTCGTTGTCGAAAAAAGTGGGTCCGAACGTACGTACGTACACACACACACACACACACACACACACATACATGTGTTCAAAAACATGCGTAAAACACTATGGTGACTTTGAAATGTAAAAAAAAATTACAACTAAAAATTTTGAAAATCGGGCCCATTACAATAACTTCCTATATGTGGGAAGTTAACAAGGTTCTTGTTTTAAGTAATGAATTTAAATTTAAAGCAGTGCGATTTGGTGAACAATATTTTTTGTCAATCCGTCTTTTGCCAATATGAATAGATTAGATGGGTTATCCACGTGAGCATACAACGTATAATTGGCCATGGGAGATTTTCTAAGTCTAGGCCACAAATGGACATTCTCTGCCGTTGTGATTTGATGATGGAATCCTTAAAAGTAACCTTTCCAAACAATACCCTACACGATGCGTTTTTAGGTGACCCAACTCCCCCTAATAAAGAATAATAAAACATTTTTCATAATCTTTGACTGAGTACTTCCGTACGTGCAGTTTCCTCAAATCAGGCGCCAAACTTTGTTTTTATACAGGAAAGACTCGTAAAAGAAAAATTACGGCGAAGATCCCTGTAAAAATTACTGTACTGCACCGGAGCGATGTGGGCAATCAAATATAGACTTATTTCAAGGAATCAGCCCGCACTTTTTGCAGTACCGTTAAAGAATTGTTGAACTGTTGAAATTTCTTAGGAAATCAGGATGGCTATGAGAACAGGGTAAAAAGGGTGGTTCCCCATGACAATATGGGGCACAACGGAGCCGTCATAACGTCTAAGTGAAGCGGGCTAAGGGTAGCTTAGCAGCTCTTTCCTGACGTAACATTCTGGATTTTCTTCAAACTTGATATAAAGTAATTGTTCGGCATTATTTTTAGAATAGAGTGCGATATTAATTCTTAACTGAAGTGATCATATATGTATTTGTATTCGCTTGGCTTGGGCTTTTTACAGAGGTGTCAGGAATATTCTTTCTGACTTGGTGCTGATCTGCAAGTCATACATCACGCCTAGGCTGAAATATAATTCCCATATTTGGGCAGAGGCCAGGCATACCACATTGTCCACGTTAGATACAGTTCAAAGAACATTGACTTTCTGAAGCATCGACGGAATTTCGGTTATCTTTTACACTTCCATCGCATGTTTCACTCTTCTATCACTTTTCTCACTGCATTTGCTAGTCTACCTCCTTGAAGATACATTAGAACGCGCGATAGAAGAGCTGTTCCCACCCCTATACTCTAAATTACAAATTTGGACAAATTTAGTCAAATTTCGGGAATCTTTCCTAAACAGAAAAACACGCACATGGAATAGTTTACCATCTTCTGTGTTTTTCTTGTCTTATTTCATTATATAATTATGAGCCAGAAACTTTTAAAAGAGATACAGAGAGAACATCGTCGCCTCCTTCACTCAAAACCCATTAAACCATTTGGCTTATCCTTAATTCCTTTCTAGCCAAAGCTGTGCTTTAGCACCATAGCACACTTCCTTGAACATTGGCAATATGATTACAAAAACTAATTGAATATTCCTTATTACTTTTATTAATAATGTAATAAAAAAATTGGTTAAGGGCATGATGGGTACGCACATGATAGGGTTCAGTAATTATTTCTAAATGTTTTATAAACTATTTTTGCCTCAATAATTTAAAAATTAGATTAAGGGAGAGGTCCTATGACATTCTTATAGAGCTATCTAAGTAATAAACATTTCAGCACACTTCTCACTTTATGAAAAGTAGGTTCAAACAAATAACAAGTAAAACCAAATTTTATCTCAACAGATATAAATGGACAGACGGACAGGCCGAAACTATATTGGTGTACATAAGTGTACGGATGAAGTGAAATTTCTTTCGTCTTTGTTTGTTAATAACTTCAAATTAAGCAGGTGAAAAAGAGTAATGAAAAGCAGTAAATCAATTATCAATATCTGGTAAAAACAGCGTCTATGGTTTCGTCATCCAGCACCTCGCCTATTATCACCATGTTTTTATTTTATCTTGGCTAAATTTTCGAGAGAGAGATTGACGGAGTGATATTCAATTGTTAGTAGAATATGATGGATATTCAACAAAAATGTTATCCAATTTCAAACCAATCACAAAACTGTATTCTTGGCACACTGCAATGATACGACAGCTACTCTCTATACTACTCGCTATATTATCTATTGCATGCGCCGTACGTTTTTCATTTTAAATCTTACAAGCATTTTCATAGCTATTTAAAATTCAAAAAATTTTCTTGTTATCTGTGTGGGGTTAGAAATCAGTATGGGGCTAGGAGAAGTTATTTGATACTTGTTTGTCCCTTTTAAAAACGTGGTATATAAAAAATTTTGTTTTATTTAAATAATTAGTTTATACTTTTAAGTGTTGTATGAGTAATTTTAGCTCTGGTATTGCTTCGTCCTTACTTAAAAATCTCGTAATTTATCGCATTCGACTAATCCGAACCCTTTCATTGTATACCAATGTCAAGTGGGTTATGAAGAAAAGGGTAATCCGCCATCTTGGAGCGTCTGCCATATTGGATTTAGAACAATATAATATTATTGTCATCGAATCTCCATACGTATGCAAAATTTCAACTCAATCAGATATCGGGAAGTTAGTGTAAAAGCGATGGCAAAATTTGTACCGAACAGACAAACAGAAAAGTAAGCGAGTTAATACAAACATTTAAAAAATGGAATAATTAAGGTTTATTTTAACGCATTTACAAGCTAAATACAATAATTCCTCCCAGTCCTATTAATCCTAAAATATCGATCATAAATTTCGTTTAGCAACAAAGTGCTAGTTGATTTTACTGATAATCAAACAAATTAATAAAAACGAACTAAGAAGGTAGTGGTGTATCTACCATCTTGATTATAATGCATTCATCGTCGTCCACTTCCCACTGCTATGAAACGCTAATTGCAATGACAAACGTTATTTATATACACTGTGTCCCGCAATATTTTTCCATTTTGTTATCACTTCTGATTTCGCTGATTTAATTCAGTAACGATTGCATTTTAAATTATCAAATTCAAATAAGAAGACTCTGTGGACCAATTTAAATGGTGTCCGCAGGTAATATCCGACTGTTGTCACTTTCATTATTGATTTAACTCAAGGAGAAACTGCTCGAGATATTCAATGTTTATTTTTTTATTACGCAAACTTTAAAGATTATAAGTGTACGTTTAGACATCTGAGACCCATTATCTTTTCAATTTAAATAGTCATAATTAAAAAAAGGAATAACTAAGTATCTAAGACTGGGCACTACCTACCTTTTCTCGAAGCGTTTCGTCGTGTTTTTGAACCCTCATAGCTTCGGTCTGGATAATACCAGAGAGCCCAAATTCTTAGAATAAGATATAGTTACGAGACTTATGAAACACATTAAGTTTCATTTGTCCAGCTTTTATACTTTAGATTTTATTAATACCTTAAATACGTCGATTTCGCCACTCATTATCATCAAAACCTCCGTCATGAAAACCTCTAGGGTACTTCCTGAAGTCTTAGAAAGCTGAAATTTGGTATGCGCACTACGATTAGCACACAAACAACGAAAATATTAAGAAATCTCTAACTTTTACCCTACACCTCCATAAAGGGGGGTTCAAGTCTGTATATAAAATTTCTTATTGGTAGATACTTCCGAAAGTTCTAGAAAGCTGAAATTTTATATGCTCATTAGAATTAGCACACAAACAACGAAAAAATTAAGAAATCTGTAACTCTCATCCTCCAATCCCTCGAAAAGGTGGGTTCGGTTCTGTATTATATAACAATTTCTCAGAAGCTAATTTCCAAACTTCCAAAAGTCCTAGAAAGCTGAACGCAAACACCGAGAAAATTAAGAAATCTGTAACTTTCACCCTCAAAGCCCCAGGTGCAGGTCTGTATATAAAATCTTTTCTGAGGAGGTACTTCCAAAAGTTGTAGAAAGCTGAAATTTAATATCAAAGCTAGATGTTATTAGTACATAAACAACTACAAAGTGAGTGTGCTATGAAGAAAGGAACTGCTGGCGTGCAAGAAATACCTTCTTTACTCGACTACGCCTGATCGAAGGGCCGCCGGGGGTGATTTTTCTTTAAACTCGTCCTAGTGCCCAATCTATTACTTCTATGAAAAGATTGTTTTTTTCTACTTGAAGCTAACAAAACAATCTTTCGAATGAAGTAAAAGTAGCCATAACGTATTTAAGAAACTAACAAACATGTTTAAGCCTAAAAGCGCGGAATTGTAATTTAATTGAATTGAAATTTTTAATAAATACAAGCACCATTTATTTGTTAATGAAAATTCGCCAAGACTGGCTACTACAACAAAGAAACATGGTCGAAACTTAAACTTAAACTTGAGATATATGATTTATTCATTATTCAATTATTAGTTGAAGTTGGGCCTTCAGCTGCTGCCTGGAGCGTCTGAACTCAATGTGGGTTAAAAACCCATTGAACAGTCGGGACATAGAGGCAATGGGATGGTGCATTCCGTACAACGTTCGGTGGTGAGGCACACGGATGAAATCGTGATTCCTCAAGGTCCGGGCCCGGACGGAGAGTTAATCGACCCCTGCAACAAATCAAACAGAAAAATAATTTTAGAGACCTTGCGTCTCTTTTCAAAGTGGCGAGGGAAAATTAGGCTAAGCCTCGCAGGATAAGGAGGAAGACAAATGGAGTCACGCCAGGGGAGGCCGCGAAGGGCGAACCTAAGGAATCTGCGCTGGATTGATTCAATTTGGTTGATATGGACGGCGAAGTAGAGGTCCCAAACCGGACTGGCGTACTCCAGAATAGGTCGGAGCAAAGTACAGAAAAGAAGCCTCGTTAAGTATGGATCATCAAGGTCCCTAGACCACCTGTTTACAAAACCAAGCGTGGAATTGGCTCTACCAACCAGGAAGTCCACATGGTCCTCGAAGGAGAGACGGGAGTTAAGAATCACGCCCAGGTCCTTGACCAAGTCGAGTCTGGTCAAGACGTGACCTCCCATGAAGTAGGTGAAAGAAATAGGACGACTTCTACGTGAAAAAGACAACGGTTCATTTGCTAGCATACAGTGGAAGACAATTATTGGAGCACCAATCATGAAAAATGCGCAAATCGGAGCTCAACAGAGCACAGTCGCTGTCAGAGGAGACCGCTCGGAAGATTTTAGCATCATCAGCATAACACAGGATTCTGGACCTAGGTAGGAGCAACGAGATGTCGTTAATATAAATTATGAAGAGGAGTGGACCAAGGATGTCACCCTGAGGCACAACAGACGTGACCGAGATTTCTCTGTATGGAGCGCCACCGAACAAGGCGCGCTGGCAACGGCCGGAGAGGTATGATGATAGCCACTCAACAAAGAGCAGCGGAAAACCGAGCAGGCAGAGCTTATGAGTGAGAATTCTATGGTTGATCCTGTCAAAGGCCTTGCTGAAGTCGGTGAATATGGAGTCTACCTGCACACCCGACTCGATCAGAGGCAAATAGTGATGCACGAATTCGAGTAAATTGGTGGTGGTTGATTTACCCTTGATAAAGCCGTGTTGGAAAGAGCCCATGAAGGGTCTACAGTTGAAGCGGAGCACGTCGGATATCAGTTTTTCAAAGGCTTTCGCCAAATGGGACAGATTAGCGATAGGCCTGTAGTTAGATATGTCTGCCTTGTCTCCCTTTTTGTGAAGGGGGATTACCACAGCGCAGAGACAGATTAAACAAATGACAGAGGACAGGAGTGACCGTTGAGCTGCATCTTCTCAAAAATGAGGCTGGGACGCCGTCAGAACTGCAAGAGAACATATCGGGCAGGTTCGACAGGTAGTCGAATACTGCTGCGTCGTCGGAAACTAAATCATTGGATTGGAGGGAAGTGACCGGGAACCTTGTCAAGTGGGAGAAGTCAGCGGAAGCTATATCACAGTAAAGATTACAGAAAGCTGCACTAAAAAAGTCAGCGAATGAATTAGCTACCTCAAGAGGGTCGTGGCTCTGGCAGTCACCCAGTCTTAAGGAGGAAGGGTATCCATCACTACGTCAATTAGAATTAATAAACCTCCAAAATTGTTTTAGATTATTGAGTAAGGCGGATCTCGAGTTAGAAAGAAATCTGCTGTAAGACGTCTGTAGATCGGAGGAGAACCGAAGGTGGAGATCATAGTAAACAAGATAGTCCTCGTCGCGCCTGAAGTGGCAGAACTTTTTCCAAGCCTTACTCTTTAGATTTTCCGGGTGTCTCAAATTGTCATCAATCCATTGCTGCGACGAAGAGGAGGAGCAAGGAGAGGAAAACGAGATCAGCACACACTGTGTGAAACAGGAATAAAGGACATTGTAAAAAGCGAGAACAGCCCGGTCAATATCCGGTTCAGTCAGAACAGCTACCCAGTCAAAGCCAGAAAGCCAATCATTGACAGTGGAGAAATAGGCAGACCTGAAGTTGAAAGAACAGCCAGATAAGTGGGGGGAAAATAATTTGCAGTGCAAGATAGTGGCAGGACCCAGGGAGCAGCCGGGTTGGACGAGAAAATTAAGTCGAGAAGCCTGCCCGAGTCGTTTGCGACGTCATTGCACTGTGTGAGGCCAACGGAGGCAAATGTGCCCCTCAGTGTCGGGAGACCGGATCCAACCGACAGCCGGAAGGTTGAAGTCGCCAAGAACGACAGCCTCGTGCAAGGGCAAGAGGGCGCCGCTTAAGCTGTCGATGGAATTGGACAGATGATCATATACACCGGGCGGATATCTAGGTTGAACGTAGTCTGTGAAAACATACAGAGTTCTGTGAAGGAATTTCAAGACGAGGCAAAGGAGCTCCAGGGTGTCAGAGTGAGCAACCTGTACGATGCTACAAGACACGCCGGATCTGATGGCGCACAACACCCCGCCGCCAACTGGCGCGCACAGATCCGAGTGATGATCCCGCCTAAAGACCTGAAAGTCAGGCTCGAAGATCTCGGCGTCGGAAATATTGCCGCAAAGCCAGGTTTCAGTGAGACAGATGACGTCAAAATTGGATGCGTTAGCAGCGGACAGCAGTTGCGAGGTTTTAGAGTGCAGCCCGGTTAGGTTGACGTCAAAGAGGGATACCTCGTTGACAAGTTTTTTGACTGCTGAGACAAGCCGTGGCGAACTTTAGGAACAAACTCACGAACGATTGAGCCAGAAGGCCATAAGGGCAGATGGTTGGTAAGAAATAGTTTTCGGGAACAAAGACCTTAAAGGAGGCCGTGAAGGCGCATTCACCCGTACGATCAGCTGGGCTAATTCTCCAGCAGGAAATCATGCCGATGCGGACGGAAGCGTAAGTGGCAAGTTGGGAAACGATGTCGTGCTGGGAGGTGTCAGGGTGGATTCTGGAGACAAACACGTATTTAGGAGTGAAGCAGCATCTGGTACAACATCCACAATCTCCTCAATTGAGTGTTGATACGAGGACCCGAGGCAGGCATCGCCCAACGGGGAATTGACCCGCCCGACGCAACATCGGAAGAGGAGCCCGCGAGGCGACGAGACGAAATAGAGTCCTGAGACTGAACAACGGCGGCAACGCTGCTTCGCCTGCGCTTGCGGGTCGCCCTTGAATTGCGAGCAGGCTGGAGCCCGGCATGTCCTTGTTTGGGGGAGTTGCGGACGACTGGTTTGAAAGGATCGAGCACCCATTGGAAGCAACCCCAGGGGATTCGAAATTAGAGGGGGTGAAGAGGCATCCATGGCTGCAGGGGGAGGGCAATCAGAAGAAGCGGTTAATGGGACAATATGTTGGGAGCTAACGCATGACGCGTTAGAGGACGAAGGAATGGGAGGAGTTAAGTACCGCGCAGATTAAGATTTTAGTTCGGAAGCGAAGGAACACAGCAGTTCAGAGTTGGAGGAGGCAACAGAAGACCACGCACCGATGTCACACTTCACTTGCTTAACTCCGCGACGAATATCGTGGAATATTGGATTGACAGAAGAAGGGCCTGAAAGGGGAAGCGGACAGGGGTTGAGGCAAAACAGGGGTTGAGGTAGAAGCAAATGATCGAGAGCACACAAAAAAATTAAAATAAATAAATAAAACAAAGAGCACAGGTAGAAGCAGTGAGAACGAAGTACACGCAAATATCAGCAATATAAACAATATCACAGAAAATAAAATTACACAATAAAAACGTATTCTTAAAAAAAACTTTGGGCGCTCATTAGATATTGATATATTATTTAGCATAATTTCGCTTCGCTTCGCTTGGCTTCACTAGTACCTACTATTTTATAATTTCAATATCTAATGAGCGCACAAGCTTTTATTATTTTATGAAAATATTATTTTCAGCCTAAATTTATTATAGTAATAACTTATTTTTTTCTTTTTAGTACATTTTTATTTTTTATTGTTAAATAAAAGCTTTTGTTAAAAAATATTTTTTTATTGTGTAATTTCATTTTCTGTGATATTGTTTATATTGTTGATATTTGCGTGTACTTCGTTCTCACTGCTTCTACCTGTGCTCTTTGTTTTATTTATTTATTAAAATTTTTTGTTTGTGCTCTCGATCATTTGTTTCTACCTACGATACTGTGATACTTGTAATCAATATTAGATCTATTATTTGTCAACATTTTTAAGTTATTTAAAATTTTTTACGACCATTTTCACAGAAATTTTACTTTATTAGAAATTGCATCCATAACTCAGGTATTGTTTATTAGGCAGTGTCTTATACTTTCTTGAGACTTTTGCAATCTTATCTGATTCTTATCAATTTCATGACATCTGTTAGGTTTACTATCCATCTGCTTGGTCTCCTTGCCAATGAATGTTTCGGATTAATAGGTTCCACCACGTGAAGGTGAAGATTTGCTCCATGTCATAATAATATTGCATTGTCATATTAGACGTCTGCCACATTGGATTTAGAATGACGTCACCCTACTTATTGTGTTTCGCTCATCAAGCTCTTTCATTTCATACCCATTTCATAGGGGTTGCTGTGGAAATGATAAATCGCCATTTTGTAACGTTCGCCATATTGGATGCATTTAAGTAATGCATTGTCACGAGAACCAAACGTGTGTGCCAAATTTCAGCCCGATAGTTCAGTGGAAGTGGGTGAAATATTGATTACAAAATTCCAGGACATACAAGTGAAGTTAAATAAAAGCTTTTAAAATGCATGCACGCGAAAGGGATCGGATTCGAACAATGACCCCAATCAGGCAATAACACAAAAAAGTGCACCGGTGGTGTAAGCAAAGAAATGCCTGTGAGAGCACAAAGTCAATTAAACAAACACATGAACAAGATCGCACCAACAAGACCAAACGGTTCAAACGGAAAATGATTGAGCGGCAATTATGAAATTATGAAATCGCCTAAATTTAACAAAAGAAGCGACAAATTCACAAGCACGCAGAACTGATACGATAATTCAAATTGGATAAGATGACAAATGAAAAAAGAAAAACACACTCACGATCGCAGGTTAGAGTCAAAACTAAACAGAAATGGATCAACCCAATTCGCACAACTGTCCTCAAAAAAATCAAATGATTATTGGCGAAAAATAAAACAGTACTATACAAAGAGCAAACAAGCACAACTATCCGTAATTATTATTATTAAAATCACAGTAGTTAGGATGAGATTTATTTTTAACAAATCAAAAACAAAAACTGCACAAAAACGCAAAAAAGCACAACAGTCAGCTAATAAGCCGAAAAGGAAAAGAGGCAACGGTACAGAGTGGGCTATGAAAAAACAAATAACTGACGCAAAAGAAATACAACCCAAAAAGAAAGAACTAGAGCATCTTATAAAAGGAAATGAAATCCCACCCAAAACATGTCATGTAAAGAACGCTACAAAGTTATCAGATCTAATGTGGAGCCAAACCCCTAACTCTACAAGGCCTAACTATACAACTCCTAACTCTAGAAACCCTACTTCTTGGTCAGAAAGTATGGCTTGGCCGTTTCATGGATCTGTGGTGACAGTACAATTGTAGTGCCAAAACCACTTTTACAATTGCAACGTTTTATTATTTTTGGCTACGTTCGTACATTTAAATTACTTGTTGTAAATGCTAACTTAGTAGGTCGGAACAATTTTGTTTAAATAAATTGTGTATATAAAGCGAGAAAATTGTTCCATAGGTTTAGTCTTTCAATCAGTCTCTAAGAATATTGTATAGAAATATTGTTTAAATAAAAATATTATATTATAATCAAATTCATTTTTTAAATAAGTGGAGTTCTGCCCTCTCAAGGCCCCTTTTTTGGAAGTGAAGGACCCGAGACTATACTTTCGTGGATACTGAAAGTAAACCAGTACCCACAGATCTAACGTATGACACAACATTAAAGACCAGTGACTTAATTTCTTACCATAAGTCCATAGGAGTGAGTGTGCGATGGCCGCGAAACTGCCAAGCCATACTTTTTGACCAAGATGTAGGGTTTCTACAGCTAGGGGTTGTAGAGTTAGGCCTTATAGAATTAGGGGCTTGGCTCCACATGAGGTCTGATAGCTTTTAACAGTGAAAACGATATGAGCTTGTGAGTCTTGGCAACCTTCAACCTACATTTTCTGTCATCTTTAGCGTGCTCGGAAAATGTTGGATTACATTGGCGAAATTTGACAACATTGGCATAATTAATTACAATTATTCCACACAAAACGTTAACAGACATATAAAACGTGGGTTTTCTACATTCCAAAAATGCACGTTATGACGGTTAACTTCACCGTGGTTTGTGAACGTAGACTCTTTAGAAAGCAGTACTGGATGAAAAAATGTCTTCCTCTCTATAGTTTCCCCTTGTGGGGTATAATGCGGGAGAAAATCTTTCCCAGCCCGATTCAAGAAAACGATTGCAAGTAAACCTTCAATTTATAGTGGATCCATGTGCATACCTTGTAATAACCGATGTGCTACCACATAAAAAGTTGGCATTTTAAAAACCCTATGTGCTCAATTTGCACATCAGAGAGAGAAGACAGAGAACTGTAGAGACTCTAGTCTTATTGGTTGCTCCAGTCAAAACAAAACCACGCGACTGCCGCCATGATGGAAAACGAGGGGGACGCTTTTTGTTCCACCCCCACCACTCGAGTTCGATCTCCTGCTCTCTAGTCTTCTTGCTACCTACTTTATTCTGTTAAGTGCAGGTTTTGACAGGTTTCGCATCGATAATAATTGTGTTCTGCGTAAAACAGTGATTAATTGTGAGGATATTGAGTTAGAGGTGAATAGAGAAACGTGTTATGAACCCGAGTGTGATAATTTAAGTGATGTTACAGATGTTCAGAAACCCGTATGAGTTAAATCCTCACTTATCACTCCAGAAGACCTTGGAATAGATTCACAGCATGTTATGTGGCCATTGGCGGTGAATTATAACAATTACGATACCTTTGGCAACGATGATAATAAAGATGATCCCGATTGGACTCCATCTCCAGCTTTGAAGAGTACGTTGGTGATTCCGATTCCAGAAAACGAAAGCAGAGATAGTGCCAATTAATTTTCAGTTCAAAGTTATAGAAAAATGAATAGAAGAGTACTTCCAATATCAGATAGTGACGATGATTTATCGGGACACAATGATGAAAATTCGGTTCCACAGGAAAATGTCTTGCCAAACACATCAAAAAATATATAAAAGCTAGAGTTTTAGGTAAGCTATACCTTGAATTTAAAAAGATAGATAATAAATTGAAGTCTTGTATTAAGAAGCCCGAAAGGATTTTGTAAACCGCGATGTTTGCACACATCTATTAATCCCAAATCGAAAGATTCTTCTCTTTGTGCCATCGTGTCCGACCAAGAACGCAAATTCTGGAAATTAAAAACTTGAAAAGAAAAAATTGCTTTCGTTAAAACTTCGGTAGTACGCAGGGGACTAAGACGTCGTCGGCATCTTCGTGAATCCGACCAACGCGCGAACGAAAAGCATAGTGGTCATGACATTTTTATCAAGAATTTAGACGTAAATTGCACTAGGTTGAGAGTATGTAGACAATGTTTTTTAAATACCTTATGCTTCGGAGAAGATTGTTTTCGTCGGTGGACAAAAGACGATGATATCGTAAATGACCATGGAGATAGGACTCCTCCGCGTGTACCAGAAGCAGCATGCTCATCAAATATTTGTTACCAAAGTATAATACTGTCTTAACCCGTACCGTAAAAAAACGGCTTGATATGTTAGCTAAAGTGCCAAGCCATTATTGTCGTGCTAGCTTAAAAAAGTTATACGTGAAATCGACATGCATTAAGTTTTTAAAAAATGGTATGCATATGCAGAGAACAGCTACAAGGTCGCTTCTAGAAGAACATTCTTAAAGGTAATGACCTAAAAAAATATTGCAATTCACCATCCCCGAAAGGATCAGTGCGACACTTGTTGCAGTTTTAAAACAGATAACATTAGTCAGCAGGAGTATGAGGATCACCTGTCGAAGAAAACTGAAGCTCGTCAAGTAAAGCAGGCTGCTGTAGCGAAAGCTGATGACAAGATTGTAGTGATCTCAGTCGATGTGCAAAGTGTGCTGTTGGCTCCAAAACTATTAGCTAGTGCACAGTATTACAAAATAAAATAACAATGCCATAACTTCACATTATACAACGTGTCAACAAGAAATGTCGCTGTGTACTTCTAGCATGAAGCAGATTGATCTGTAACTGCGAATGAATTCACAAGCTGTCTGGTTGATTACATACAGACTTTGTCACCAGAAGTCAAGCAAGTTATTATAATATCTGATGGATGTGGACATCAAAATCGGAACAGAGTTTTATCAAGTGCTTTGACTGACTTGGCGCAAAGGTTGAGCAGTTGTACCTTGACAAAGGACATGTTATGATGGAGGTGGACAGCGTACACTCCATGGTTGAAAAATACATAAACCGCCCAATATTCGCCCCGCCCCGTCTGACTATGTTTTTTGCATAAGACAAGCTCGATCTTACAATCCATATGTTTGTTTTGTTGTTTGATTTGTTTAATTTGCACCGACTTCAAAATGTCGTAATAGATATAAAATTAATAATAATTTTATGCTTTTTAGCGCTTTTTGTGAAGTCGGTTCAACTTTTTTTTTAAAAACTATTTTATTGTTTATTAAACTCAATTATTGGATTGGTAGTTTAGGAGAAGTTATGTAAACAAATTCTACACATCAAAACAGGAATCATCTAAATCGGTCCACACATTACAAAGTTGGAATTAGAACCTCTTTGTTTTTGGGAAGTCGGTTAAAAAGAAAGGTCCACACTCCCCAAGTTTAAAAAGAAAAGATTAGTAAGGAAGGAGGGCTAGCTACGTATTTAGATGGAAAAGAACAAAACGGGCATATGAAGTGGTGCAGCAAAAATGTTATATTCATGGCTTTAAATTTCACATATATTCTTATAAACTTTTATTATACAAACAAATCAATGAGTGAACTTTTTGATTATTTAAATAAACTTCCAAAATAAAAGCATTTACAGAACACTACCCGATAAAAGCACATTTCTCCACATTGTTAGCAGAACAATGCGAACGATGTAAATAATCAATCAACTACAGTGCTCATTAAAAATGCATCTCTTAACGATTAGTTTCGATTTCTTCCTTATTATTCCCATATCTGAGACCGACCGACCCCCCCCCCCCCCCCCCCCCCCACACACACAACGTGGAAATATTCACAAAATTAAAGACAAAAGATTGTACCGTCATTCATCCTGAGTAAGTATGCAAAATTTCATCAATTAGTTATGTCAGGAAGTTTGTTAAACATAGGATACAATGCAGCCGACATGCGCCCCCCCCCCCTTTGTGGGGAAATATTACCAAAAGTAAAGATGGAATATTGCATTGTCATGCATCCTTAGTAACTATGCAAAATTTCATTTAATTGCTTATGTCAGAAAGTGTGTTAAACTGAGGATGCAAGATTTGAAGACAAACATTCTAAAAAAAACTAAATGTGAATTAAAAGCACATAAAAAGAGTGTCATCCCGATGAAATTTAAATTACGGAAATTTCTGTAGAGGTACCCTTACAGTAATTAATCGACCATACTGTTAAACGCTTAGAATATAAAACAAAACAGGAATAGTGACGTCTGAAATTAAGCGATCCCCATGCAAATTGTGTTGGAAACAATTTGCATTTGCATTTGCGTTTATGTGAGAAGTTCAGTATAGGTATAATTAATAAGAAGGTAAGGAGCAGGGCATTGCAATTAAATTTGAAAGTTGTTCAAAGTCACAAATTTACCTTTTATTTTTTAATTAAAGTAATTATCGACATCACTTAAGACGGTATTATATAATCTGTAAGGCGAAATATTAAAATGTTTTAAATAAATTTAAGAGTAAACCCCCATAGGTAATGTTTTCTCGAACCGTTTGAGAAATACGGGATTCTGCTTTTTCACATTTGCAATCTCGTAAATAAACAAATCTGTATATTGATTTTGCAAACAGAAACTAATTCTTTTCAGCTGATATTTACGTTAATTCTTCTACTTATCGCTGAAAACTATCAAAACTAACATTATAACTAAATATTTAAATTAGTTTACAAACCTAAAAGATTTTCCTCCTGGAAATTTATAGTTATTTCTACAGTGCGTTTCATAATTATAGCACATCTACCAACTTCATGCAATTTTAGCGATAATTTTTAATTTTGGTTTTGCACATTGGCACAAAACAACTTGTGCTAGAAAAAATTTTCTTTCTTCCGCTCTGAGAAAAAAAAATTTTTTTTTTGGATTTTTGCGATCATTCCACAGTACTGTTATAAGAAGTGAGACACTGCAATTTTAGCTCTTCTTTTCGCGTTTCATAATTATAGCACATTTAAAAAAACGAAACAAAATTCAACTTTATTTTTGGAATTGTGATACAAAACAATATTTAATATCTAGTTACACTGCCCTGCGGATTTATGCATTCAAAAATTATTTTTTTCATTGACTCAGCCATCAATTTGAACAAATTTTGATCCAACGCGTTCCACTCCTTTGAAATTGCAGTTTTAAGCTCAGATATCGAATCGTAGTGCCGATTATTGGCATAAACGACTCTTACGAGAATGCCCAAAATATTTTGTATTGGGTTAAGGTCCGGCGAGCAGGCCGGCTATTCCAACACCCTGATGTTATTTTCCCTTAATAAGCCTTTTGTTTGGTGGCTTACATGTATACTTGCGTTGACCTGCTGAAAAGTAAACTCTTTGCCTGAATTTCTTCGCAAAAATGGTAAAAGACTGCATTGTAGCACGTTTATATAGTCGCAGCTTTTCATTTTTGATGAAAGAAATTGTATTTCCAACGGACCATCTACGCAAAAAGTTCCCGATATCATTACGGAACCTCCTTCAAAATTTCTTTGAGAAATATTGTCGTTCCTTTCTCAATTTCTGGATTTTGCTGCCAAAATAATATGTGCACAGACTGGTCTCAAGTAAGTAAAATAAAAAAAATATTATACATTTTACAATGCCTCTTACTTATGGACATTAAGATCATTTTTTCGGGTTAAAAGAAATGGAAATTGGATGGCCCTGACGGTTGTACCCACTACTAGCGCGATTATTGTGAAATTTGAAGGTCACAATAGCATTGCAAGATAATTTGGTGAAGTGTGTGTGTGTGTGATTAACCACCCCCCCCCCCATCCTCTTCAACCCCTCACCCCCGCGGAACTGCCGTTAGGTATTACTTCGCGGGGCTGGATAGCCATCATGCTATAAACCTGTCATATAAATCTGGTGTCTAAGACGTTCCAGTCTCCTCAATTCCTTTTGGACATTTATTATAAATTCAGTCACTTCGCTCCAATTTTCGTCACTTTGGAGCATGTATTCCATTTTTACCGATGGACTGTATATTTACACATGCCTGGCAGTTGGTACACATTGGGGAGCTGTCATAGCCAAATCTGTGCAGGTACTTGCGGTATCCACCATGACCAGTCAAGAATTCCGTCAAGCGCTAGTTGTTTTCTCCAAGCTTGTGGTTGATCCAAGTTTCGATGCATAAAATCAGTTGATGCGTTCATCTTCCTTTCGCAGCGTTGACCAATTGGTTTTGCCACAATAACATCGACATCTGCTCTCTTTTTTTGAATCTCCTTTTTTTTCTAAAGTTTTCCTGGCTCGTTGCGATTTTTGTATAAATGCGTCTCATATCGTCCGCTATGATGTCGATCGGGATCATACTAGGGATGACGCAAGCTGCTTCGTTAGATACCGTTCCATAGGCACTCGTTACTCTTAAAGCAAATAGTCTGTACATCGTTGAGAGTTTTCTTCTTGACTCTTGCACCGCTAATGCTTTTGCCAGATTGGGGAGGCATACAGAAGCACAAAGCTCACGGCAGCTTGGCACCATTCTACAAAGAGGCGCTCGTATGTTCGAAGCTTTTTTGCTCACATATTCCAGGTGCGATTTGAAATTTTGCCTATTATTCAGCATTACTCCTAGGTATTTCAGTGATTGTTTAGACCTGATTGTTTGATTTCGCACCTTGACATTGACGTATTGTACCGTTTTCCGGCGTGTGATTTAGATCCCCTCCGTCTTTTGTTCTGCTTGTTTAAGACCTGCAGACTGCAGTCAGTTCTTAACCTTGGCGATAGCTTCATTTGTTGCCGCCTTTATTTCTTGGGTGTATTTCGCTGTTGTAACGATCGCAACGTCGTCTGCGTCTGCCTATTATTTTCGTCTCTTGAGGGATCTGTAGCCTGAGAACTTCATTATACATAATGTTCCAAAGAAGGGAACCTAGGACAGATCCTTGTGGTACTCCTGCGGAGACGTTATAGTATTCTATTTTTGCATCACTTTTATATCTAGATTTCCTTTTCCAGGAGTCACTTGAAATGATTTTCAAGATGTATGTCGGGGCTTCCATTCTAACGAGGGAATTCTTTATGAATTCCCAGTTGACTGAGTTAAAGGCGTTCTTGACGTCTAGTGTAACCACTGCGCAGTATTCCTTGGTTCCCCATCTCTACCTTCTATGGCAGAAACAGCGATGTTTACTATCATATTGATTGCATCTACGGTGGAGCGCGCTTTTCCAAATCCAAAGTGGTATTCTGGTAAAGCACCTTACTATCAACTATCGGGAGTAACCTGTTGTATATTACTTGCTTCAATATTTTCCCCATTGTGCCGAGGAGGCAAATTGAGCGATAGGATGAAGGTTCTCCAGGTGGTTTATCTTCTTTTAATAGCAGTACCAGGTGTCGCAGCTTCCAGAAACACGCCTTCTATTAGACATATTTTTATAACTTTTATGAAAATATCAGGTCTTTTGAGAATCGCTGTTTTAAGGGCTTTGCTTAGAATCCCGTCCGGCCCCGGCGCTTTGTTGTCTCCTATTTTCTTTAGCACTGACTGAAACTCTTCCGCCATAATTATCGGGATTTCCTCTATATTAATTTCTTCTACGCCAGCAGGAGCAATCGTTGGACGCTGTGGGAAAAGCGTCGTTATGATTTCTCTCATCATTACTGGGCATGTAATCTGGGAAGATTTTTGTCATTTTAGTTTCAACACGACTCTCTAGGCGGTTCCCCATGGGTTAATGTTAGCCACTTCGCAAGGGCGTTTGAAATTTTCTCTTTTACTGTCCTTGATTTTATTTTTCAAAGCATTTCTTTCTTCTTTAAAAGCACCGAGCAGCGGGTTGTATTTGAACTTTGCGTCTGGTTTTAAGGTATTTTGCCCTAAGTGACTGAATCTTTTCGTTTCACTTAGAGCATGGCGAGCCTCTCTTATTGTGTTTCCTGCGTGGCAGCATCATCGCGTGCACATCGGCTGCATCGAATGCTCTATCCGTCAATTGAGTCAGTTGCTTCGTTCCGTTTTTCGCGCATCCCAATTCCATTTTGTACGTATTCACTACTAATTCAAAGGTCTCCTTGTCGAATTCCAAACATCTGAAACATTTGGTGAGCGTTTTTTGCTCTCTAATTTGGCAGATTACCCAGCCTACCCTAATCTTCCCTGCATCCAGAAGCTTATTTGCGCTATCGGCGTATAGGCCAATTATTGCTGTTTGAGTTCCTCCATACGATTATCTCAGGTTTAGTATGTTTTCAGCGGTGACTTCTTTAATTTCAATTGCCTCACAAATGTCTTCTTTGGTGGTCACTTCATCGATGTCTTTGCACTCGACAAATACACGGTGCTTTAGGCTTCTTACTTCAATCTGGTTACTAAGTACTTCACCAATTACCTCCTTAAAAGCCTCCGTTTTCTCCCCAGTATCTTTTAATTCCAACAATGGTTTGCCTTTCTGGGTCCTTTTAATCTTTGAGACTGCCTCCCTAATTCGCTTTTACCTTGCGGAGTATATAGTATCTGCATAAGATAGTTCACCTTTCTATAACGATTGCATCGGGCCTCGCTTTCTTATGCTGCGATTTTTTTCGGATAGCTCGTTTACTGCTTACTTTAATCCATTTATCCTTTCGGCTTTCCGGGAATGTCTGATATCGTATCCTTCTCTTTAAGTGCGAGGGTTGCCTTTTTGCACTGTGTGTCCTGCGGTTTATTCTTGCCTTCTATTACGGATGTCTTGTGTAGTCATCAACCTATCCGATCTTATTGTCATCTATGCGACCAGGGAGGCCATGCAAGTGTTGACGCAGACCCTTAGGGGGACTTGCGTTCAGAGCCATATCGGTGCTAGTCAGGAATGTTCCATCTAAACCTACACCACCAACTTAAAGGTGACAAACCTTGAGCGTTGAGATCTGCCAGGGTTTTAACGGGACCGGGGTGCTTGTAGCATTGGCCTGAAAGCCTTTTTTGCAAAATTTCACTTTTACCTACTCGGGTAACAAAATACTACAGTAGTCAGCCGACAGCAGTCTAATCCTCAGCGCTGGCCAGTATATCATAATGAAGCCCTTACTGGGCTCGGCCTTAATGCCTAAATACATAGGCGTCGATTGTTTTCTCCCAGTGATGTTGTCGGGTTGAGTTCGACTTTTCTGCATTAGTGGGGCGGCATTGGCTCGTTCTGCCCCAGTTGGGAATTAGGGCTTCTGCTGCTCTTGGTCGGGAGGCCGACCAGTATCCTTCCTGGGTGTGTGTCCGTCTTTGTCTGGCATTTCCATAGAAACCTTTCCGGCATGGAACATCCTGCGAATAGGGAGACTACCGCCGGCATAGCCCTCTATGGCATTGATGCACGCAAGATCTCCCACCACGACAGGGTTCGGGACACTTCGAAAGAGTGCGTGCGGGTGTGTGTGAACGTATGTGGTCATTTTGCCTGCACGATATCGCGCGAACAAAAAATGATGTCGACTTTGTTGAGGTGCCGATCGAAGAGTATTAACCACAATATGATCTGAAAAAACTTTCATAGCATTCGATCGAGTCTTGCTTAAACAAAAAGACTGAAAATAAGTATATTGTGGAATTTCTGGAAAAAGTTTCATCTGATCTATGTGGTTCTGATATAATCTCATTGAGTATTGCTAATACTTTTAATAACGATTAAATATTGTTAATAACTTTTACATATTGTTGATAATAATTGACTATGGTTAATAACGATTTAATATTTGTTATATCAATCAATAGATTCTTAATAGCAAATAAATATTGTTAATAAATATTAATTATTGCTAACAGTAATTAACAATGTTAACAATGATAAAGAATTGTTCATAAAAATTGAATATTGTTAAAAACGAAACGTGTATTTTCGATTTTCATGAATATCACTCTTTATCATACTGGGAAGTTGTTCGTGTGGATCTCAAGGGTCGCACCTGTCATGCGACACCTAGAGTTCAGACGCACTCCACGGCTAGTTTCAACCATAAAACTACAATTCCCAATTGGAAAAAAGCTGTAAACAGTTCTTAAATTATTTTGTCCAGCTTTATTCCGAATTTGTACGACTGTGAGCCAACTACACATAGGAACGCCATCATTGAATTTCCATATTTTTAACTTTCGCCAGTTTCGGCTACAGCGTTAAGACCTCTGTACATTTGAAAACAGAATCGCGCAAGCTGATTTCAAAAACAGAATTTGCTAGTGTACACGGTTCAAAAAGTTGATTGCGCAAAATGGTGCAAATATTGCAATTGTTTGCAGGAAGATTTTTTTTTGCAAGTGTAGACAAGAAAACTGTTAGTTGCGCAAGGTTATTGTGGCATTCGAAATGAGTTGGGAATACTTTCGTTAGTTGCGCGAGAGTCTCAGTAGTGATCAAATGGCGGGAAAACAAGATTGGACGATTGCTGAAATAAAAAACTTGATTCAAAAATATGAATTGTTTCCCGAGTTAAATTTACCAGTAGCTGGAAACCGAAGTGTCAAAAGGAGACGTTCACTTGGTGGAATAGAAAGACTTAACTTAGTATTTTAAAGTAAATGGGGATCTTCGGGCTCGACGAATTTATTAAGACACTTATTTACAGTCACAAATTCTCACAATTGTTATTCATAATTCGTTACACAATTTTTCTTGACAATATTTCTTCACAATATTACATTTCACATAATTAACACTTATCACTTCACTGGTTAAAATACAACTGACTCACTAGGCTGCTACTCAGCCCTATTTATACTACTTAGCTTAATTCTAGAAAGTTCAGCAACTTAGTTCTAGCAATTTCCGTTACTCATTTTCACCACACCAAGTCACCACCGGATTGAGTCAGCCTTGACTTCATACGGCATCTGGCGTTTTTCTGTTTTCCGAAATTCGGGACATGCGCATTGCACAACTTGATTTCGTTTTCATCACGCAGCCTTTGCCAGACTACAGTGCATGTTACACTGCCTCCCTCTTAGAACTGTTCGTCCTGAACAGTTGTTTCCCCTTGGTATGGCTTTAATCGCTCAATGTGCACGATCTTATTTTTGTCTTTTGGTCCCCGTTGTATCCTGTAGACCACATCGTTGATGCGCGTAAGGATCTTGTAAGCTATTGAAGCTTCGGTAATTTTCCTTTTCGTCGCCGTGGGTTAAATAACCAGGCAAGGTCTCCTTCCCTGCATCCGCTATAATTAGGTCTGATGTCGTATCGCGTTTTCTTTCTCTCGCTGGATGTCTTGAGGTTCTTTCTTGCCAGTTGATGAATTTCTGCGAGACGCTTCGGAAGTTTGGTTATGTACTCTTCAGTGTTTTCAGTATCTTTTTCAAGTGTTCCGAACTTCAAATCACTGAGCAGTCGAATCCGTCTTCCAAAAACAATTTTGGAGGGTGTCTGTCTAATTGAGTTATGGACGGCTGTTCGATAAGCTAGTATAAATATATGAATGTAGCTATCCCAATCCCGTTGATGTTCATCTACTACTTTTCTGAGATGCTCGACCACTGTTCTATTAAATCGCTCAACCATCCCGTCAGATCGTGGATGAAGTGGTGTTGTCCGTGTCTTTCTTATTCCAAGAATCTCACAAATCTTCTGGAATACTTGAGATTCAAAGTTTCGTCTTTGTTCGGAATGAAGCTCATTGGGCACGCCAAATCTGCATATCCAGTTTGCTACTAACTCATCTGCCACTATCTTTGCTTCTCGATTCGGGATCGCATATACTTCTGTCCATTTACTGAAGTAATCCATTACCACTAAACTGTACCGGTTGCCCCGATCTGACTCTGGGAATGGTCCCGCAACGTCAATCGCGATTCTTTCAAAAGGCGCTCCAACGTTGTATTGCTGCATCGATCCTCTTATTTTGATGTAAGATCCTTTGCTACTGGCACAAACAGTACATTTTTGACACCAGTCTTCCACATCCTCCCGCATATGTAACCAGTAGTCTTATTGATGCCAAGATGTGCTCCCGAAGCACCGTTATAAAATTCTTTCAGCAAATCATTTATTTTGTTCCTGGGAACTAAAACCTGCATCCGCCATGATGACTCGTCGGGTGTTTCTCATTTTCGTTTCAATATTCCACCTTCAACACAGCGAATTCCATTGCGCCCAGTAGCTCTTCAATGTTGCACTTCTAACTGAAATATCTCGTCTCGTTGAGCTGCTTAAAATTCTTCCTTGTTCCATCCTGTCAAGGTTACGACAGTTGTTCTTTTCACAATGATATGATCGCATTTCCCTTCCAGACGGGAACAGTATTTACAATCCGGCTTACATGGTCGTCGTGACAGTGCATCTGCATTTCCATGGGATCTACCCTTCATATGGATAATTTCGAAATCATAGGATTGCAGTCTTTCTAGCCATCGTCTACTGCATGATCAGTTCGGAGAGTGAATCTTTGTCCATAGAGGAATTTATGGAAATGCTTCGTTGAATCAACAATAGCCACCAGTTCTTTCCTCGTAACACAGTAATTTCTTCTTTGTTTTGATGGAGCTCTGCTGTAGTATGCCACCACCTTTTTGTGCCCGTTAACTTCTTGTGACAGCACAGCGCCAATCCCAACGTTACTTGCATCGGTATCCAATTTAAATGTCTCACCCGTCTTTGGATAAGTAAGTACAGGTGCATTGCAAAGCGCCCACTTCAGTGCTTTGAAGCTGTTTTCTGCTTTTTCTGTCCAAACGAATGCTTTATCCTTCTCTTTAGCTTATGCAGCTCCTTCGCTATATCTGCGAAACTCTTCACAAAGCGTCTGTAATAAGTGGCTAGTCCAAGAAAGCTTTGTAGCTCGTGTTTATCTTTCTTAGGGAGTTCTCCACTGAAGTTATTTTCTTTCGATCCGTGCCATGACCGAAGACTTTCTTTAATTTGATGCTTTTTTCACGGGAATTTAAAACTCGTACCAAAACTTTTTTCTTTTCATCGATAATTACTAAGCATTTTCGCATATCTCGATGTTGTCATCTAGCTGTCTTCTGGAGAATTTGATCTCCGCCTCTTTCTTCAATCTCTTTGGAGATGGCCTTCTTTGTTGCACTTCCAGCATTTAAAATGAGTTCTCCTTTCCGATGTATTGACACGACAGCAAGTATCTTCTATTTGGGTTACTTCTCTTAGGCGGACCGTACTTCTTGAGGCTTGTTTTGCTGCCTCATATGCCAGAATGTAAGCCAAAACCTCAGCATTGGTGTTTTCACGATCTGCAAGTGAATTAATAAATGCTTCTTTTGCGATCTCGTTAACATATTCTTGGCTAAACGTGGGATAAGCCAAATGTGTCAGCCTTTCTATGTCCGCACATAACTGCTGCAACTGCTCTCCAGTCGTCTATGTCCGACTCCGTAGCTGAAGACGGTAAACCTCTTGCTTGTGCTAGTTCCCATACCGCAATTCTAAAACTTGCATTAGAGATGTATAGCAATACCTTAGCTCCGCCGGGATAGTCTTTTTTTATAGGATGTGGCCAAATCCTAGGGGACAACCGTTTGATGCGTTAGCATGGTTTTGGCCGGAAGGGAATTAATGTAAGGGGAGTAAGGGGGGACAACAGCCCAGAGACAGAGTGGATTATTTTAATTTCTTAATAAAAGCTCACGGAGAGATCTGGTCTCGAACCAGCGGCCCATGGCATGGTGGCCGTGCGGCTTAACGAATTGATCCAACTCCGTCTCCGTCTATAACAATTCTGCTGCTCCACCTCTAAGTGCCAAGATAAGAGCTGTAGCTTTTTCTTCGTCACTTCAAAAGTTCATCACTACTGCCGTTTCAAACTGGAGTTTGTATGGTTGTCAGGGCGTTTGGCCGTCAAATGTTGGAGGATGAAGTCTTTTGTTCACAGACACATCTGTAAATAAAGTCGATAAATGCTGTTTCTGGACATACTCTAGTTCAGTCCTGATTTCCTCGAAATTTTTCTTAATTGACTGTTCCATTTCGCATTTAACTTGTTTAATATTCGTTTTTCCAGAAATTTCTACTTTTTCCAATCTTTCCTCAATGTTTTCAAATTTCGTATCAACAGCTGATTCTAAAGCCTCAACCTGTTTCCTCACGGATATTTCTGTTCTTCCATTGCTGATTTTAGCTCATTTAGTGAACTTTCCGTCGCTGTTTTCTGTTCATACAACGCTGACTTTAATTCGGCTGATATTGATGATTTCTGTTCAGCCATTGATGCTTCTATGGATGATTTTTGTTCAGCCATTCATGCTTTTTCTTCCTTAGAAGATTTCATCTCACACATCAGAGCATTGAGAAGATCTGTCATGCTTGGAGTATTTGCCTCTTCTTCTTCCAGCTCGCCTTCGAAAACAAAAGGCTCTGGGTCCTGTCCTTCCTTTTCCATGGCTTCTTGTAGTAACGCTACCAGGGCACATTTATTTCCAATTGTAGGTAGGGAACGTTTACTTAACTCCCCTTACAAGTCTTGAACACGTATATCCTTCAATTTGCGCCCCATATTCAGATTGACTGCACAATTTCACTTCAATTTCAGAATCACACCTTTTTTTCTAAGTTCACTCTTTAGTCTTTTTTAATTAATCCCACTTCTGACACCAGTTGTAACGTAAATGGGGCTCTTCGGGCTCAACGGATTAATTTCTTCACAATATTACGTTTCACTTTAATAATTAACACTTATCACTTCACTGGTTAAAATACAACTGACTCACTAGGCTGCTACTCAGCCCTATTTATACAATTAGGTTCCTTTTTGCGCGGACCAGATAGGACATTTTTGCCCTCTTCCTGTCATGTATAGGACATATTATCCAAGATGATCCGGTGCGATGGGATTTTCTCGCACTCTCATACCATGACTTACCTTAGGCATATATTACACACCGTAATTTAAGATTTTACCATATTCTTTGTATGTTTAACTTTAATAAATAAAATTTTCTTTTATTTATAGACAGAGGATATGCTAGATGACATCATAGCATACGAATCGAGTGCACTGGCAGATTCGCTTAAGCTTGATTCGGCGTACTCAAATGATTTATCAATTAAGCAAGAACCTCAGGCACTCACGGATGCGGAAATGCATGCACTTGCGAAAGATCGGCAGAAGAAAGACAACCATAATATGAGTGAGTTAATATTTTTTGGTTTATTATTTGATGATTTAAAGCACAATTTCAGCCGGCTCTGCCCGGGATAAAGGGAATCCCATGTGTTTAGGTGCTAATATGCGGTCAGTTTCTGAATTAAGTAGTTTCCGTTAAGAATACTTACTACATGTTGAAGGTGGATAATAATTGGAATATCTAGATCGTTGTACTGTGCGGACATGGATAACTTGTTTATCTATGTGAAGACAGTTTTGCATACTACATTTTTTCTCTTTTTTTCCTTTATAAGGACATGTAAGGTTGTGGACGTGTCGAGTTGTAAGCTGCACACACCTGAGCACACCACATGTAGTTTCCCATGTAAAAAACATATTTTTTCCAAATATTCTTCTGCTGACACTATAAATATCTTTTCTTAAGCCTTTCTAACTGTCATGGCAAATGCTTATCTTAAGGATAAGTGTAACCTTTAGAGCTGAATTGGCAAATTCGTCATAATATTTAAATGCATGAAATTAAGACACTATCTTATCTGGCTATTCCAGTCATAACCGTAGCTCACAGGATGGGAGGTGTCTAAAATTACACAGTCTCGGTTCATCGAGGTTCCGCATCAGCTTGTCGGAAGGTATCGCTGACATTGCGCCCAATATCACGTCCTGCACAAGAAAAAACAGCCGGAGCTCTTCCAAGTATTGAACGGAGTGAGGCGAAGATGCATACCGTCACCTTTGCTTTTCTTGATCGTCATTAATGGCGTATTGTGCAAACTTTTTAACTACTTTACATGCCTGCTAATGCTGCTAACCAAACTTACAAGCTTGCACTCAAGGAGAAATTTATCTTGAAGTACAAATACAACAGGTGGAACAACGAAAATCTACACAGCCTTGGAGGCCAAAAGGAGATATACACTAGTATTCGCAGGCGCAAGTAAATATGGATAGGCCACAAACAAAGAAAAACGCCAAATTACATTGCTCAAGAGGCTCTAGATTGGAACTCGCACGGGATCCAAGGAAGACGCCGAATTTGACGACCGCGCAATATGTGAAAAAGATCTGTAGAGAAGGAAGGCTCCTACATCAACAAATCGAGGTAATAATTAAAGGCGTTGGCGCAGAACCGGAGGAGGTGGAGAGTGGGTATAGTAGACGCCTAATGTCCAGATTCGAGAGAGATTCTTTATTCGAAAAAAAAATTCAAGCAAACGATTTAAAACTGGATCATTTCATCGCATTTTTAGCGATTAAAAATATATGATCAATCCAGCTAAGATTGCTGAATACCTCAATACCCAAGATGCATAGAGGGGAATTGGATATATTCGCTCCGTCGACTGAAATAGGTTGAGGATAAGCCGGGAGTTTTTTTAAGAAACATTAAACAGAATTGAATTTTGGATATATTATACATAACCCGCTTTGCTCTGCCCCAAGTAAGGATCGTAGAAATGTTGTTTAAGGAATCAAACATGCGTTTTCGCTTGATTTCTGTATAAATTCCGCGAATTTATTACAGAATCACAACAGTACGCGAAATCAAGAGTGCTGTCGTGAGCGAAAACGTGATTAAGATTGTGTGTGATGTAGCTCCATCTTTCACGGATTGAACGACCTTACACAAAACTTTCCATGACGGGGGGTTCGGGGATCCGTCTCCCCGTGAGGTTTTAATTGAAATTAATAAAATAGTTTTTAAAAAAAGTGGAACCGACTTCACAAAAAGCGCTAAAAAGCATCAAATAATGTTTAATTTTTATTTTGTCTTTTACGACACCCTGAAGTCGGTGCGAATTAAACAAATAAACAACTATCCAACCACAATAGAAGATAATACATAAAACTACCTAAACGTTCCAGTTTTGTAGTTGTTTGGTTTGTTTGATTTGCACCGACTTCATAGATATAAAATTAAAAATGGTTTTATACTTTTGACCGCTTTTTGTGAAGTGGGTTCAACTTCTTTAAAATCTATTTAATTTTTCACTTTTTAGTGTCTTCTGCTCTACCCAACACAAAAAGAATCATCGAAATCGATCCACGCGCTACGAAGTTAGACTACCTCTCCCCCTCCCCTACCCTTACCATAGCACCAAATTATGGAGGATCACACTCTATACAACAGCAAAAGAACCATACAAATCAGTTAACGCGTTACAAAATTAGGTTCCCCCTCACCAACATGTTTTTTCTCGTGGTATCAACCAGGGAACATACTATACCCAGCAGAAAAAGAATTATCCAAATCGGTCCACGCATTACGAAGTTAGACTGCCCCTCATCCACCCTAGCAATGGGGGTTCATACTCTGTACAACAAAAAAGAACCATCCAAATCGGTCCACGCTTTACAAAGTTAGGTTTCACCGCCACCCCACCAAAAATTTGTTTGACATGGTACCAATGTCAACGCGGTCAACGCGTAACGAAGTTATGCCTGGTCAGACATGAAAAAAATACACGTCGAACTTAGAATCTCTTTGTTTTTGGGAAGTCGGTTAAAACTGAATTCCGCCTATGGGTTGGGTTGTTCTCTAGCGTGCAGAAATGCAAAATCAAGGCATTTAAGTTTCCTCATTTTCAATAGAATAATTCCCCTCCTGCTAGCCGGCTTGGCTGCATCATAAAAAAACATTTTAAGAGGTGAGTGTTCAGACGAAATGCTTGAAGTTTGGCTAGAAGGGCAGCATGTTAGGCTTTATCAGAAGCCTTCGAAATATCAAGAGCGACAATTTCGACACAATGATTCTAACTCTCCGTTAGAGCAGTTAGTAAAGCTTCCGTTGCATAAATTGTACTGACAGACGTTAATAAGATGGATAATTTCTAGACATTTTATCAGAGTTGATGAGTGATTCAAAAACTTTAGATACAACCGAAGTAAGTGCAATTAGTTTGTATTAAGAGGGGTCGCATGGTTTCTTTTTAAGCGACTTCCTAAAATCGAAAAGATTCTAAGTTCGGCGCGTATTTTTTTCCTAATTTGTTCTATGTATGACCGGGCATAACTTAACGCGTGGACCAATTTGGATGTTTCTTTTTTTTATATTATAGTATGTTCCCCCCCCCCCCCTTGCTACTGTGAGAAAAGTTTTGAACCTAGGGTGGTGTCGGGTGGAGGTGGTGAAACCTAACTTAGTAGGGCGTCAACCGATTTTTATGATTTTACTTTTGTTTGATAGAGGATATCCCCCAAATTTTGTGGGTGTGGTGGAGGTGGGGTGGTGTTGGAACCTAACGTTGTGATGCGTAAACTGATTTGGATAATTGTTTTTTTTTTGTAGATTATGGTCCCCTATTACTACTATGAAAGAAATATTGGACGCAGATTTCGTGGGCTGATTTGGATGACCCCCTAATTTCGTACTTAGGGTAGAATGAGGTTAATGTGGGGTGGAGGAGAAGTGTTGTCTAACATCGTACCTTATGCACCGAATTTGACTAGACTTTATATCCGGCTTCCGAAAACCTCGGGTGGGGATAGGGAGGGGGCATAAATTAACGTCGTAACAAGTAGACCGATTTGGATTATTACTTTTTCTTTGTTTTACGATTTTTACTATGAGAAGATCTTTGCACCTTTGAGTGGGTGGGTGGCGCTAACTTCCCGATTTGCATGATTTTGAAATATATATGAAATGGTTTAATATTTCTTTCAAACCGAACATATCAGTAGGGCTTAAAGGGCTTAAAACGGAGTCGATCTTTCGCATTAGCTGAGTAAATGTCCCTTTCTTTCAGAAATTATTGTTGACGCTTTTGGCAAAAAGTCTGTGATTCAAAAATATGTAGTTAAAATGTTGAATTGTTAATTTTTAATTAAGAGCTACAAATACAGAAAATTCCGGATTAATGAATACAACTGAAGATACATAAGAGTATTGGAGGATTATATGTTCTTTCTGCTTTGGCTTTGTATTATCTGCAATCTCTCTCTCTCTCTCTGGTTCTCGTAACCCCTTGTGGGGCATAGGGCGGAAGCACCCGATTCCAGACAATGATTACAAGTAGGCCTACAATTTACGGTACATTCCGAACCACTGGAAATTTCTCTGCAACCACTATAGCCTTTTTATCGTAATCTGTTGTCAGCAGAAAACAACCATGGGTCGCCGCCGGTGGGGTTCGAACCTGAACTTCCGGATTGGTAGGCCGACACGTAATCACTTACTGCACACCTCCATTCATTCATTATTTGCAATATTGAACATTTATATGTAAGCTAATGATAGACGTTTCTCTTTTTCTGGACTGCATAGACTGGTTATGTTTTTTACTAGCATTTGACTTTGTGGAAATCTTTATTACCTCGTAACGCCCAAACGACTGACTTGATTTTGATAAATGACGTGTCATTAGATTCGTCTTGATTTCGGTACTGGCATAGGATATATGAAGTGTCAAGAGAGCAAATTATATATTCATCAGCACCCGTATTGTTGTCGTATGTATAATTTTTTCTTCAAATACATGTATATGAGTATCAAAGAAAAGGTATTGCTTATTTCTTATTAATATTCATCAAGAAACAATAACGCACTCAGAAGACATAAATCAAAAAATTTAATTAACAAATCAAACAACTACATAAAAAGTGAACTCTCTTTCTCTAGTTCCCGTAAATTTTTAAATCTGAAATTTGAAAAATCCCTTATTAAGTGATTCCCTGATATCAACGAAAATTCTCTGACATTTCCCAGATTACTTGAAGTTCCTCATTATTCCCGGTTCCCATTAGCATTGTGTCAATAGTAATTTACAATCAGAAATAAATAGATTATAATTTAAAATAGTTATAACGTATCAATATGATGCTAAGTGCGTAAAATACGCTTGAGACCACCAGGCTGCCATTAGTGGAGAATGACACATATATGTATTATAACGTAAATAGGTCTCTTCGGGCTCGACGAATTAATTAAGACCCCTATTTTTAGTGACAAATGTTTACAATTCATACAAATTTTCATTCACTTCACTGATTAATTCGTTGCACAATTTTTTTACAATATTTCTTCACAATATAACGTTTCATTTTAATAATTAGCATTTATCACTTCACTGGTTGAAATACAACTGACTCTTCACAGTATCACAAGTACTCTGCTACTTAGCCCCATTAATACTACTCAGCTTAATTCTAGAAATTTCAGCAACTTAGTTCGAGATGTGTCCGTTATACAGTTTCACCACGCTTATTCACCATAGCTTCGAGTCGTCCTTGACTTTCTACGTTTGGCATTTCCATACCTTGATTTCTGGGCGGGCACATGAAGCATGCACCTTACACGGTTCAATATTTCCGTTTTCGTGGCCTACCTTGTGCACGTTAAAATATAGAAGTTAACAAAAATTATTTGTTGATTACGAAAAAAATAAAACGGTCTGACTAGTTACAATTCCCGATTTATTCTGAACTTTGGTACAAAATTTACTTAAAACTAAGCTGCGAGTCAAAGGTCTTGCTATTTGATATTCGTTGCATTTTCCTTAAAAGTAAATTTCCACGATATCATTTAGCTGCATCAGCGTCTATGCCAGCGGGGTGTGTTTGGTGGGTGTCATGTGGCCATGTTGAGTGTGTTAACTCCTGCCTCCTAAAATATCTGCGTCCCATTCCCATTTGAACTTGCAAGCTATAATAACGGTAAGTATTATTATTAAACCTGTAATTAAACTTATATCTGTTAAAAAAGATATGCCATGATTAGTTAGGAGAGTTTGGAGCTGACGCCTGTTGTCTAGGTGCAGGTCATCAAGGTAATTTACATCTGGCCTTAGATTTTTCTCGATCGAACTGGTTTGCAGTATTGGTGGTACTTGAAATGATCTCATTGCTTAATAGTTTCGGTATGATGTTGTATGACATAGCTGGCATTTAAGTGTCTGGTTGAATTATTTTCGAAAAGCTCTCCAAAACAGTTATCAAGAAATATTGTATTTTCTTTAATTATTTTATTTTTTCAGTTTTAACCGGCTTCCCAAAAACAAAGAGGTTCTAAGTTCGACGTGTATATTTTTTGTTTGATTGGTAGTATATCAAACAAATTTTTGATGGGGTGGGGGAGGGGTTGAAACCTAACTTTGTAACGCGTGCACCCCGATTTGGATGGTTCTTTTTTTGTTATATAGAGTATGATCCCCCATTGCTAATGGTCTAGGGTGGGGGGGGGGGGGGGGGTATGACCTAGCTTTGTAACGCGTGCACCGATTTGGATGGTTCTTTTGTTGTTGTATAGAGTGTGATCCAGCATTGCTAATAGGAGAATAATTTGGTCCTAAGGTGGTGGGAGAGGGAGATCACTTCGTAACGCTTGGACCGATTTCGATGGTTCGTTACACAATTTCTTAATTCACACACCCATTTTCAAGATTCCCTTTTGTTGTGTGTTATATGATCCCCCCTTGCTGCTCTATGAAAAAATATTGACTAAGGGTTGGGGTGGGGGGAGAGGAAATCTGAATTTGTAACGCGCGGATTGATTTAGACTACTCTGAATGCATAGAGTATCTATTTCTGACAAAAATTGTGCCTTAATGCGCGGCGTTTAGCTTCATAAGGTATAGACCGATTTTGATTCGGTTGTAAAGAATACGTTTCCTGATTGATAAATGATAACAATTTTGTACCTAGAGTGACTACGATAATTGTCTGACTACGATAATTCTCTCTTGCTGTATAGAGTGCGGTGGCGTGGTCATGTTAATAATTTTCTAAGGTGAGAGTACTAAAGGGTGACACTTAAAAGTAAAAAATTAAATAGGTTTTTAAAAAAATTTGGACCGATTCACAAAAAGCGCTAAAAAGCTTAAAATATTTTTTAGTTTTATATCTATTACGACATTTTGAAGTCACAAAATCTTCTGTAAGTTGGATAATTACCTACTGGAAGGTTCGTATAATCGATTTGTTTTGCTTGGATTGATCGGTCAACTTCCATTGGGACTGGGGGTTTTTGTTGAATAGGCCTTGGAGGCCTATAAGGTGTATAATTACCTACTGGAATGTTTATATAATCGATTTGTTTGCTTTGGAAGGATCGGTCAACTTCCATTGGGACTGGAGGTTTTTGTTGAGTAGGACTTGCAGGTGGTAGGGAATGTCTCTCGTGTTCTATATTGAGTGTTTTCGATTTTGCCACCGAGACATAACACCGGGGACAACTGTAGTTACTGTGACCCTGAACCGAAGTGTCATCTGCTTCCAAGTGCTAAACCCTGTGTTCGAGTTTATTAATGTCGCCCGTTGTCAAAATAAAACTGAAAATTATGGCGATAAATAAAAAAGCAAGAATTTCAGCAATTATTGGTTTACTGCAGCGTTACAATAATGAAAATGAGTATTTTGAAGAAGAAGAAAGGCTACGTGAAGAATCCAAAAGTGCAATTTTCCTCTTTAAAATAAAAAGAATGGAAAGAGTAAGGATTTTCGGTCACAGTGAACATACTTATTATAACAAGACAGTAATAATAATTAACTAAATATAAAAACTCGCAGCACGCAAGCACAATGATAGTTCACTTCACTCATCTACTTCATTTGTGTTAGTAGTGTCACAGCTGTTCCTGGTCCGAACCAGGGGCTACCGGTGCTAGCACCTAGTGTAAAATGTGCCAAAAACGAACGATCCGAAGCATAACTCGAGTCATAGCACCGCAATCTCGAACACGCATTTGCTTCTTCAAGGGACAAGGGTTAACCCCGAAGCAAAATCGGAAACACCCATTATAAGCCTCGTTTCTTTTATTAAATCACTGAGTTATTTAAGTTGGGTCTACGTATCGTTGTAGTTCTAAGATTTAAATTTTGTAATTCCAAGCAGGAAGCGTAGGCTTCTGGAAGGGTTTGGAATTTTTGTATCATTGCCATCTTGGAAAGATCACCATTTACGCCTCTCATAAAAACATCAAGTGCACTGCTTCAGTAAGTTTCGATAAGTACATTTACTGTTTCTGATGAATAATCTTCTGGCTTGACTTTATTGATTATTAGAGAGAATTGGTGGTTAACGTTAAAATTAAAACTCGTCTAAACTTTTATTGCCTTGATAAAGAAGGTTCAATTGATGTTCTAGGGTGGTACACGGAAAGTACACGGGTACACGGAAATATACGGAAAGTACACAGAAATACACGGAAAGTACAAGGGAAGTACACGGAAATTACACGGAAATTACACGGAAAGTACACGGAAATTACACGGAAATAACACGGAAGTACACGGAAAGTGCACGGAAGTACACGTAAAGTACACGGAAGAGAGAGAGAGAGCGCGGATCAAGGACTAACAACATTCTTTAGTCACTGCGACCATGATGATCTTTTGTGACTTGATCCATGTCCAGATCTAAGCTACCCAGTCTCTCGGGTCCAATCAACTGAGAGTCCGGACCTTTTTTCGCCAGGTCATCCGCCTTCTCATTGCCTTCAATGCCCTCATGCCCTGGTACCCATGCCAGCGTAATGCTGTTGCTCTGAGACAGTTCTTTAAGAGCAGTGAGACAGTTTAGACGATTTTGGACTCAAAGGTGTAGGACCCCAGAGCCTTGAGTGCTGCCTGACTGTCGGACATGATATATACTTTAGAACCGCGTATACCTCTATTAGTAATTTCACGTGCGCAGAGTTCGATGGCATGTATCTCTGCTTGAAAGATGGTTGGTGCAGAACCGAGTGGTTTGTGCAGCCTTTTTCTTGGTCCGTAGACCCCGATGCCCGTTCTGTCTTCCATCTTGGATCCATCCGTGTACCAAACCAGAGATCCCTTCTCCAAAGGTATTGCTATTGTAATTTCTGCTCTCAAGGAGCAGCTTGAATGGTATGTCAAAGTTGTGCCTTTTCGGGATGGCATCTGAGATTGAGTTGATCCATGAATTCTTCGAGAATTTTCCTGTGACCATCCCAATTACCTGTTGAGAGAAGATTGGTGCCAAGCAGCCTTATCGCGCTTAAGGCGGTATCCTTCTTTGGGTGTAGGTGTAATGGAGGGAGGCCTAATAGAGCCTCCATAGCTGCCGTGTGGCATGTTCGCATGGCACCCGGAACTCCTAGACATGCTGATCTCTGCAGTTTTGCAGTTTGGACTGCGCTGTCTTTTTTCAGTTTTTGGCCACCACACGAGAGCTGCGTAGGTGACCACGGGTCTTATAATTGTTTTATATGCCCAAAGGGCCATTTTAGGCCTTAGACCCCATGTTTTGCCAAAGAGTCTTCGACAGGACCATAGGGCAGTCATAGCCTTGCCTGTGACCCTATTTAGATGAGGATTCCATGTGAGTCTTTGATCTAGAATCACTCCTAGTGATTTGACTTCATTTGTGAATTCTATCCGTGTTCCTTCAAGAGTAGGAGCCTCTAATCTTAGCTTCCTTTTTCTTGTGAATGGTACTGATAACGTTCTGTCCTGCTTGCTCACGATGGTAATAACCAGGTCATCTGCGTAGCTCTGGCATTCATAGCCAGCATCAGTCAGTTTAACCAGGAGATCATCGACAACAAGTAATCACAGCAGTGGGGAAAGAACTCCCTCCTGAGGACAACCCCTGGTAGCCCTTACTGTAACCGATTTGTCCCCCAGCCTCGCCGTGATGTTCCGATTACTCAGCATTGCCCCAAGCCATCGGACCGTCGGCGGATCAATACACGAAAAGTACGCGGAAGTACACGGAAAGTACACGGAAATTACACGGAAATAACACAGAAGTACACGGAAAGTACACGGAAAATACACGGAAGTACAGGGAAAGTACAAGTACAAATTTCACGGACTACACGGAACTACACGTAAGTACACGATTAGTGCAAATAGTCACTTCCATATTCATATTGCTGGTAATAGTTTATCACAGCATGTTCTAGATGCAAACCTGGTGGGGGGAGGGGGGCAGCAGCCCTCCAGTTAATAAAGCAACTAAAAGCCTGATTAATACACCTCATCCTCCCAGAAAGTCTAATAAAAATTTGGCCGAACTGTTGTTGTTGGATGATGGGAGGATGAGCCGTAGATTTCCCTTTTGGTAAGCAGCATTACAGTTATCAGCCTCCTACTCGTGTATTGGACTGAGATCAGTTACTTTTGTTATTGTGAATGTGGTGAGCTGGATAAGCCGTAGAATTCCTTTTTGGCGAGGAACGTTGAATTTGTAGTTCGCCTACTAATGGTACGCACTTAATCACAGAGCTATATTTTCACGCAATTTAACCAAGAACACGAAAAGGTTTTCTTTCTTTTATTCTACACTTTTCACTACTTTATATTATGGTTAATTAACAACAGGTCCCTGTGTGGGCGTCAGTTAACAAATCTTATTCGTTAATTACGAAAAAAATAAAACGATCAGACTGATTACAATTCCCGATTTATTTTGAACTTTCTTACAAAATTCACTTAAAACTAAACAGCGAGGCTGAGGTCTTTCTTTCCTTAAAAGTAAATTTCCACGATGTCTTTAGCTTCTCCAGCGTCTATGCCAGCGGGGTGTGTTTGGTGGGTGTCCTGTGGCTATGTTCACTGTGTTAACTTATGTAGTATAAAATATATTTTTCTCTTGGATTTTTCGCAAAACGCCCAATCGCGTCAGTGCTTATTGATTAATCTTTCTGAACATTCAAAAGTTCCAACCCAGTCAACTTGTTTTCTCCCATTTGAGTTCGTAACCATGTTTTTAATCGACACAAGGACGAAAACGATCTTTCTGCATGGCTTGAACATAATTGTCTTGTTTTTGTGGAGAATTGGTTCAAGAAAAAATCTTAAGTTACTTTTCTTATTAATGTTTTTGGTTCATATAGGACAGTTAATCATAACCTAAAGTATAATCATTCAGTAAAATTATTCACTCTAATGCGGAGTTGGGCCAATTGGTAGATCGGCACGACCACCATGCCATGGTTCCCGGGTTCGACATCAGGGCTCCCCATGAGTTTTTATTAAGAAATTAAAATAACCTGGGCTGTTGCCTAGCTCGCAGCTATGCAAAATCAAGACATTCAAGTTTCCTCACTTCCCTTACCCTAATTTCCTTCCGCCAAAGTCATGCTAACGCATCAAAAGGGTTGTCCCCTTGGCTTTGGCCACATCGTATAAAAAAAATGACCCCTGCAAACTAAAAAAAAAACTTGTTTTAAGAAAACAACAGTTAAAGTTTCAATTACAGCGTTTGTATTCTCACCACAAGTTTGTGGTTAATCTGCTATGCTCCGAAAAGTGTGTTTGAAGCTAAAGTGATCATTCAAGCAGTATTTGTTGACCCGCGGACCACCATGCCATGGGTCCCAGGTTCGAGACCAGATCTCCCTGTGGGTTTTTATTAAGAAATTCAAATAATCCGTCTGTGGGCTGTTGTCTAGCTCAAAGCAATGCAAAAAACAAAATTTCTTGACTTGATACTGCTGTCAAGTTCGGTGTTTGCTTTACATCAAATTTTTGGTTTGTTTCGAAGGCGTCCAACAGCGAAAGAAAAGCTAACATTTTTTTGATGCTGTTGATGAGGATGACGAGTTAAAGGAATTTAACTTTTCTGTATTAGAAACGCCGATCATGTCAAGAAATGGTAATTGTTTACTTTCAGGGTCACCTGGTTTTTTTGCTGTAAAAAATCGAAAAGTTTACGGATTTTCGTCTTTTTTTATAATGTTTGTTTTTGCGGCGGATTTACTATAAAAATATACGAGAATGATCTCAATTCAATATTTGTTTCAGAGCTTTAAATGTTTAAAAAAAAAACGACTTTTACAAATAAATCTGTATAATTTTTTTTACGATACCTCAACTTTTTATATTAAGCGAAAAACAATCTGAATAATATTTTTTGGTCTGATTAATACACCTCTTCCGCCCAGAAAGTCTAATAAAAATTTGACGGAACATGTCGCACGGATACGTGTACTCCATGTGAAAGTTCTTTAACACGAACACGGGTGATGCGAATAGACTCCCTTGCTTCTCACATTTGAATTTATAAAACTTGAGGAAACATACAGTAATGAAAGCATCCCATACTTATGACTGCAGATAGCTTCAAGATATTTAATCTATTCTAATTCTATTAAATGATTCAAAAACCTTAAATAAAAATAAATTTATTTGTAATTCAGGAGATCACTAATCACAAATTAGAAATTGTAATAAAAACTTCCATAAATAATCATATCTTTTCCAGTATTTACACTTTTGTCTATGTATTAAGAAATGAAACAGTCATAATAATTTCGGGTGCGTGGCTAAATTCAACATGTTAAGAGCAACCGGCTAATTTGGTTTCAACACAAACTGACAGCAGGTTGCCTTTGTTAACCGGCTTCCCTAACTTCGTAACGCGTAGACCGATTTGGATGATTCCTTTTCTATTGTATAGAGTATGATCCTCCATTGCTAGCAATGCGAAAATGTGGTCCTAGGGTGGGATACGAAGGGGGAGGGGTAGTCAAACTTTGTAACACGTGGACCGATTTGAATGATTCTTTTTTTGTTGGGTTGAGTATGTTACCCGATTGGTGTCAAAACTTTTTTGTTGGGGGTTGGGGTGGGGTGAAACCTAACTTCGTAATGCGGGGAGCGATTTTTATAATTCCTATTTGATTGTATAGGGTATGATAATAAAAAATTTGGTCCTATGGTGAGTTGGAGGAGGGAGGGGTATGCTAAGTTCGTAACGTGTGGACCGATTTGGATGATTCTTTTTATGATATGTAGAATATGTTGCCCCACTAGTACGACGATAAAAATTTATGAGGGGGGGGGGGTGTTTGCAGAGGGGGCGTTCCTAAATTTCTTAATTGACACAACTATTTGGAAAATTCATTTTTGTTGTATACAGTATGATCCCTCATTACTACTATATGTAAAAATGTTGACCTAGGGTTGGGGTGAGGGTGGGGGGTGGGTACCCAATCTTTGTAAGGCGTGGACTGATTTAGATGATTCTGAATGCAATGTATTCTGACAAAAATGGTGGCTTGTGGCGAGAGTTGGATGATGAGTGACTACGATGACTCTCTAACTACGATAATTCTCTCTTGCTGTATAGAGTACGGTAGCGCACTAGAGCCATGGTAAGAATTTTCTAAAGTGAGGTTATGAAAGAGTGACCCTGACAAATTTCGTAATATGTTGCCGGATTTGGATAATTCTGTTTCCATACTTTGGAATGCACTACCTCTCCAACTTTTGAAATTGCTTTATTCTTATGAGCACCATTCTTCGGGTTGTATATATGAAAAAAGTAAAAAATAAAATACTTTTAAAAAAACAGAAGTTGAACCGACTTCACAAAAAGCGCTAAAACGCATAAAATATTTTTTAATTTTATATCTATTATGACATTTTGAAGTCGGTGCAAATTAAACATACAAAGCAACTACCCCAACACAATCGAAAGTAGTATATAAAACTACCTTAACGTTTAAGCTGACGGGGTCATAATGAGGGACGATTAAATACTTTTGTTATAGTTGTTTGGTTTGTTTAATTTGCATCGACTTCACAATGTCGTAATAGATATATAGAATTAAAAATTATTTTATTCTTTTTCGCTCTTTTTAAAAAAAGTAGAAAATAAAATACTTTTAAAAAAACAGAAGTTGAACCGACTTCACAAAAAGCGCTAAAACGCATAAAATATTTTTTAATTTTATATCTATTATTACATTTTGAAGTCGGTGCAAATTAAACATACAAAACAACTACCCCAACACAAAAATATATATAATGCCCAGAGTTCCCGTTAGTTTGCTTATGGGGCCTAAAAATTTCCCTAATATCAATACGACCAGGTAGTCCGCGTAAGCCACCTGTTCCTGTGTTCTCTAGCGACCTTAGAACTTTATAAATAACTAACACCCAGAGCAAAGTGAATAGAACGCTGCCCTGTGTGGTAATCCTACAGACTGTACTTATAGTCTCGTGGTTTCCAAGTATCCCAGGTATCGGTCGACTGTCAGCATTCCTGCCCTGCAAAGTTCTTGTAACAGTTTTTTTCCCTTACGTGTATGTTTTGTTTCTCTATGCTGAACTTTATAGATCAATCAAGTCAATAAGATCTCATGCAGTTGGTTTTGATGAAGTCCATCCTCGTTTCTTAATGCTAATTTTCCCGTGCATTTCCCCATATCTGTTGCACATCATAAATAATTGCCTAATGTCTTCATATTTTCCTGACATTTGGAAAATAGCTAAGGTCATACCTGTACCAAAAAAAAACGGTTTTCCTATGAGTATGTCTGATTAAAGACCCATTAGCATTCTTAACTTCTTGACAAAAGTTCTGGAGAAGCTTACGTATTTTCAGATGCAGGAGTATTTGGCTGAATATAATTTACTGTCAAAGTATCGTCCGGTTTTCGCACGAAGCACAGCTGTGAATGAGCCTTGCTCAAAGTTACGTTGGATTTACGGGAGGCTCTTGATGTGGGAGATCTTGGTGTGCTAGTTTTACTAGATTTTTCGAAAGTCTTTGACAGTGTTGTATACGATAACCTTCTCCGCAAACTATTCACCAGTTATTGCTTCTCTTCTTCAGCTGGTGAGTTAATAAAAAGTTTTTTGTCAAATAGACTTCAGCAAGTATATGTGAATCGAGCTTTTTCCTCCTTCCTGCCTTTGATCAAATGGGTTCCATAGGGGTCAGTAATAGGTCCCCTCTACTTTTTAGCTTATATATTCATGATATCTGTGCTATTGTTCATAATGTTAATCTCCATCACTTTGCTGATGACGTTCAATTGTATTTAAGCCGCCCTCTTGGATTAATCGAGGATTGCATCGACAGGATAAATACTGACCTCGCGGAAATTGTTAATTGGTCAGTAGAAAATCAGCTTCTTCTCAACCCAAGTAAATCAAAGTGTATGGTCTTTTACAACTCTTCCCTTGACCTAGACGAATTTCCTTCAGTCCTACTCAATGATACTACATTACCTTTTGTTGACAGTTTGTCCAACTTGGGAGTCAAGCTCAACAGTAAATTGACATGTTGTGATCAAGTTAAGGCCATGATTGGTAAAATATATGGTGGGTTACGAAGACTGATATTCTTCCAACAGTTTTGCGTCTGAGGCTTGTAAGAACTCTTTTGTTACCTCATTTCTCTTCTGGAAACCTAATTTTTCCGAGACTCAACGCTGTGTGTAGACGAAAGCTGGAAGTTGCTTTTAACGATTGCATAAGTTTCGTCTTTGGTTTGCGACGTTCCACATATATAACACCTTTCAGATTATCGTTACTAGGATGTCCTCTTGATATTTATTTAAAACGAAAAGCACTGATTTTTCTATTCTGTTAATTGCATTACAGAGAGCCTAAATACCTGTACGATAAAATTCAATTTTTGCAGTCTTCGAGAGGTCTTAACTTGCTTGTCCCGCTATTTCATACAACTACTTACGAGAGGTCTTACTTTGTCCAGGTTACTCGTATTTGGAATTCGCTGTCTCCCAATATACAACGTGCTGTCTCTGTCAATGAATTTAAACATTCTATTTGTAAGTGTAATTTAAAAATTTTAATTGTGCAGTATTTAAAATTCTTATTTCTAATTCTTATTCTTTCTTTTTGTCACTTTAATTCTTTAACGCTCGCTTTCTTTTCATATTTTTCTTTTTAATTTTTGCATATTACGATTAGTGTGTTTTAGTTATTTATTTTGGATTATTTATACTGCTTTGATGGAATTTTTAAATTATTATTTTGCTTTTAGAGTAGTATTACCTTCCTTATATTGGACTATTATAAGATTATGGATCTTGTGTACATTAATTGTTGAATAAATGATATGATGATGATGATGATGATGATTACCCCATCCATTGAAAGACTAATACTCCATAAGATCTTAATGCATCGCTAATAGCCTCAGTTTTCACGTTGTTAAAGGAAGCCTATGTTAAAAAGTATCTGATATGAATTCTGCACATATGAATGGCTTTTCAATGGTGCCTACCATCTCATGAAGTATAGGTTCTGCTATCTTTCCCCTCATACACAGTATGAGTATTACTAACACCGCTAAAAGGAGGGAAACATGTAGGTGCTTATATGAGTCGTTCCAACGTTTTTAAAAGAAAATCGATAAGTCCTTAGCCATTATTCGCCCGGTCCTCTCTACCTTGGAGATGAAGATCAGTATAGTAAGCACCGTTTAAAAGTCACCAGAAGGGATTGAAGGGATTATCGTTGTATGCGCTCTCTGCAGCTCACCGGGCATAATGGCAATTGTTCTTGACGATTAGAAGGGATCGAATGACTCAATAGCCCATTTTAGTTTGTCAAATGTCCTTCATCCACACCTTCGTTTGACCGACGCAACCACCGATTGCTGTCGAATTACCGTCGATTCATCACTTCGAGGTTGTCCACGAGAATTTTCCTGAGCCTTTGTCATCAATTGAATCACAGAGCTACCACCATGATTTACGTTTGGCTCTTCTGATTGCTTTTTTGAGTTTTCTCTGGCTCGCTTTAAATTCAGCCGTCCTCGGTTAGTCTGATAGTTTTAACCTTGCTGAAAAACTTCCGTGAGTACCGTCTTAGTACATCTATATTTCTGTCCCACCATACAGAAAAAGACTTCCCGGATGATCTATTAATCGGACAGCTATCTCCCAAGGCGTTCGCGATCGTTTCCGATAGTGATTTTGCCGATAAGTCTATAGGCGTCTGCAAGTGATTCACCGCTCGGTCATTGACCATTACTTGCAACGTATCCCTTTAACTTATACCAGTTGGTTCTGACTGGGTTTCTGAAGGGTTATTAGGTTCCTCTCCAATCCTCAACCTTTAGGTTGTTCAATTCCCCCACGAATGTCATATCCAAAACCTCCGACCTATTTTCTGTAATACATTTGGTCCTGTTGAACCTATTACAGATGCATGGATAAATATAAAGAATGTAAATAAAGAGTGACTCATCTCGTTCATTGATGTCTATGTTGCCCCAGATAGTGTGGTGGTCGTTAGCGTCGCATCATAGAATCAAGCTTATCCCCTTCCTAGTGGTAATTTCCACTAAAGTGTGAACCTCAGCCGGTTGGGGTGGCTTGGTACTATCATGCGCTATATATACTGATGCCAGTAGAGCCACTATCCTTCCCAGTCAAGTGGTTGGGGCTGTAATTGGACATTAAAAATATGTGAATGTCTTTTTCAGCCAAAATGGAAGTTCTTGGCTTATCTGCACCTTTGGCATAAAGCAAACTGTACTTTTTGTGCTTTAATCCAAGTATGGCATCATTTCTGACCCACGGTTTTTGGATTAAAGCGATATCAATCTCCTCTACATTTTGTAGAAAAAGTATACTCGCGGAGGCGAGTTTGATGTAGATTAACTTGCTCCACCTGCATAAGCTGTGTACAAAATTCCCTGAAAAGTCCCCCTAGGTCACATCCTGCGTACACGTGGACTCCCCCAATGTACCTGACGGCTGATGGGTGTTATAGCTCCTCAACAGTTTTGTTCGCGTTAGAATTTGAGTTAAAACTTTACTTGTTCGTGGGTGCGAAGCGGAAACTAGTGTACCGAAAATCCACCCCCAGTGCGTAAGAAAGCATCTGCTTTGGGGAAGTGGCGCCCCACTACTGTCCAACTACGAATAATAAAAACGCATTTTAAGTGCTATTTAAAGCAGTGGTACCAGATTAAACTAAAAGCAAACATACAGTGGCTGCGGGAATGTTGGTACACCCTGTCATTCCATAGGGTAGACCTTTAAGCCACATGTAATTTTTTGAATATTGTTTAAACATTTTGAGAAAATAAACATACACGAAACAAAAAAAATCTAATTTTACAAAATTTTAAACAGGATTTACTCTTGATTTTGAAAAATAAAATAATAAAAGCCTAGAGTAGTATTACATGAATGAATTTTCCATTCGAATAATTTACCGAAATGTCAAGGACTTTGAGGTGTTCCTGTCTGAATAAGTTATATAGTACTTGTTTTCTTCAACAGGCTTTGTTATTAATGTTCAAATTCAGTTAATTCTTATAAAAAGGCTTTATAAATAATATGTTTTTTTTTAATTTTTTAGTCGAAAGGCGGCGTCGTTTTAATATAAATGATCGAATAAAGGAGCTTGGCACATTACTTCCAAAAACTAACGATCCTTATTATGAAGTTGTTCGAGATGTTCGTCCGAATAAAGGGACAATTCTTAAGTCATCTGTGGACTATATCAAATGTTTAAAGCATGAAATCAACCGTCTAAAACAAAATGAATACCGTCAAAAGCAGATTGAACATCAAAATCGACGGCTACTTATGCGGGTTCAGGTAAATAAATTTAATTTGCAAGTTTCAGGCCAGATGTTTTAGTTAATAATATTGCTCATATAGGAACTTGAAATGCAAGTAAAATCTCATGGTCTTCCGATGTCTGATTTTAGTTTAACATCGTATTCAGCACCAGCACCTAATTCATATTTAAAGCCACTAAGTCCATCGTCTCAAAGTCACCATTCAACGCCTTTGATATCGGACTTAGTTGGGAAGGTGAGTTGATTATGTCTGTGTAGATTCTGTAATTTTCTGTTTTAAAGAGGATTAATTTTCAGATGCCCGACGTTGTATCAGAAGCTGCCACACTTAGCTTAAGCCAAATGGAAGATCTTATGGAGGATGAGCATCCTGTGCATACTGGCGATCCGATGCTATCTCATCACTTGTTAACTTCATCACATTCACCACCTCCAGAAATAACACTCCACCGTTCAAACAGCTGTCAAAATAGCAGTAATGGTGGCAGCTCTCAGCACAGCATTCACAATGGCGATGATCATCACCATAATGGACATCATCATAATCATCCGTCGCCATCGTCTTTACACCATCACGGTGATCCTCTTTTGTCATCATCTCATCATCATTCTGTTGATCTTGGTAGTTGCATAAGCGACTCGATACTCTCCTCAACTCATAATTTGCTGTCTTCACCTCACCGGTCGCACATAGACTCGATTTTATCGTCCCCAGATACCGATTCTTTGGTCAGCGATATTGACATGGTAGCATGATATTTGGCCCCCCTCAAATCCAGTACAGTAAAACTCGTGCGATTATAGGTTATATTTAAAAAGTACGAACTTATTTTAAAAAATCAATTTTTTTGTAAAAAAAGGAAATTCCCTTTCCTAAAAATTACCAGATAATTGCATCGCATAGTATTAGCAATTTTTTGTTGAAAACAAATTTGAAACAATGTGGGAGAGGGGTAGAGTAAAAATTAAAAGGTTTTAGAAAATGTAGTTGTAAGAAGCTAGTTCTACCCATGCGATTGTTTGTTATGATGCTATGATGTTTTCGATGCTAAGAATGTGCAGCAGTTTAGTGCTTCAAATGACCTTATTTGTAAAAACATTTTCATATATCTTATAACATACGTACTAGAAATAGAAGTACTATGAATTCGAAAACACAATGTTGGATTTGTTAAATGTGTGCCTGAACCACAATTGATTGTTTTAAGTTTAACATAAACATTGTTATAGTATATTTTTAAATATAACAGTTATGATTTTAGAGTTTTTTTGTTTATAAACGCATTTTATATCAGTTTGATACTTAACACCGTCGTTTGGAAACCATTTATTACAAAGGAACAAAAGCTGCTAGTTGGAATACCCAGGAACCATAACCAGGCCTTTTAAGAAAGACATGATTAAAATATATTTAGCCTTTATATGTTTTTGTATTTTGGCTTTGGAAACAAACAAAATTTCTTTAGGGTAATCATTAGTAGATCACTAATTTTATTATATTAACAAAACTGTTCTTCGTTTAAACATAAATAAGACTTACGTAAAGTCTTTTTTGTTTTACCTAAGTACTAATTACGTCTTTTTTAAATTATTTTTATTCTTAAAGTACACATTTTGCAGATTTTTATTTTTTGTTAAGTGCACAGTGTCTATTTATTATTTTGCATATAGATACATTTATTTTGCTTTAAATTTTACAATTTCTGTTATCTAATTTAAATTTGCGTATCAATACAATAATAAACACACAAATTCGTTATATGAAATTATACAAAATAAAGAAGTCCGAGCTAGGCACTCTCCCTATTTGTTTCGAACTATGATTCAACCAAGAAATGCCTAAATAGCTTTCGTTTTTAGTTTTAAAAACTCCTTAAAAGTAATTTTAAAGTAAACTTTAATGTACTTCTTCATTTTAAGCAGGTTTCAATAAGAGCATAAGCTAAATTAAGTAAAACATTGCTCTTTGAGTGTACATTCCATTAAAAGTTAAAGATATCTAGAAGTTTAGAAAACAGGAAAATTTTAGAAATGTTTATTTAAGATATTGGCATGTGTAATATAATTGTTCAAAAATATTTTAAATAGGTTAGACGTGGTTAGTTTTCGGTGGTTTAAGTGATAACGTACCTACTTATCCGGATGTCGCACGTACGAATCCCACCGGCGGCGACCCATGGTTGTTTTTTGCTGACAACAGATTACGATAAAAAGAACCCCCATGGACATGGCTTAGTAGAGAAAATGCCAGTGGTTCGGAATCCACTTTAAATTGTAGGTCTACTTGCAATTGTTGTCTCGAATCGGGTGAAGTTCTTCTCCGGCATTATACCCCACGAGGGGTACGGGAACTAGAGAGATTGGGACGTGATAAGTACTAAAATTAAAATTTTCTATTGTCATCAAAGTGATTAGTGCAGACTTTTCTTACGGATGCTGGGTTTTATCAAGCGACGAATGCCTGTATTCCCCACTGGCGTTTTCTGGATGTAGATGCATAAGTAAATACCTGTGCACAGAATTTATTAATTTTAAAGAGAAGTGTCACAAAGTACTTGTACCTTGTTACTTATTGCGTGTGCATTAAGTTCTAATTTGTATTTGGTAGAAGTAATAACAACTTTCACTGTCAATAAAAAACTACACTTTATTCAGATTCAAACTCCGCCTTATAAACTAAATTAATGCCTAATTTACTTAAATACTCAATCAATGAAATTACAATTAAGCATATTGCACTGAGAAAGTCATTTACGTTCTTGACAAATTTACATCTCTCATGTTCACATTTCATTAAATTCTTCGCGCATTTGCCGCGATATCGAATTACATGAAATGTGTTTACGCGATAATGAAATGAAATTTAATTTTTCTCAGTGCAATTGCTTTAACAATTATTACGAATTTGCTAAATATGAACATCTTCCCCAGGATTGAACTCGAGTTCAAACTTCTTCTTCATCGATGTTGATGGTGATTGGTGGTTTTATTGTTCTGGGCCTCGGGATTGTTGCAATTTTCGTTGATTTTTTCCTCGCAATCATTCCATTTGAGACAGATAAAAAAACAAGCTACGCATATTCCTATGATGAGGGCTGCGTAACCTAAGGTGAACTGATGAATGACTGTGTTAGTTAACTTTTCGACTTGATGAAGTGCCAGGATTTACTTCTGCAACACTTGAAGTTCTTCCTGATGATTCGCATACCGTAGTAAAAACTGGTCTGAAGGTGCTAGGCTGTCGGTGTTGACCAAAATACTGAGATTTTTTGTTGGAGCAAACGAGGAAATCATAATACTTGGGTATTTGTTGTACGACCGTAATGTTAGAGATTCCTGTTATAATTCATATTTTTCCTATAGGGCTAAAGTGCCTGTACCATCCACTGTTTCCTGGATCATGGTACTTCCACATACAATGTTTAAAACGGTCGGGGTTTGAAACTCAATTCACATGAGCTAATATTGAATTCCTTTTTATAGATTGGATGTTTCTGTGTGCACAGATGATCAGTTTTATCAATAGATACACATTCTTCGAATTCTTGCTCGGTATGTGGGCAGTATTGATCTCGGTGAAGATTAACAACGACGAAATCGGCGGTAGGTTTAAGTGTCATAAATGTGTTGTTGACAATTACCGGAACAGGTACGACATGGAATATTTCAAACCTTTTGGAAGCGAGCAATTGTAATTTGATTTGGAAAATTAAATACTTAGACGTTGAGCGACCTTCCACTTCTATGAGGTGATATAGTTGAATTAAGTCGTCCTGTTTTGTAGGTAATTTGAATGACGACGGAAGATGGTCCTTAATTGTCGTCATTTCCTCTCTCAGTAGCAGCGAATTTATTTTTCCGTAATGAGCATCGATAATCACATCTAAAATAGCTGCTTGTGCACGTTGATAATTGGATGACATTAATATTACTTCTAATGCCAATGTCGAAGACAGCTCCATCATCTTTTGTTGGTTCAGTTTCTCTGTGAAATTGTTAATGCGATCAATTATTTCATTTATTCGTGAGACTACAATCCTCAGATGGCCCCGGATAGCTTCTTCATCACGCTTTAATACGTTGTAGAATCAATCAGCGATGTCTGGTTTTTTATTAACTGTAGGAGATGTGCTTCGTTGTCTTATAGCCGTTGCCAATAATAGCTGATAGATTTTCTGAGTATTCAGAATCAAGGACGCCAAATAAGGAACTAGCGATATTTCCCCCTATATTCAGCGGAGCTCGTTTCGATCTGATTCTTGAAACTGTAGGTAATAGTAGTTCATTATTGCTATCAATCGCCTTCCTTAATTTAGTGAATTGATTGACAAATATTGAGCAGAAATCCTTCTCTGATAATTGGTTGCATATATACTGTCGTTGGTTTATTCCTTTGTTAAGCATGGTGAACTTTTTCCAGTAGTTCCTCATATCTTAGTATATAATTCCATTCGTTGGAAATTAGATGGACACAACCTAGACTTTCAAAATATATGGCAGGTTGCGAGTTGAAGCGTATTACTTGAATGTATGGTAGGGTCTCCCTATAAGATGCAGAGTGAAACATGCTAGCAGGAGAATGTTTAACGATGAGATTGTAGAGATTCGCGACTTTTTGGATTTCGGTTGATTTTTGTGATCCTCTTTATCTTTATTTTTGTTATACCATGTGGCCAAATCCTAGGGGACAACCCTATGATGCGTTAGCATGGCTTTGGCCGGAAGGGAATTAGAGTAAGGGCAGAAAGCTTGAGTCTTGTTTTTGCCTTGCTGCGAGCTATACAACAGCCCAGAGACAGAGACGATGATCTGGAGACGGATCATGCCATGGTTCCTGGATTCGAGACCAGGGGCCCTATTACTGAATTCGAGTCGAAAAGGTTCTCGATTCGAAAGTGTAAGTCGATTACGTTCTTATTTCGTATTACTGAACTCGTTCGAGTAGGAAGAATAGTGCTGCCCGCGTACAGTTGCAGCAAAACGACCTAATCCGTAACTGGTACAAACTTGACTCATTTGCAATTGGCCTAGCTGTCTAAACAATTCAAATATTTCAAATAAATCTCTTTTGCCGCAACAAATAAAATTTTTTACAAACTTTATTAATCTTTTTTTTGCACAATAGATACAGTAGAAATTTTATTTTCTGAAAGCAGCAGTGAAGAAGAAAATTTAATTTCTATTCGAAAGGAAACTCAAATCCACTTGAGATACCAAATATTATATATTTATGTGATTGTGTGTTACAAAATCGAAAAATAATATTAATAATATATATTAGGTTTGTAAAACTTTTTCGGCTGTCAAAGGACGCACACACACCACATTTTAGATAAAAAATGAAAAAAACAAATCTTGACTTCAGCGCCCCCTACCAATAAGGCAAAAAATAGAAATTAACTAAAAAATTTTTTTTTTTAACTTTAAGAACTAAATAATGTTATAAAAATTTCATGATAATATCTAATAAAGCGGCTGAGAAAAGAATGATTAAAAAAGTGCTTATTGTTTGGTACTTTTTCCGGTAGTAGTACCTTAAATAGGCATTTAATTTAACTGGCTAAAATATGAAAGAATTGTCAGTTCACGGGAATATGGGTGGCTTGCTATTAAAACATCTGGCGAAGCAAAAAACATTTCGTACAGAAACTAAACTAAACTAAAGATTTATGATTATTGATGAAGAAATTGTGGGAGACTTATTTTCCTTAAGGGGCTACATCCAGCCAGAGTGTCAAATTGAAGAGAAAGTTCAAGGTGATTTTTTTGTACAATAAAAAGTGATAATGGGATGGAATTTTTTTTAACAAAAAGTAGGCATAAAGACAATCAATTTATTGACAAAATCATGAAAAAATATTCATTACAAAATTATTTACGTCTAATCAAAAATGTTGACTGTTTTTCACGTCTTCCTAGTGACGGCTCCACAGCACGAACACATAATTTGAAATCACAAAATGAAAATGTTTGCTAAAGGTAAGCATGTGTACAATTGGTTGACGATCTTTGTTTTTTAAATTGAATTCTTAAAAAAAAGGGAAAATCTGTCACTTTAAATACAGTTAAATCTTGCTCAATACCACCCATCTTGAACTTGCTGTTTTTAAGATTCGTAGCAGAACGCAGCTACCACAAATTTTCTATTTTTTTCACTTTAAGTTTTGTTCACTAATACAGTAAGCATCTAAAACAATAATAATTACTTACATTTTGACTAGCTATATTAATTTATCTAAAAAAATCTTGCTTTTCTGTTTATAAGCACATCTACTCGTATGCAACAACGTAATCGAGAGAATACTCGAGTTCGAAGCTGTCAAAAGTACTCGATTTCGACTTCGATAATACCACTTAAGGAGATTCGAATGTAATATCGTTCGACTCGAGTTCGGTAATAAGGCCCCTGGTCTCCCCGTGGGATTTTACAATTGAATTAAAAAAAATCCACTCCGACTCTCGGCAGTTGTCTAGCTCGCAGCAATACAAAAAATAAAACATTCAAACTTCCTCTCTCCCCTTAACTTAGTTCCTTCCGACCTAAGCCATGCCAGCGAATCAAAGAGTTGGCCCTAGGTTTTGGCCGCATCTTTAAAAATTTTTTTTTTATTGGCCGTGAGTTTAGAATGGCGTCGATCTCAGCTGTAACTGTTCTTCATAAGTCAATGCGGTGGAGGCTATCACCTGTTACATTAAGGATTTCGATGACTTTACGGCTGCCTCCCATAGTCCACCTTACTGAGGAGTACGAGGTAGTATAAATTTGAAGTCGGTTCCCTTTCATTAGCACAGTGCGATTATTTTTTTTGAGACTTGTCAGCATAGTTCGCGTTTGCGTGTTCCCTCAACTGGTTTCTTGCTCTTACAAACCTTGCCACCTTATCACAATAGAGTTGCTTGCAGAGCCCTGGAGAGTCAGGAGCGTTTCAGAGTTCGGAAAAAACTGTCGGTAGTGAGATGACTTGCGATTTCAAAATGGACTGCCTTGGTGGCGAAACAGCAGTATATAGCTATATATGATTTTTTTTATACAATAATAACATAGGTACAATAAATTTCTGTGGTTGTTTTTCCTTTTCTGTCTGTCTGAGAACTGGGTGTTTTGCATTGTATGTTAAAGTTGAATTTTCTGGTTTTTCACCTACCCGAATAAGCCCCTTTTCATCGAGAAAAGGAGTGAGGCTGCTTAATGAACTGCTGGAATCAACAATGATAATATAGAGCGCTTCCTCTAAGTATTCAGCTGTAAGGAGGCCGTCTGTGCTATATTTTGTGTCCTTTCTTACTTACAAATCTAATTATATGAGACCCAACTCTTTGTAGTTTTTAAATGAATTGCTGTAGTTGATTTCTGATATCTATGGTACTTGGATTAATGATGCCAGTAGCACTGCCATCCCTTTCTTCTTTTCTAAATTAGTGGCCATATTGCTTGTGAGCCGTGTAAACATGGTGGACCGTAGAAACAAAGATTACTCTGTAGACATTCCTCGGTACACGATGCCTGCGGGTTTTCATTGGAGTTTGTCTCCATTGATCAGGATCTGATAATCGCTGAATTGATGAAATTCGAATGGCGACAAATGTATGATAGGATGAAGATTCTGAATTAAGCCATGCTAAAACGATCTCGGAGTTCGTACAGAACATTAACATTTTATTCCCGGTAGCTTTATGTCTGTGCCTATACAACGAGCCAGTTTGGCTGCTAGCTTTGCTGTACATAACTCTAGATGAGGAAGAGTTGTTGTTTATGATGGAGCTACCTTTGAGCACAGCTTTATGTCTGTGCCTATACAACGAGCCAGTTTGGCTGCTAGCTTTGCTGTACATAACTCTAGATGAGGAAGAGTTGTTGTTTATGATGGAGCTACCTTTGCGCACAGCAAGCGAACGGTAAGTCTGCCGTCGGGATGTCTCGCTCTGATGAATACTGCTGTGCCATATGCTGCTTCCGAGCATTGCTGCGAGCTAGACAACAGCCCAGAGACAGTGGATTATTTTAATTTCTTAATAAAAGCTCACGGGGATACCTAGTCTCGAACCCGGGACCCATGGCATGGTGGTCGTGCAGCTCAACGAATTGATCCAACTCCGTCTCCTGAGGTAAAAAGCTGTTTTATCGCCATTGTATCGACTAAACTGTTTGATCCAGACATGACATCATCAACGTAAAAATGCATTTTGAGGACCTCAGCTCCCATTTCATTTACCAGATGCTCTAGGCACTTGGTTGCCAAAAACGGTGCGGGGGTGACAGTACGAAGTTTAAGATATTTAATTGGTTCACTTGGGTTTTCTCTCTAAACTATTAATTGATATTGTTGAACCTGCCGATAGATTTTCTCGATATCGGAAGTGATGATAAATCTTGGAAATCTGAAACGAATAAGGATTGAAAAAAAATGGCTCTGATTGGTGGGGACTTTGTGGAGTATATCATTCAAAGATATTTTAGAGGAAGTCTTTACTGAGACATGAAATACGACTCGAAGCTGGGTTGTGCTACTGTCCAGTTTAGTCACTCCATTAAGGGGTAGCAAATAATGTAAGCAACCGATTTCTTTTCGATCAATTTCTTTCATATGTCCTAATGCTCCTATTCTCTCATGAAATGCACGTATTGTTTTTTAATATCGGGATGGCGAACAAATTTTCTCTCTATTGACAGTAATCTTCTGAATGTAATATCCATGCAAATGGTAATCGTACTACTTTATAAATCTGCCGTGCTCATTTCATTTTCTGTTTTGGTAGAAATAATCCACACATCTTTGTTCTGTCATGGTCATACTTCCACCTTGTCAGAGGAGTCGATTTCTTCTAACTTTCAAAATCGTTCCAGCTGCGCATCTTGTTGTTCCTTACTGCAAATGCCGCAAGATGCATCATTAGAGCCTTTAGCAGAAAGCCATCCTGCTACTATCCAACGAAGTACAGTTTTTTGCAATATTGGTAGGTAGTTGCCGAGGCTTATCTTTTCAGCAGATATAAGATCAATGAAAAGTTCAGCTTCACTAGTAAATCAATCGGACCGGGACGGCTGAAGTTTGGGTCTCCAAGTTTCATGTTCTTCTGGATGGGCCATGATTCGATGTTAAATGAATACATTGGTTGATACTGTGTAATGTTGGGTAAGATGAAAACTCTTGATCGTATGCTGATAGTGGCTCTGATCGAACCTTCTGCCTGCTTTCGAATTCGATCGACACCCAGTTTTTTAGCTAATCTTTCAGTTATGAAGCTAAGTTGGCAGCCTGAATCTAATATTGCTCTGCACTGAATTGTTTCTCCTTTGTTGCTGCATACTTCGACTGCAACAGTGCCTTAGTAGTATTTGAATTTGCTGAAGATTGGATGTATTTGAAATTAGGATTGTTGGTCTTTGAGTTGAGCTGTTGCCGTTCAAACCTTAGAATATAAAACAAAACAGGAATGGCGATAGCGTATATGAATTTTGTACATCAGCGTGTTTTTTCCAGATGAGAACGAATATCCAAGAGAAAGTGAGATGGAGTGAACTCAAGGGAGGTTATTTCCCAAAACTAATTTCGCTGGCTTTGAATGCGGAGTGTAAGCGAAATTATAAAGTGTTTGAAAGGTTATATAATGTGCTAATTGACTTAAAAACTATTACTAAGTGCAATGGTTATTGTGGACAATTTGTGTTTTACATTTAAAGTTGTGACAAATTCGTAAATATTTATAAAATTAGATAATGAAGTGCAGTGCCCTCTTGTAGAAATAACTCTAAATTTCCAAGAGGTAAATCTTTTTTCATGTTAGTAAACTAGTTTTAATAGTGATTATAATCTTAGTTAATAGTTTGCAGCGATAATTAGAATAATTTATGAATATATCAACTGAAAATAAGTAGTTTATGTTTGCAAAATTAATATACGCATTTGTTTATTTACGAGATGGCAAATGTCAAAAAGCAGACTCACATATTTCACAAACGGTGCAAGAAAACATTACCTGTGGGGGCTTACTCTTAAATTTATTTAAATTTATTTAAAACATTTTAATATTTTTCATTAAAGACGTTCTAGTATCGTCTTAAATTACGTCAAAAATTACTTTAAATAAAAAACATAAAGTGAATTAGTGACTAAGAACTACTTTCAAATTTAATTTCAATGCCCCTCTCCTTGCCTTCTTTATCATTAAACCTGTACTGAACTTCTCACACAAACGCAAATGCTTTCCAACACTACTTGGACGGTGGTCGCAAAATTTCAGTCGTCGCTATTCCTGTTTTGTTTTATATTCTAAGGTTCAAACTAAAGTGAGTAGGTGGGACTCGTATCTGATTGTTGCTTTTTCTTGATTGTGTTCCTGAATCAGCGGATTGGTTCTTATTATCGTTTCGTGAAGCCTCTAAATGTAAATAACAAGGTCTTTTGGCATATTTAGAGCAGCTTCTGGAGATGCATTTAGTTATTGGGTGATCGCTCTTTAGGCAATTGATGCTATCTTATATCTTCTCAGCACATTAAGACGACTGCTGGGTAAAAGTGTTAAAAATTTCTCACGAAAGTATAGCGGGTGATTCTTTTTACACATGACCAGGCGCGGATACAGGAAGGGGGGCCATGCCCCCCCCCCCCCCCCCTGGTGTTATGTAACAGCGCGCTGCACAATCCACCACTTATGTTAATTACGTTGAATTGTGCAGAAATCGAATTTCCGCCAGAATGTAGTAAAAATACAGTTTGCGCTGCAATTGAATAATTCAATGGTGTAATATATATGTATTTATGTAATATATCGATGTAATAAAAACGTGACGGTGTAATTTTATATAAAAGGAGAAAAATAAACTCAATTTGAAGATGAAGATGAATGTTAATTATGTGTCGCTTATTCTTTTGTTAGTTTCCTTTTCGTTTACTTCGTAAGCTCGTGTCAATTGCCAATCCGCTCGACACACATTCCAAGCCGTCCAGTGTATTTGGTGTACTGAAATAGAGTTATAGCAAGGGAAAAACTGCTAACGCGGTATTTTTTGAGGATCCTATGCAAGGTCGCATCACATTCCCAGTACAACACGGATGAATGACTAAAGTCATTGAAAGAAAATTGTGGGAGAGCAGAACAACGAAAATGTTTTCCTGTAGTACAAGCTACATAAAGGAATAGTGAATAACTTTCGATTCCGATTTTTTAAAATAAAAATATAGAAATAAACCGTGCGGAAGTGATTGAAACTCCCTTTAATGAAAGTATGTGCACTTATGATATTGGAAAATTTCTAAATAAAAGTGAGAAATTTAAAGATGACTTAATTTTTAAAGCCTTAGTCGAAACCTGGAATCCACCGGAGGGATATGTTTTTCCAAGTGGTAGCGAAACTTCACACACAAGGAACTTTTAACGTAAATGGTTAATATGTAGATTTTCTGTGGTTGGCATATATTGATATTGAACAAGTTGCTTTCTGTAAAATCTGTGTTTTGGTTTCTGTTTTGTTTTTTGAAGCTGGTAAAGGTAATCAAGTACCAGGTGCACTTAAAACAAAAGCTCTAACAAGATATAAAAATGCTCTTGATGACTTTAGAAAGCATTCCGAACGCGATTATCACAAGCTAGCTGTTTTCAAAGCAGAGATCTTCAGAAAATGTTTTTTAGGTAAACAGGATACCATTTCCTTGCAAATTGATTCTTATAAAAATAAAGCGTATGAAGAAAACAAACTAAAACTAGTGTCTACTGCAAAAACAATCATTTTCTGTGGACGACAAAATATTGCACTCCGTGGTCACCGTGACGATATTACTCCTAAAGAGTAATTGTGTGGTAAAAGTAATGTGTGGTAAAAGTATTAAAGTTTAGAGTAGATGCAGGAGACAAGGTTTTAGAGAACCCTCTTCTCACAGCTTCTAAAACAGCAACTGCAATCAGCAAAACCACTCAAAATGAATTGATTAGTATTTGTGGGAAGATTATTAATGACAAAATTATTGACAAAGTGAAAGAAAGTGTGTTTTTTTCTATTTTGTGTGACGAGACAACTGACATTAGCCATAAAGAGCAAATGAATATTTGCATAAGATACATATATCGACAAAGGAAAGTCTGTTGTTTGCCAAAAGTTTATAAAATTCGTATCTGTAGTTGATTTAAGAGGTGAATCTTTGGCGGATACTATAATGAACTCAATATATGGACTAGAACTAAGTATGGACAATTTAAGACGGCAAGGATATGATGGTAGAGCCAATATGTCCGGTAAATTTCGTGGTGTTCAAGCGTTAATTTTAAAACAGCAGCAAAAAGCTATTTACACTCATTGTGCGGCGCATCGTCTTAACTTGGTTTTGCTTAAATAGTGTAGTGAACAAATAATTAGGAATTTGTGTGATGAAATATGCAACTTTGTACGTGATTCGAAGAAACGAGTTGAACTTTTCAGACAAAAAATTTCAACAATCGTACCTCAGTCAAGATCTCATATTTTATTAAAACTATGTGAGACACGTTGGGTCGAAAAACATGAAGCTGTCTTGCGATTTAATGAAATGTTGATACCCACGATTAATTTCTTAGAAGATGTAATTGAACAATCACATGGGACAATACTTGCTACAAGTAATGGCCTTCTTCATTCTATCCTGAATTTCGAGTTCATTCTTGCCCTAGAAGTGGCAACGCGCATATTTTCAATTACTTTGCCTCTTTTACGACAGTTACAAGATCCATCTGTAGATTTACCCAAATGCTTCACTATGATAAAGACCTTAGTTGTGTTATATGTCAAACTTAAGTAAATTAAATTTGGGCATAATTAATAAATAAAAATGTTATGTTACTGTGTCAGATTTGTAATTTGCACCTCTATTTAGAGTTTGATTTTAAAGATTTTAATTAGGATTTTTATTTTTTGTATACAGTAGTAAAAATTTAATAAAGAAAAAAATTTTTATTGCTGAGTGTTCGTGGTTTGATTTAACTAAAATCAAGTGCCCAAAGATCACTGTATGACATAACAAAAATTACAGAACAGTTGAAACTCTAAAAGCCATTAGAGAAGGCAGTGAATTTAATGTGATGTTCCAAAAAGCGGTACAGCTTTCCCAAGAACTGGACATTGAAGTTAAAATCCCTCGTTTAGCAAATCGGCAAAATCAACCGAATAACATGAAAACAGATGATCCTGAGAAGTACTTCAGAATTTCAGTATTCCATCCCGCAATTGATTATTTTATGTCCGAGATTTCAACAAGATTTTAAGATAAACAAAGTACACCTATCAAACTTCAGTATTTGATTCCAAGTTTTTTATGTGCTCCTGAATCCGATTTAACGTCAGAAATAATGGAAGCAGCTTCTTTTTATGAATCAGACTTACCTTTCGGTTTAGATGATCTTACTGGTAAGTGCAATTACTTTCGTAAACTTTTATAATGATGTACTACAGACGAATCTCGATAAGATAAATCTGAAGAGTTGGAAATTTTTATTTATTGAACGGTTACAAAAAAGATTTTTTTTGAATTCTTCAGGTTGGCCATATGGAAATGTGAATGTTGAACATACCGCTACTCCTACTAAAACCAATACTACTTGTATATTATTTTATTCTTTTCTTTTCTTGCTTAGGAGAATTGACAATGTGGAAAAATTTATGGAAAAATCCGGACGCGGGTAAATCCGCAATCCCAGTGACTGCAATGGAAGCTTATTTGGAAGCATCTGGAGGATATTTTCCAAATATCTGATAGCTTTTGCATATATTGGCAATTTTGCCAATCACTACCTCTACTGCTGAAAGATCATTTTCAACTTTAAGGAGACTGAAAACATATCTGCGCTCCACAATGGGGAATGACCGGTTGAATGGAATCGCTTTAATGAACATCCACAGAAATATTCCAGTGGATGCAATCGAAGTCGTTGATAAATATGCTACAAGTAACAGGCGAAGGCTCTTTGAAAAGCTATAAGTACTGCTAATCTTTTGTTTGTGCTTTAAACATTAAAAATTGAATTTAAATACATATACTTCGTAATGCTGAGTATTTTTAATCAAGATCAATTAATTTTCTGAAAATTTTTGGCTTACTCAGGCAGCGCCTAGGTGAATGCGGGCGACATGAATTGACTGCTCCCTACAGTTATCTCTAGGACTGGTTCACTGTTCACTTACACTTTTTAGTTTTAGTTTAATAATTTTATATATATATACACTTCTGTATTAGTCATTTATGACGAACCTGCTTTGAACAAATAAAGAAATAAACTGTTTTATCTACTGACTGGTCATGATAAATGGAGTGTTTCTCATTTCCCAGTGCTTCTAGTGATCGGAATCACTTTTCTCAGAATATCGACATGCCTGCCATAGTTGAAATCCCTCCCGATGATTTCATTGACGACTCATAGAGTGAGTGAGTAGTCTTGTCGAACCTTTTTATTATTACGTGTACTAGCAGAGGATCCCAAGAGAGTGTCGATATGCCAATGTTGTTCAGACCCTGGACGCATTCATTGTGTCGTGAAGATGTTTTATTGATGCTGCTGAATGATTGGTTGATCTAACAGCTTTAAAAGCAATATACAGTAATCTTTTATTATTATAACGTGAGTTAAGTATTTCCCATGTTGTATAATAGTTGGACTCGCTAACTAGTAAGTGTCGTATTAATGACTTTGCTTCACCAGCTAAAATGCTGGTGGGATTAAACATCTTTTCTGTGTTACTAATTGGTTGCGAATGAATTACTCGGCTGAATATATCATGGTTGTGTGTCCACTTGGCGTAGTTGACATCGAAAACTGGTAGAGTTATTTGTAGCAATTTTAACGTTGGGAGGAGAAAGAAGATAGTGGAGTCCTTCTTTCAGGTCTGCCACGAATAAAAAAAAACGAGAGAAACAGAAGGAAGAGCAACAGGTCTGGTGTCACCTGCTGCTCTTAGCCGCACTGAACCATCTTGAAATAAAATAAAACGCAGCAAAATTTACCCACCATTACGCAATGGTTCAGGCTCGAATCCACCACTTCCCTACACCCGGCTAAGGTGTACGCCCAACCTATAAAGAGGGCTGGAAAAAAAAAATAAACACACAAGAAAATTAAACCATGAGGATAAAAGAGAAGGAGGACAGGGAGAAGAGGCTTCAGAGGGTTCCTGAAAATGAAAGAAAATTAAGCCATTAAATTACAAACTAAGACATATATTCAAGCAAATAAATTCATCTGGCATGACGTCGGTACTGTCAAATAACGGGTTGCTCTAATTTCTATACATATATGAATCCCATTTTAACTTCAAAATCAAACATATTAATAGACTTTAATTCCTAATCATAAAATCGAATCTTATTTAATCTTAAATAAAACATATTGATAGTCTTTAATTTCTAAACGTTAAATCCATTCATATTGAAGTTTAAATCAAAACCTATAATACAAAGAAAAGCTTACGACTTCACGCATTTCACCCGTGCCTACAACTACAAGTCACATACTATGCAATATATGGAAATCGGGTCTCTTGCGATTATATGCAGCTTCACTTCATCGTTCAACAAGTCTATACTGCTAGTGAAGGCAGGCATGGACTCCTTTTACAGGTTCTCTAACACGAAAACTTGACAAAATCCTGTATTAGTTGCCCATAGCCTTACTTGGGAATCCTTAACAAGACTACGCCACGTCCACTGAATTATATGAAGTTGAAATAAGACAAAATAACTATATATATGTGTATATCATGCAACGGATCTTAATCGTTTTTAAATTATGCGGACTTTATTAGTGATACTTGTATCTAGCTAGATGACACCTCCCATTCAATTCGAATACGCGAATGCTAACTTTAAGTGAGGTTCACGAAACCTTATCTTGTAAAACATATAATCAACATTGAGACGACGAGGTGAAGTTAATATTACATACAATAGATAGTGTTAATTATGTCATAAGTAATGAATTTTGCCCTACTAGTGAACTATGTAATTGGCGATTATTGCAAAGTTTAAACTTAAACTGAAAAAAAAACATTCAAAACTGACAACTTATCCAATACTATAGTAACTAAACCGCATATGTTATAATTAGATAATGGAATGTTACAGCAGAAAATTAATTTGAAGGGGCATAGGGCTCCTGTTATTTAAAAATTATTAAGCTTGAGAGTAAATGAAACTAGGGAGATCTTTCACTAAAGAAAATCCTGAATATTTAGTCAACTTAAAGTTTTTTTTTTGCCGCAATCAAGAGTTAATACTAATTAATTTGTCGTCTTCTTAGCTCTGTTATCGTCGATTGATCTGAACCCCGAAAAGATTACTGAAATTGTCAGTTAATATGTAGGAGATACCATTTTTCTGGCATCTTGGGACACTGCCAAGCGTGAATTCCATTTTAGTGACCTCGTTGCTCCTCTCGCCTTGCTGCTTTATATTTTACGTATAAATTTTTATATTTCTATGTACTTAGCTGATCATGTTCCTGTGATCCAACCTGAATTTTGGAGATCCAAATGCTTGTCGCGTACTTAACGCTATTACTTGGGGTTATGGACTAGCCGACGGAGCCTCTATCGATCAGGTGATTGACGGGAAGTCCCTACAAGTTGGAAACACACTCAGTAATTTCTAACTTCCAGTAAAAATTAAAAAAATTTACCCTTTTATATGCATCCGTCTGCTTTGAAGAGATGGAGGGAAAAACAGGTGTACATAAACTACAGACTACACTATCGTCACTGATGTGGCGGTGTTACTTGATTTGGGCCCGAACACCTCGCATCTGGTTAACCTAACTTTTTTATAGTTATTTGCGAGAACACGAAAAGGGAAGAAAGATCACGTTTAAACACAAATGTATTGATATGTACTATTTAGCCCAACTCTGTGGAATGAAATTTGTTTAAAGATAATTTATCCGAGTGTCGATGGCTCGGATAAATAAGGAATTTAAAGAAATGCCAAAATTAAAACTTACCTCCAGCTGCCCATCTGCCCGGATGACACTTAATGAATGGTCTTCTTCTTCCTCAAGAATTGACACTTTCTTCTCGTCCCACCAGAAACAGAGATGTACAGACTGAGAAGATTAAGAAAGGCTAAGATAATTGTTCAGCGCTGCCAACTTCCAGGTGGCGCTGGATAAACGTCAAATTGAAAGTCTCACTTTACAAAGTAGTGCTTCCATGATGTTCGGTTTGTTTCCCTCGATAATGATGATGATCTCGATGTTGTGTTTGGAGATGATGTCGCCTACGCGGAGCCAAAGTTCTTGTACCGTGACACTCTGATTTGTGTTAATACAGTTCTGTACTGTTTTAACAGTGATCTTACGATGATCACGTCGGGGTCACCGCTGGCGTTTTCTAGATGTAGATGCCTAGGTAAATACCTGTGTACAGAATTTGTCAATTTTAAAGAGAAGTGTCGCAAAGTGCTTGTACCTTGTAACTTGTTGTGTGTGCATTAAGTTCTTAACCTACTACACTGTTTAATTTAATTTGTATTTGGTAGAAGTAATAACAACTTTCACTGTTAATAAAAGACTACCCTATATTTAGATTCAAACTCCGACTTATAAACTAAATTAATGCCTAATTTACTTAAATACTCAATCAATGAAATTACCATTAAGCATATTGCACTGAGAAAGTCATTCACGTGAATTATCATGCAGATATTTCAATCACAATGCCTTTTTCTGTATGACATTTACCGTTTTGTATAAATTTTGCACAATTTTGTTTTTATTGTTGACTCTGCAGATATTTTATTTAGCAGGTAAAATTTATAATTAACTATAATAATTACAAGATTAATTACATTTCATTTTGATCAGGAATTAACAGGGAAAGAAGATTCAATGGGCTTCCAATAGTCAGTAAACAGCGTTATGAACCATCCTTTTGGAGTCTCTCCGAACTTTTAGAAGAAAATTTGACACGTTCGCAAAACAGTATATTACAAAAGAAAAAAGACTACAAAAAATTATTCATGATAAATATGAAAAGCCTAAACTAGCATTTTTGCATTTAAAACTAACTTAATAAATATAAAAATATTCATGCATATAAATAAACCTGCACGTTTCAACATTTTTTAATTTTAATATCAAAATCCCGAACACATTAAAATGGTCAACTTGTGAGGGAAATCGCGTACGTAAAATTTTTGCTCATTATTCCTGAGGCAGAAGCCCCATAACAATTTTTGGATATCGAATGTTCCAAAAAGTTCTCGAATGTTCCAGAAAGTTCTCGAATGTTCTAGAAAGTTCAAGATAATTTCTTTGCATAGTTTAAATGCTTCTTGTAGCGGGGAGATAAGGAAATGGCTGGAGATAAGGGAATGGTTGCGTGATTCCGAAGGTCAATTTTGTAGATTGTTTTGTTTTGGCGGCGGCGCGCTAGTATAGATAAGGATGAGTTGCACCTGGGCCTGGATCTGGACCTGAACCTGGATCACGGGTATATAAATGAACGATAAGGGAGCTGGTGACTCTGTAGAAATTAATAATTTCGTGGCAATATTGAGGTCGTTGGGTGATAAGGTTTTGTAGATGAACCTGGGCTCGGGCTGAAGATAAGAGTTTGTTGTTTTGTGTTTTTACTATGCTGTATATTTTCGGTGGGAGCTTTTACTATGAGTGATGATAAAATAAGTTGCTGGTGTAGGATTACGTAATTTGGGCAGTAATATATCTTGAAGTCAATGGATTTCCGAGATATTGAGTATGGTCAGTGTTCGCGATTCACGTTTGCTGAAATAAACGTTAAACATAAACAACATAACACATTCAAAACATCAACACTTTCCACATCACACCAAACCCAACTTATTCGCACAATGCAGCGGACTTACCATGCAACAGTCGTACCATGCAAATTATCGCAATCATACATCGTTCAAATCTAAAATTTTAGAGATAAGCTAATTAGCCTAACGCATTGTAATTTTACTTGCATCGGTCACTCTAAAACAAATAACATTATTGTATTGTATTGTATCAGAGTAGATATTACAGTTAGTGTTTTGCAAATCATTTTGTGTTATCACATCGAACACTTGCAGTTTGGTCATCTAATAGTGAAGTCAGTTAATCTGTAGTTAAGATCTGTAGTTAATTTTGCCGTCATTAAAGCACTTTAAATATATCAAGTTGTGCGTTTAATTTCAAGAAAAACACATTTAATCACAAAATAACAAACAGTCAGTAATTAGTAATTATTAAGTTAAAATTGTGATGGAAATTTTCTATATATTTTCTGGAAGATATTTGTGAAATAATTTCACATTTTGTGCTAATGATGAATTTACAGGGAAATTGCAGAGAAATTAATGTGCATTAATTTTTTATTCTTTTCTTAATAGTATTTATTAATACAGATTTCACCACTTTGAGTAAATGGGTGAAGACTGTTTTTATTGCTTTTGCAACTTTTTATTGATCATTCTTATGATATCACTTGTTTCCAAGTTTTAACATGTTCTCAATAATGTAGTTTTAAAAGGAAATTGCGGTTTTTAATTTTTTCAAAAGGATATTGTGGTTGCTGTTTACATCCCACTCTAGTTCTATTATATTCCCACTTCTTGTATAAATATCAAGAGTTCTTAGGTAGTCTTTTAGTATTTATAGTGAAGTCAACCAGTGAAATTGTCGCAATCAAAATTCGTGTTCTAAGTCAAATTAAAATAATAAATTTTGGGTCATCTCCTTACAAAAAGAAAATATTTTAAAATGTATCAACAACCTATCAACGAAGCAGTCATCGAAGTATTGGAGGAGCTAAATTCTGCAAAATGTTAAGCCTGCACTCGCTGTTAAAAATATGCAAGAGTCGCAGAATTACAAAATCATAAGTTGCAGAAGAACAATAACAAAATATGGACCCAGGATCCTTTTAGAACTGTAGAGTTAGCATGTTTTTTGCCGCCTGATTCGACGCTAAAATCACTGACCGTTCAATTGACAAAATTAAAGATGGAGGCTTCCTTGTTGAAAGGAAAGCAGCAGGTGGCAGCTATTTTAATTTAATTTTTTCTAAGATAAAACCTGGCACTGGCTATTATTTAAATTTATAAATAAATAAAGTACTTTTATTAAATGTATGTTTCATTCCACTTCACCTTACAATCATTTCACTCTAGAGTTTGAAAATAGTAAAAGTTATTTACAGGCTAAAAATTGAATCAAAAATGCAGGAGGATGGTATAAATATGACAACTTCATAAAATTTAATGAATTCTCGACATCACGTCAACATGTTAACACTAAAAATTAATAGACGTTCAGTAAATCTTTTGTTTTTATCACTATGCATTTTGCATATCAATAGTTTGCCGATCCCGTTAAGTGTAAACCTAATGGACAAAAGTAGCAGCAACTTAGATTTTGCGCTCACTCTACCAAATAATGACTCTATTCAAATTGGCTTAACTTTTATACTGATAACTTACAACAATTCCTATTACTATATCAAGGACTACTACGATTGATAATCCTAAAAAGAAATTTGTTTCTATTGACGAGGCCATTGAAGGTTTCAGGCAAGAGCTATTAAAGAAATAAATGGATATTGCAGGAATTATTGAGAGCAAGGATATCTTTTATAGGCACTTTAAGCTTGAATTCGATGACGAAACTATGCTAACCATTCGTTGTACATATGACAGTAATTACGTAACTCGCTCATTAAAGATATCATGCTTTGAATATCGCGAGTTTGAAACTGAAAGAATTCTAAGTAATGGTGAAGTAGAGATGGTGAAACAAGTTGATGCTAATTACAAAAGCGATGTGGAATTTGTGAATTTAAGAGGAATGAAGCAAACATATCAAATGAATATTTCAAAATAAGCAGCTATAAAAGAAAGTGTAATTCATTTTTTAAGACAGTTAAAATTGAGGCACGATCATACAAAAATAATTTTGGTTTGCAAATTAATTGAATTAACGGATTATAATGAACTTGTTGCTCTATATAAAAAGCTAGATTTATTAACTCCTGGTATTGTAAGGCCAACAAAGTAGACATTTGATTATACAGGGTGTTTCAGATCTGACGTGCCAAAATGAGTGGGGTTATAGATCTCAACTAGATAAACAGAAAATTGTATGGCAGGGGGGATTTAAAGCGTTTGGAAGTTACAGGTTGATTCATAAATTTCAGTTTTTCATGGTATGCACTTTACTCTTTTATTTTTATCTCTTGATTTATCCAACACAGCCACATCAAACAAAGGAGTTGTGGGCTGAAATGGTGGCTTGTTCCTCCTTGATGATGCATCCGTTGTGCAAGTTGAGGATACCGGAACGACTGTGTCTCCGCATACAATGTTGATGGTAGATTCCTCCTTCATGACATATGTCCAGTGGTCAGGATTTAATAGCTGAATCCATCGCACGACTTGAGTCGTTGTGGTAAGCTTGCATGTACTAAATGCTCATAATGCACAATGCTCATAATGCACAAATGCTCATAATGGATCCCTTTCAATATAATGGATGATGCTGCCTGCACATGTTACTTGAATGGCTTGCAAAGCTACACATCCCTAATTCTTGCTCTGGTAAGGGGTAGTACAGATCTCTGTGCAAATTAATTATCAGAAACTTGGATGCTGGTTCAACAATGACGAATGTATCATTCACACGAAATGGTACAGGTACGATTCGCAGAAGCTCGAACTGTTCATTGGAAAATAATGGCAGCTTTATTCTGAACAATATCTGATTTTCAATTACAGCTCCCTCGATTGTCATTAACTGGTATAATTCGGGTAAGCTGTTCTGGTTTGCTGGTAGCCTCAACGTTGGTGGCAAATTCTCTTTAATTGTTAACAGTTCTGTCCGTAGCTGGTTCGGTGATAATAATTGTGGGTTAACTTTGCCGTGGTGGGTGTCAATAATGACGTCTATTAGCAAAGTCTGAACACTCTGGTAAGCATTAATTGTGAACATTAGATGGATACAGAACATATTAAATAGTTCAGTATATCGCTGTTGTCGTAGCTCTTGCTTTATGGTGTTGATTTCAGTGAGGGTTTTGCTGATGTGTATGTCAACAGCGCGTAGTTGGCTGTCTATAATCTTCTGAGATTTCTTCATGATATTGGCTGTTGAATCAATAATATACGTCTGGTTTTTAATCAACTGTAGCAGGTGTTGCTCGTTGCCCGGAATGTTTTTGATGGCATGGTTCATCTCTTCTGCATAGGTTGAGTCGAGTACACCGAATAGGGAACTGGCAATGTTTCCTATGATGTTCAATGGGTCGCGTCTTGTTCTGACCTTTGGCTGGTGAGCAAGTAGTTGGTTGTCCCCTTTGATTTGTGCAACTGTGTGTTGAAAGTCTTCAATAGTCTGCCCGCACCAGGATTTGTTTTTCAATAAACTGCAGATGTGGTTCAGCTGGCTGATCTGGTTTTCTAAGTTGTCAAATTCTTTCCAGAATGTGGTCATGTTGTAAAACACAACTAGACTCCACTCGTTCGTGAAGAGGTGAGCTGCGCCCATCGCTTCGAAATACAACCCAGGTTGTGTAGCAAACGGTTGTATAGTGATGTTGATTGCAAACGCTGGCAGAACAGCGCAGAGCTAAACTGATTTGGTTCAGACAACGGCGTCTGGTGTAGTCAGAAGGTCCTGGGCGTCCTGTGTCTCTACTTGCGCTTCTCCTCTTTCGCTTGGATGGTGGTTGAGGGTTTTGGATGCCGGATGGTCCGGGTTTGTTTCGATCTGGCTCTCTGGAAGGGCTTGGGGGCTCTTTGTCGCTCATGGAATCATCTCGTGTAATTCCTTCTGAATTGTCCTGCTCTACGGGCAGTGGTGCCATTTTGTGTATCGGTCGCCTCAGAACTCCGTTACTAGTTTTGACGTCGGCTACACGGACACGACCATCATCTCCCTTGATGCATTTGATTATCCTCGCGAGGGGCCATTTTAGGACTGGCAGATTCTCGTCCTTTAGGAGGACCATGGTGCCTGGTTCAACATTCTGGATTGGGCGATTCCATTTGTAGCGATGCTGTAACTCGTTGAGATATTCACGAGTCCAACGAATCCAGAAATCGTTCTTTAATTGGGAAATCATTTTCCATCTTTGGAGTATTTTCACTGACAAGGGCTCAGTTCTTTGGTCGATTACTCCTGTTAAAGGCTCACCGATTAGGAAGTGTCCTGGTATAAAGGCAGAGAGATCATTTGGATCGGATGACATTGGCGTCAATGGCCTGGAGTTTAATATCGCCTCAATTTCGACCATGATGGTTTCTAGTTCCTCATAGGTAGTGGAAGCCTTTCCTATGTTTCGCTGCAATAAATGTTTCGCCGACTTAACCTCTGGATGTGCAGAACTTACTGATTTGTTGCTCTGAGCTCTTTGAGTAAATGGTCTCTTGTAAATCTCGCAACTGATTCCAAGCTCCGACAAAATTGGTGGCATTATCACAATGCAAGTGTCGGCAGTTACCTCGTCGACCAACGAAACGTTTAAGGGCAGCTATAAAGGCCTCCGTGGTTAAGTCGCTGACTACTTCTATATGTAATGCCTTCGTGGCGAAACAGCAAAATATCGCGATATAGCACTTCTTGGGTTGCTTCCCTTTGATTGTGTAATGTATTCCCAATGGACCACAAAAATCTACTCCTGCGTTGATAAATGGTCGCGCTGGTTGAACTCTGCTTGGTGGCAGATTCCCCATAAACTGGTTTAATAACTGGGGTCTGGATTTGCAACATCTTACACATTTATGGACTATGTTTCTTGCAAGTGTTTTGCCTTGGATTGGCCAAAATCTTTGCCTAACGATTGACAACAAGGCCTGAGGTCCTGAGTGGGCATGCTTGGTATGGATATGAGTCATCAATAAGGTTTAGGGGGTGCAAATGAGGTAACAGCATTGGATGTTTGGCGTCATACGGTAACGTGGATGCCTCTAGTCGACCTCCCACTCGAATGATGTTATCATTATCCAAGAATGGAGATAAAATCTTAAATACACTTTGGTTGTGTACTTGATGAGTTCGCTGTAGCGATCTTATCTCTTCTGGAAAACCTTTCTTTTGGACTTCAATAATTATCACCCTCAATTCATCGTCTAGTTCTGAAGCTGATAGCTGGGATCTCTGCCTATTATCCTTGGTTTTTTGGCGAATGTTTTTCGTAAATCGAAGTACGTACGCCATTACTCGCTGAAGGTGGCTGAACGAATTCCTGGTGTCGATCAGATCGATTGGGTGAATTGGAATGCGAGAAGTTGTTAGCGTGGTTGCTCGTGGGTGCCGTTTTTCTAGCTCTCTCTTTATCAATGCTCTTGATTGGCCAAGCTTCTTCTGGTCCATGTAAGAACAGTGGTCCATAGAACCACATGGTGGAGGTCCTCAATCTTTTTGGATGCACTCCTCTAGACACTAAATCCGCTGGATTTTCCTTGGATGGAACATTTCTCCAATGATTCGCTTGCGTGAGTTCTTGGATAGCGGATACTCTGTTTGCCACGAATGTGTGATATGAAGCTGATTCTGAATTTAGCCACGCCAAGACTATCTCTGAATCAGTCCACATGGTGTATGGAATGTGGTTCCATTGTAGATCACTCTTTATTCGGTGCAGTAGCTCTGACGCTAACTTGGCTGCGCATAACTCTAGTCGTGGTAATGTGGTTTTCTTTACTGGAGCCACTCTGGATTTGGCACACAGCAAACGTACGCGTATAACACCTTCTTGATCTATTCTTCGCACATACAGGGCAGCGCCGTATGCCTTCTCTGAGGCGTCTGAAAAGGTGTGTATCTGGATTATTTTTAGTCTGGAGCTTGAAATAATATGTCTGGGCACCTTGATTTCATTCAACATCTGCAAGGATTTTCTGAAAGTCATCCACTGGGTGTGGAGCTCCATCGGCACTGCTGCGTCCCAATCCAACTTTAAACTCCACAATTCTTGAAGGAATATCTTGGCTTTCACAACTACAGGGCCCATTAGGCCCAATGGGTCGAACAGGTGAGCTATCTCAGATAGGACCCTTCTTTTGGTTACTCGTCTTGGTTCGTCTTCCCAATTCGTTTTTATGGCAAATTCGTCTGTTTTTGGTAACCAAGTTACTCCCAATGTCTTGACCTCGCATTCATTTTGGTCATTTATTTCAAACTGGACAGCCCTGTCTTCAGGACTGAATTGATTTACTAACGAGGGGTGATTGGAACACCATTTTCTAAGATTGAAGCCGGCTGACTGGAAAACTGACTTGAGCTGGTGTTGCGTGTCTAGGGCTTCTCTCAAGGTATCCGCTCCTGTCATCACGTCATCGACGTAACAATTGCGTCTTATGGTTTGAACAGCCAGCGGATGTTGGTTTGCCTGTGCTGCTAGCTGGTGAAGGCATTTTATGGCTAAATATGGTGCAGTTTTCACACCATAAGTCACTGTGCTTAACTGATACTGCTGTATTGCTTGCGTTGGCTCTTCTCTCCAAAAAATCATTTGGTATTTTCTATCCGTTTCGGTCACCAGTATTTGGCGATACATTTTTTCCACATCGGCCGTGAATACAAATCGTGGGGTTCTAAATCGTATCAACACTGAGAATAAGTCTTCTTGGATCGATGGGCCAGTGTACAGAATATCATTTAGAGATACATTAGTAGACGTCTTGGCCGATGCGTCGAATACTACTCTGAGTTTTGTTCATTTGTCCATTTTAATCACGCTATGGTGTGGTATGAAATAATTTGGATTAGTGATCTCAAGATCTACTGGTTGCATGTGACCGAGTTGTATGTACTCTCGCATAAACTGTTGGTACTGGACCTTTAGCCCAGGGTTCCTTGCCAATTTTCGTTCCAAGGAATGAAATCTCATTAAAGCAATATCCTTGGATTCCCCCAGCGAACCGTCCTTCTTCATTCCTTCTCATTGTTCTGGTAAAGCGTGCTTCACACTCCAACTCAGCTGAAGTCATTCTTGATGATAATGCTTCTGTTTGTTCGAGTTTCGAGAATCTTTCCACTTGTTCCTCGAGTTTGGCCTGATCATGAGTACAAATACCACAATGAGGAATGGTCTCATTGCGCTGCTCAACTCGCCCAGCCACGACCCATCCGAAGATTGTATTCTGAAGCGTTGGGAGTTTGTTTCCTAGCCTAATCTGTCCAATGGTGAGCAGCTGAAAGTATAACTCAGCTCCAATTAGCATGTCAATCTTGTCAAGACGGTTGAACGCTGGGTCTGCTAATTGAACATTTTTTGGCCATGATGCAATGTTCAGCCGACACGATGGTTGATCTTTGGTGATCTGTGGTACGCTGTAGGCTTCCAATCTGCTGGTGAATTCTGATGTTCGAGATTTAATGGCGACATTAAGGCGATACTGGGGCTTCTGCATTGCCTTCCCAATACCTTGTACGGAAATCGGTTTCGAGATTGGTTGTATTTTAAGTCTTTCGGCTAAGTTTTCGGTAATGAAATTCAGTTGAGAGTACCGCTCTGCAAGGAATTTCCCTTCCATTGTTGTCGAGTACGTTGAGCAGGACCGTGCTCAGCAGAACATATACATCTGGTTGGTCAACTTGCGTTGTTAATGTGGTCAAATGGGATCCTTTGAAATGTGGTGATAATGGTCTATTACCTGTGTATTGTGACGCATCACCACCGGCTTCACTGTGCAATTTTGACAGTTGGTATTTTGGTTGATTGCCTGGGGTACAGTTTGTGTGCACCAGTGAATGATGTTTATGTGGACACTTTGGACAACCTCGCAAGGTGCACTTAACAGCTGTATGGCCAGATCGCATGATTTGGCGATAAACTCTCTGCATGAATATAATTGGTGAGGCTGCTTGCAAATGATGCATTGGTTTTGCATGGTGGTTGATACGAGCGAAGATGGTTTCATAAACTTATTCCTTTGGTAGTCTTCATGTAGTTTTCCCTTGGTGCCAAGTGCCTCTAATGCCTGGAATCGTGTCTCCAAAAAATGGAGGAAGTCTCCTAATGTTTGCAACTCCTTTGGGCGAGCCAATGATTGCTCATACAAGGCATGGGTATTCCTGTCCACTTTTTTCAATAATATGTGCAGAATAAGCGGTCCCCAAGTGGTGGTGTCGACACTGAGATTTTGGAGGCTCATCATACACTCCTGGGTGGTGTCATGCAGAGCCTTGATGCCATTAGCACTTTCTACAGACAATGATGACTGTTACAACAATTTGTTTAGCAAGGCGTTTACAAGGAGTCGACTATTCTCGTATCTGTCCATTAGCACTTTCCACGCTGTCAAGTAATTTCCGTCCGAGAATGGAAGATGCCGAATCAGTCACTCAGCCTCGCCAGTTAGATTGGTTTTCAAGTACCACATTTTCTGGAAGGAACTCATTGGCTGGTTGTGGATCATTTGGCTGAATAAGTCATGAAACTGGCGCCATTTAAGGTAGTCGCCATCAAAACTTGGAAGTGTTATTTTTGGTAGTTTCATGGTGGTTGACATGGGAGATGGTAAAGTTATCGTGGAGGACTCGCTTGCAACCTGATTAAGGACGAGTAACGCGTCATGGACCTTGCTTTCTAATTGAAGGAATCTGTCATCCTGATATCCCATTTCTGTAGGATTTTCCATCGCCTCATAAATGTCTTGATGGTGTTTCAACACTCTTTCCCAGATAGTGGTTAGATCCTTGGCATATAATTCGCAAGTGACTCCTGTTTTTCCTTGAGAATGCCATGGCAAGGCGGCAACTCTTCCCAAACAACGCTGAACGGAATTGGCTTCTTTTCCTCGTCGAAGCAATCTGGGTATTTGGGCAGAGGTTGGATTTATCTCCAATCGATCTTCTTCATCTTTGGAAAATTGCTTCATGCACTCAGGCTTGGCATCTGCTGGCTGGTGAATAGTAGACACTGGTGTTGCAGGCTCTTTCTCTATCCTTTTTGGGTTGGTGGCATCGTTATCTGGTGCTGACTTGTGGTACTTTGGGTTGGCGCCTTGGGGCTTCATAGTTGGGATAGATGGTGATGTTGCTGGTATTCCTTTTTCCGCTCGTTCCGGATTCGTGGATTTTGGCTCATCCGACACTTGGATTTCTGGTGCGATGAGATGGTAATCTGATGTCTGGAGACTGCTAAGCTTGTCGGTGAATTCTTCCTGGTACTTCTCATACAGATCCTTCATGTTATTGTAATAGTCTTTAGTAAAGTAGGCATAGTGTTTCGCTTCTGGATGGTCAATGCGGATTTGGTTATCCTGGTCCACGAAAATACTCCAGTAGCCTTCAAGTTTGGCAATCCTGGTCTTGAAATAATTGGTATCCCTTCTGGCTTGGGGATCCTTCTTATAATTCATCAGGAGCCTTTCAATTTCTCCGCCTACTTCCTTTTATCTGGCAGCTAATGCGTCCATGGCGTGTTTTGGGCTAACACAGAAGAAGATATTTTTTCAGTTTCCTCTTCTGCTGACGAAGCGTTTCAATGCTCCAATAAAGGCGTCACTTAACAGGTCACTCACGACTTCGATGTGTACAGCCTTCGTCGCAAAGCAACAGAATATGGCAACGTATGCTTTCTGGGGTCTTCTATTGCCTCTTCCCTTGAAGTGGATCAAAAATGGACCACAGAAATCTATTCCGGTGTTCATAAATGGGCGCGATGGTTGAATTCGGTTGGCTGGTAAGTTGCCCATCAGTTGTTTCAATAGTTTCGGTTTGTTCTTTACGCAACGCACACAATTTTTAACATTCCCTTTACTGGCCAAAATCTTTGCCTGGTCATTGCTAGTAATGCCTGGGGTCCTATATAATGAATATTAATGTGAACGTTTTGCATTAATAGTTTTGTAATGTTGTGTGCGTAAGGTAATAGCATGGGATGTTTGGTATCGTATGATAGGTGCGCTTGTTCTAATCGGCCTCCTACTCTTATTTTGTCCTTGTCGTCAACAAATGGACTTAGGCTGCTTATAGAGCTTGCAGTGTTCACTGCACCCGAAGCCTTCAATTGTGCCAATTCTTCCGCAAACCCTTCCGCTTGCGTTTTTTTTATTATTACTTGTAATGCTTCTTCCAGCTCGTCAACTTTTAATTCTGATGTGTTCCTTTCCGTACGTGGCCTTCGCGTATTCCTTACAAATCATAGGACGTACGCAATGATTCTCTGCAAGTGCTTAAACGAATTTTGATGATCGATGACCTTTCTTTATGGTTGTTTCTGTTACCAGGATGGGCATTAAAGCCCATTTTTAATAACAAACGTATACTCAACAGGTTACGGAATTGGAACCGTATTCCCTTTCAAAATAATAAGTATATTAAAATAAATTAATATAACTTAACATTTTTCGGCTTTCGCCTTGAACTTAGGACCGACTAACTCGTGATCAACCACTGTTCACACGAAACCCTTCTCCACTTCAGTCCTCCAAGGTCTCATTCGATTATTTGCTACTACCACCAAGATCTGTACCAATGGTGGCTCCATGCAGGTTTACGCCAAATACTTCTACGCACACCATTGTACCCTCCTACTCATTAAAGTTTCAAAATTTATAAAAAAAAATATTTAATATAATGCACTGTATAAATCATATACTTTAACGGTGATGTATAGGCATACAACTTGAGCGCCATCCATTTAAAGGGCTAGTTGCTTCGGCAGGTGAGTTGTTGCACACTCCTTAGCGGATTACGACTTCCATGTCCACCGACCTGCTGTTTTAAGCAACCAACGCCTTTCATGGTATCAGTATGAGTTGTTAATTTGGGCGCCTTAACATCACGTTTGGTTCATCCCACAGCGCCAGTTCTGCTTACCAAAAGTGGCCCACTGGGCACAATATATCACAACCTAAACCTTCATATCAAGAAAGGTTAGGTTCTTACCCATTTAAAGTTTGAGAATAGGTTAAGGTCGTTTCGGCCCTAAGGCCTCTAATCATTCGCTTTACCAGATAAGATTATTTTATATAATAATTAATTGCACCAGCTATCCTGAGGGAAACTTCGGAGGGAACCAGCTACTAGATAGTTCGATTGGTCTTTCGCCGCTATACTCAATTCTGACAATCGATTTGCACGTCAGAACTGCTTCGGTCTTCCATCAGGGTTTCCCCTGACTTCAACCTGATCAAGTATAGTTCACCATCTTTCGGGTCACAACATATATGCTCAAGGTACGCTCTAGTTAGAGGCATATATAATATATAAATATATTAAAATGCATAACTATATAGAACGCCCCGGGATGGAATATATATATTAAAATATATATAATTGATCCCATTAAAAACAGTTAAGTTAATTATGCCTTTAGGTTTTAAATACCCAATGACTTGCACACATGTTAGACTCCTTGGTCCGTGTTTCAAGACGGGTCCCGCAGGTATCCTAAATCTATAGCATTGTTAATCATATAAACGCATATAATAAAAAAAATAATATGTGATTATTCTTATATTATAACATATGTGTAATATGTAAGCGTTATATATATAAAAATCTGTCAATAATTTATCTGTAACCGTATTTAAATTGGATTTTATATATATTATAAATAAATTTATAATAAAATATAAACTGATCCAAACGGAACTTATGATAAATTTTTAATTATATTAACAGATTACAATGTCCTTATATGAAAAAATTGCACATCATTTACACATTAAATAATATTAATGCATTATTAATGATGAATTTTTCATATTGGATATTTAGGTTCATCGGGCTTAACCTCTAAGCAGTTTCACGTACTATTTAACTCTCTATTCAGAGTTCTTTTCAACTTTCCCTCACGGTACTTGTTTGCTATCGGTCTCATGGTTATATTTAGTTTTAGATGGAGTTTACCACCATATTAGTGCTGCACTATCAAGCAACACGACTCTTAGGAAATATCTTCTAGTAATCATTAACGTCACCTACGGGCCTGGCACCCTCTATGGGTAAATGGCCTCATTTAAGAAGGACTTGAACTGTTAATTTATCATACTAGATTATAGATATTCCATACACTGCATCTTATATTTGTTAATATAACAAAATAACTTAGTGCTGAACTTGATTTCTTTTCGCTCGCCGCTACTAAGAAAATCCTAGTTAGTTTCTTTTCCTTCCCTCATTAATATGCTTAAATTCAGGGAGTAATCTCATATGAGTTGAGGTTGTTTAAAAAAATAAATTATCTTTTATATAAAACTTTAATTAAATGAGCTATTCTCTAAATAAAAAATTGATTTTATATCTAGATATGCTATTTAAACATTTGATTTAAATAAAAGCATAAATATATTTAATTATTAATATTATAAAGAATACTTTAATATTCTTTAATAATATAACATGTGCTATAAAAGAGATAAATTAATATCTCTTTTAGCAACTTTACAAAGAAAGTCTTACAACCCTCAACCATATGTAGTCCATGGAGCACTTTAAAATAAATTAGAGTACATATAGCATGAACTGCAATATGCGTTCAAAATGTCGATGTTCATGTGTCCTGCAGTTCACACGATGACGCACAGTTTGCTGCGTTCTTCATCGACCCATGAGCCAAGTGATCCTCCGCTTAGAGTATAACTTTTTAATTTTGTTTATTTATGTCAAATATTTTAAATAATGAATATATAATTATATGTTGCGAATGTCCAAAATTTATTATTTCTAATAAATCTTTACTAAATAAGTACAACAAATTATACATTGTTTGTGGCGCAATTAAGTTAATTAAATTAATTAATTAACCAGGGGGATGTCCCACAACCCCTTAACCGAGAAGATCTGACAACTTCTTCAGTTTTTTTAAGCAATTTAGCCCATGACGTCCATCCAAGTAATACTAGTATGGATAGTCACAGGCTATTCTTTATTTGCAACTTTATTTTGCTAATAACAAGATAAAAATCTTCTTAAAGCAACTTAGCCTGTGACGTCCATCCTAGGAATACTAGTATGGATAGTCACAGGCTTGCTATTTATGAATTAATCAAATTCATTCTTTAAAGGAAAGGATAATATAATATCGATTCTAGTTATTATAGTAAATATGTTTTATTGGAAGTTTCATTAACTTTAATGATCCTTCCGCAGGTTCACCTACGGAAACCTTGTTACGACTTTTACTTCCTCTAAATAATCAAGTTTGGTCAACTTTTGTGAAACATCCGTAACACCAAGGCGTCACAGAGATCACGTCCGGAGACCTCACTAAATAATTCAATCGGTAGTAGCGACGGGCGGTGTGTACAAAGGGCAGGGACTTAGTCAATGCGAGTTAATGACTCGCACTTACTGGGAATTCCAAGTTCATGTGAACAGTTTCAGTTCACAATCCCAAGCATGAAAGTGATTCAGCGGTTTACCCGGACCTCTCGGTCTAGGAAATACACGTTGATACTTTCATTGTAGCGCGCGTGCAGCCCAGGACATCTAAGGGCATCACAGACCTGTTATTGCTCAATCTCATTATTGCTAAACGCAATTTGTCCATTTAAGAAGCTAGTGTCCGTATTAATGGGACAAACAAACAGGTACGACTCCACCCAATATAAACAAAATCAGAACAGTCCTACATTTGCATGTAGGGGTGCTGTTAAGCCAGTTATATCAAGGTTTCAACATCATAATCCTGAATGCATCTATTTAACATATTTGAGTCTCGTTCGTTATCGGAATTAACCAGACAAATCACTCCACGAACTAAGAACGGCCATGCATCACCACCTATAGATTCGAGAAAGAGCTATCAATCTGTCTTACTCATTTATATTCGGACCTGGTAGGCTTTCCCGTGTTGAGTCAAATTAAGCCGCAGGCTCCACTCCTGGTGGTGCCCTTCCGTCAATTCCTTTAAGTTTCAGCTTTGCAACCATACTTCCCCCGGAGCCCAAAAGCTTTGGTTTCCCGGGAAGCGACTGAGAGAGCCATAATAGTAGCTACACCCAATTGCTAGCTGGCATCGTTTATGGTTAGAACTAGGGCGGTATCTGATCGCCTTCGAGCCTCTAACTTTCGTTCTTGATTAATGAAAACATCTTTGGCAAATGCTTTCGCTTAAGTTAGTCTTACGACGGTCCAAGAATTTCACCTCTCGCGTCGTAATACTAATGCCCCCAACTGCTTCTATTAATCATTACCTCTTGATCTAAAAACCAATGAAAGTAGAACAGAGGTCTTATTTCATTATTCCATGCACAAAATATTCAGGCGTTTGAAGCCTGCTTTAAGCACTCTAATTTGTTCAAAGTAATTGTACCGGCCCATAACAACACTCGATAAAGAGCACTGAAGCGGGTATAAATAGGAGTTATATATATTAAATTCAATAAATTGAAAAAATATATATTAGAACTCCACCGGTAATACGCTCGCATAACATAAGGTAACGTACGAACCAATACTTTAGTTGTACTACCCGTATGGAGCACAGATTCAACTACGAACGTTTTAACCGCAACAACTTTAATATACGCTATTAGAGCTGGAATTACCGCGGCTGCTGGCACCAGACTTGCCCTCTAATGGGTCCTTGTTAAAGGATTTAAAGTGTACTCATTCCAATTACACGGCCTCGGATATGAGTCCTGTATTGTTATTTTTCGTCACTACCTCCCCGTACTGGGAGTGGGTCATTTACGCGCCTGCTGCCTTCCTTAGATGTGGTAGCCGTTTCTCAGGCTCCCTCTCCGGAATCGAACCCTAATTCCCCGTTACCCGTTGCAACCATGGTAGTCCAAGATACTACCATCAATAGTTGATAGGGCAGACATTTGAAAGATCTGTCGTCGGTACAAGGCCATACGATCTGCAAATTATCTAGAGTTCAACCATTATTACGATCCCCTAAGGTATCGCTTGGTTTTAGCCTAATAAAAGCACACGTCCCAAAGGTCCGTGTTTATATTGCATGTATTAGCTCTAGAATTACCACAGTTATCCAAGTAACTGTTAACGATCTAATAAACCATAACTGATATAATGAGCCTTTTGCGGTTTCACTTTAGAATTGTTTGTACTTAGACATGCATGGCTTAATCTTTGAGACAAGCATATAACTACTGGCAGGATTAACCAGAATAGTGTTCACATTTTGTATTTATATATATTGTAATAACAATATATATATATTATTATTAATTATTTAATTAATTTATTTATCTACTTTCACAATTTACATATTGTAAAAATAAATTTATTTATTCTTTCAACAACTTTCAATATATTTTTAGATCTCGTCTAAATTTTTTAGAAGGGTTTATTTAACCCCTTGTGGCTTTCTTATAATAATAAGTTTTAGCAAATCAAAGAGCAACGTTTTTTGAAATGAGAAATTTTCTCATATATAAGTTGACTATATAAGATCATCTCTATATTTCTATAAAATCGATCATAGTCGTACCTGGAGAATATTTTTTACAAGTATTACTGAAACACTTGATTCAGACAACAGTCCATACAATGGTTCTGGGGAACCAACTAGCTAAACTAATACAATCATCACATATGAAAATAAGTCTGAAACTTATGATTCGATATGTACATGCACATTTTTTGTGTTATTGTAAAAATTGCTTTAAAGTGCTTTCTATGCAAATATAGAGTAAAAAAAATTTTATAAAATTTTTTCATATAGTTATGATAATGATTTTTACCTCATTTTATAAATAGTGACAAATTTATGTCTCTGGAATAAAAAATTATCATGAAAATTATTTGACTTTTCTTAGTAGATGACATTTTTGTAAGTTCTCGTAAATAGCTTTAAAATGCTAAATTGAGTAATTTTTATGAAATTATTTCATATATATATGAAAGAATTTTATAAAAATTACTCAATTTAGCACTTTAAAGCTAAAAAATTGAAATGAAAGAATTTTATAAAAATTACTCAATTTAGCAGTTTAAAGCTATTTACGAGAACTTAAATTGACATTGATTTTTATGCAATTTGTTCATATAGTTATGATAATAAATTTTACCTCATTTTATAAATGGTAACAAATTTATATCTCTGGAATATAAAATTATCATGAAAATTATTTGTTCAATGATCCCTGAAAAATAAAAACAAATTAAAATTTATTCACATAATGTTTTCAACTATACTTACCTGCTATGCCTGGGAAGTCCACAGGCCATCCGTTTCCTCGTCCTCCTGTCCCGCACATCCTGAAAAAAGAAAGAAGAAATAATTTAATATATTTTACACGACAAAAACAAGAAAAGTTCCAAGAAATTTGCAACTTACAAATTGTAAACAAATTTCTTGGAACATTAACAACAACAACAACACACATTTCTAAGGCATGCAAAAACGTGAAAAAACATTGCATGTGCCGATACCTGATGTTATAAAAACATTATACAAGTGTCGGCAACAAGAATTTCATGTGTTTTGAGGCCAGGTGCATCAGTTACAGGTGATTATGTCGCAATTTATCACACCTGTGACCGCTGATGCACTTGGTTTCAAGTACACAAAATTCGTCGATTTTTATGCAATTTTTTCACAAATCACACACAACACAATGTAAACAAGGGTTTTAAACTACACTTACCTGTTTATTCACTATAAACCGCCGGTAATCACCACAAAATATCGCGACCACGACACGAACTTGAAAACCGCGAACTGACAGCTACTTCAATTTCTGACAGCGGATGACATCAGATATCGAGGTAGCTTTTCGCGGGGAACATTTTAGTAATGCCCGAATCGCGGTGAATTACCTGAAATTCGAATAATTCGCGATTTAATTAAATTATATTTTACCAATGAGTGCGAAAGAGATGCACAAGGTAAAAATGAGAAGGAAAAAGGCGCAAGAATTTTTGGTTAGTTCGTTGAAGTTATGAGCTTTTCTGCTGTCGCCATTTTATAGGACATTTTTAATTTAATTAATTTTCTGCGTAAAATTATACTTTTCATTTAATAAGTTAGGTTAATAAATTCACAAAAATAATAAGGAACCTAACAAAACCATTTTGCAAAAGAGTTTTAGTTAGAAATATGCAAAATAATGGTAATTTGTACATTTTTGGAGGGGAAATGGCGACAGCAGAAAGCATAAAAGGGCATTGTAAATGTCAATTCTTTCTCATTCTAGTAGTGATTTTCAAAAAGTGCAAGTGCGATAAGTTTATTTTTAAAGTTTTTTTGGAATTTTTGATTTGGCAGCCATTTTTGAAGTTGGAAAAAGGTTTCATTTTATTTTATAATTCTTTCTTTTTTTAAAAAAAAATTAAGTTGTTTTCCTTTTTTTTTTGCTATCAATTTGTGCGTGGATAATTGTTTTTTTCGAAAAATCATTTTTTAAGTTTGTTAGTTTTTTCTAAATTAAAGGTTGAATTTCGTGAATTTCATAAATAATTTTAATGAACAATAAGATAGTCAAAATATGCTTAGACTAGCATGTTGACTACAAAAATTTTGGTGACGGTATAATTTTTTATGAATTTGTTCAATTTCTCCTTTTTTTGAATTTTATATATTTTAATTAACAATTTCTTTCAGCAGTGTGATTAAGAATTTTTTTTTGAGTGAATTTGAATTTAAGTGAATTGTATGTATAAAGAATAAAGATTTCCAATCAGTTAGGCCCAACTATTGTGCAAATAGTCAATTTAATGAAATTTTCATCTGAATAATTTATGCCTTTACGGTAATGCTATTCCTGTATGAAATTCATTAACCGTTGACTATTTTCTCGCCCATATTGTAACTGAATAATTTATTTCTATGACAGTTAATTAACCGTGAATTGTGATTACCGATTCGTATATAACTTGTATAAGTGATAATTAAAGTGAAAATTAACTAAATTTGTATGCGCGTTTCCTTTCACAATTTTTTCTTACATTTGATTTCGCTAAATTTTTTGATTTCAGAAGTGAGTAATTTTTGAGGTTAGTTAAATCTTTCAAGTTGCTCTAGTTTCTGTTGAAAGCAGTGTTAAAGATTAGATTTGTCTTCGTACAGCCTTCTCGATTTTCTAGTAGACACATTTATTAACACTGTCAGTAATTTAAACATCTTGTTTAAATTTTTCATCCTATTTTTTGCAATATCATTATTGCTCTCTTGAACATTTTGTTTGGTGGTTCCATCCAGGAAAAGTATGCAAATCGTGGTTTTCACTTTAATTTTTGAGTTTTTAAATACAGGTTCGGTTACGTACAAGTCAATTTGCATACGAGTATACAATCAAATCGTGATATACAAAGCCAATACAAACGCAATATAAACCAATTTCAAAATGGCGGAGTTAACAAATCTGATAGCTCAAGAACAAATAGTACGATCACGGATCGAAAAATTAATTGAAAATGGTCGCAAGACAGCTTTAGTGAAAAGGACTCAAGGATTTTTTGAGGTCAAAAGTTCAGACCTTAAGAAACTATGGAACGAATACAACACAGTAGACATGGCAATCAAAATAAATTTGTCAAAATTAAATACCGAAGATTCACATAGCTATTTAGCAGAAGACAATTTCAGCATTCTAGAAACAAAATACACTGATTATCTCAGCGAATTAATTGAAGGCCTTCGCAAAATTTCAAGTTCGTCGGAGACAAACAGCACTGCTGTTACACCAACAATTAATTCAACGCCACAACAAGAAGCAATGTTGCCTAGGATATCGTTACCAACATTTAATGGAGAATACGACATGTGGAGATCATTTCATGACATGTTCGTGTCATTGGTGCATAACAACATGAGAATCACTGCAGTACAAAAACTACATCATCTGAAATCTTGTCTGGTAGGCGATGCAGAGAGATTCTTACGACATACACCAATAACAGACCAAGATTACGAGCCAGCATGGAGAAAGTTAAAGGAACGATATGAGAACAAACGGATTCTAGTCAACCATCAGCTGAAAACACTTGTGAATCAACCCAAGTTAAATATGGAAACCAGCAAAGGGTTGAAGTCATTAATAGATGTCACCGAAGAAGTGCTACAACAATTGAAATGTTTGGAGGTCAATACAAGTTCATGGGATGTACTACTGATATATCTATTAGTACAAAAGCTGCCATTCATCACATTGAAACTGTGGGAAGAAGAACAAGGCTCCAATCAAAAATTACCAGAGTTTCAACAATTCAGATCATTTTTAAATACTCGTTTGAAAATTTTAGAGTCAATATCAGACACCATTGCATCCAAACCTAAGCTAGCAACACACTGCACAAGGGAGAAAACATTATCATATCATACTGCTAACAACAACAAATGTCCAGCATGTCAAGGCAAACACTTTGTTGCAAAATGTCCGACATACCAGAAGATGAACACAGCCAGCAAGCGCAAGACAATTACTTCTTCTGGAAGATGTTTGAACTGTTTCTCCAGTAATCATACAGTCACCAAATGCACAAGTAAATATAGATGCTTTAAATGTCAACAGAAACACCACACTTCACTACACGAAGAAAATTCACTACAACAAGCTTCAAGGAATAATCCACACCAATCCAAGGGACAAGCGAGTTATGCTAACAACCAAACAAGGCATGATTCCAACGTTCATTCAGAAGCATCAACTACTAATGAGCACACATTACAAACCTTTGTCACAAGACAAAATCAACATGCATTACTATCAACGGCATTAGTAATGGCACAACATAAGCAAGGTAAACCAAGTTTACTTCGTTGCCTCATAGATCCAGGATCACAATCATCATTTATAACTGAGGCAGCTTGTCAAAAATTAGGTGCAACATGCACATCAACATCTGTAACAATTACAGGATTGAGCACGAGCTCTACATCGAGAGCACGTAAGCAAATATTGCTAAAACTAAAGGCGTGTCAAACGGACACAGTCCTATTGGAAGAACACTTCCTAGTCGTGAAGAAAATCACGGATTTTTTGCCACAACGGGTGGTGGAAGCAGAGCAGCTTCAACACATTTCAGGACTGCAATTAGCTGATCCAACATTTTGGAAGCCTGGTAAGATTGACGCATTACTAGGTGCTTCGGTCTACGCACAAATAATACGAGAAGGTATTTGTAGAGGAGCAACAACAGATCCAGTAGCAATCAACACAAGTCTTGGTTGGATCTTACTAGGATCAGCGACCCAAGCAGAAAAAGGGAATACCGCTTCCTTTTCAGTCACAACGGTTGACTGTGACTTAAACGAACAAGTCAAACGATTTTGGGAGACAGAAGAAATCCTATCAGAGCCAAGGCTCACTAAGGAAGAAGAAGACTGTCAACTATATTACAAACAAACCTACAAACGATTGGAAAATGGACAATACCAAGTCAAGCTGCCATTTTCAAGCAACAAGGCTCCCTTGTTAGGACAATCAAGACAGCAAGCAATGTCTAGGTTTCTAACACTTCAAAGGCAATTTTCTAGAAGGCCAGAACTAGAAAGGGAGTACACCAAGTGTCTAGACGAATACCTAGAACTTGGACACATGGAAGAAACGAGTCTTCCAACAGCAAACGAGCCACACTATTACATTCCTCATCATGCTGTCTTCAAGGAGAGTAGCACTACGAAGCTTCGCGTCGTCTTTGATGCTTCTTGTAAGACGAGCAATGGAAAATCCCTTAACGAACATATGTTAACAGGACCAACTTTACAACCCAAACTATTTGCTACATTGTTAAATTGGAGAAAATACAAGGTAGCTATGACCGCTGATATTGAGAAAATGTATAGGATGATTAGGATACATCCAGAACATCAAACCTATCAGCGAATAGTGTGGACTCATCCTATAACCAAAGAAACTAAGGATTACAAACTGAATACAGTTACATTTGGAACTTCTTCTGCACCGTATCTGGCTATACGAACGTTGTTACAGTTAGCAGAAGATGAAAAAGAGAAATGGCCTTTAGCATCGAAGGCAACGATGAACAACTTTTATGTCGACGATTTGCTGACAGGAGCAGACAACGTTTCAGATGCCAAAAGGTTACAAGCAGAGCTCATAGCCATGATGAATTCAGGAGGATTCAACTTGCGAAAGTGGGCTAGTAACGAAAACACAGTCCTACAGGACATCCCTTTAGAACATCAGGAATTAAAGGGAACATTATCATTTGTTGAGCAAGAATCCATCAAAACATTATGAATCTTATGGCATCCAGTATCAGATTACTTCACGTTCAAGGTACCTCAGCGGCAAGATCCTGTGAAGTTAACAAAAAGGTCCATCTTGTCAGAAATTGCATCATTGTATGATCCTCTCGGCTGGTTAGCTCCAATTACAGTGGTAGCTAAGATCGTTATGCAGACGTTATGGATAACCGGGTATTCTTGGGACAGTCAAGTAACTGATGCCATAGCAACACAATGGACAAACTTCATGCACGAGCTACAAAAATTGCCACAATTAAAAATTCCACGTTGGATAAAATATCACAACAAAACCCAGTTTCAACTGCATGGATTTTGTGACGCTTCAGCCAAGGCATATGCTGCTTTAGTTTACATTCGAACAATCGAGGAAGATGGAATAATTTCAGTAAATTTACTGACAGCAAAAACTAGAGTTGCTCCAACAAAACCGATAACTATACCACGGTTGGAGTTAAATGGTGCGTTATTGTTAGCCAGACTACTCAAACAAACCATTCAGGACATGCAGTTAGAACCACTTCAGATATATGCATGGACCGATTCAACGATTGCATTACAATGGATAAGAGAACATCCATCACGTTGGAAAACATATGTGGCCAACAGAGTGATCGAGATTCAAGACACGCTAAAATACGATCACTGGCGACATGTTCCAACACAGTATAATCCGGCTGATTTAGCCTCAAGAGGACTTTCAGTGGAAGGATTGTTAAACAATCAACTTTGGTGGCACGGCCCACAATGGTTGGCATATCAAGAAAAGGAATGGCAAACGAATCAACGAACAAACTGATCTGGAAGCAAAAAAGAATGCTATCTCCAGCTTTGTTCTTAAACCAACTGAGAACCTTTTATATAAATTTTCGTCATTTACTCGGTTGGTACGAGTTGTAGCTACAATACAACGATTCATCTATAATTGCAAGCATGCAAACAACAAGAAAATTGGCATCTTGTCTGCCTTGGACTACCAACAAGCTGAACGAACAGTCCTAGCTCAAGTGCAACAAGCAGCATTTCCAGACGAACACAAATGCTTGAAGAACAAACAAGTCATCAGTTCAAAAAGCAAACTATTCCAGCTTAATCCATTTTTAGACAGTAACAACTTACTAAGAGTTGGCGGACGATTACAAAACGCAATGATTTCGTATGGACAACAGCATCCGATCATACTTCCTAGAGATCATCCAGTAACAGCCCTGTTGATCGATAAATTACATTTAGAATGTTTGCATGGTGGACCGTCTTTAGTTTTGGCACACAGTCGCAGCCAATATTGGATCCTAGACGCCAGAAAGACAATAACAAGCAGGATCCATAAATGTATTCGATGTGCCAGATTTCGAAAGTCAAACGTTACGCAGTTGATGGGAAATCTGCCAACAGCACGGGTTAACATAACCAAACCTTTCAACAAGGTAGGCATAGACTACGCTGGTCCATTCACTGTCAAGACATCTCAACTGAGGAATGCTAAACGTGTCAAGGCCTACCTATGCATCTTTGTATGTATGGCAACACGAGCCATACACATCGAATTGGTATCTTCATTAACGTCAGAAGCTTTTATCGCCGCACTGAAGAGATTTGTAGCAAGACGAGGACTATGTACAGATATTTATTCAGATTGTGGTACAAATTTCGTAGGTGGTAAAGCAATCTTGGACAAGGATTTACAACAAGCAATCAAGGAATCAACAACTGATGCAGCACAATACTTTGCGTCCAAGGCCATTAACTGGCATTTTAACCCACCAGCTACGCCTCACTTCGGAGGAATCTGGGAAGCAGGCGTAAAAACAATTAAATTTCATTTGCGTCGAACATTAGGCAACGCAATTTTAACATTCGAGGAATTTGCCACCGTTCTTATGCAAATTGAAGCCTGTTTAAATTCCAGACCACTTTGCTACGTGACCAACTCTCCAGAAGATTCTAGCGTGTTGACACCAGCCCATTTTTTAATCGGACAGTCATTATCAGCTATCCCAGAAGCAAACCAAGAAAGTATGTCATATGCATCAAGGTGGAGTTATGTGCAACAACAAGCTAGACATTTTTGGAAGAGATGGTCCAAGGATTACTTAAACCAGTTGCAACAACGACCGAAATGGAATGCCACTACGGAAAACATTCAGAAGGGAGATGTCGTTTTATTAAAGAGCGAGATGTTATCCCCGACTCACTGGCCATTAGGAATAATCGAAGAAGTCTTTCCAGGCAAGGATGGTCTAGTTAGAGTCGTTCAAGTCAAAACACGGGATAGTTCATTCAAACGACCAATTTCAAAGTTATGTCGTCTACCGGTAGAGACATCTATACATTACCAACGTTCGATATGACGGTGTCGGTACTTGGTGCATGTTGATGTTTTTTATGTTGTGTTGTCCTCAGATTTACGGCATCTCAGTAAATCAAACCAATTTTTTCAGATGTCTCAATCAAGCAATGAAGACTTCCTCAGGATTGACGAGGAAATAGTTTTCACTCCACCGAGCAGCCCTGAGCCAATCGTGGACGAAAAAACTACGCCAAGGGAGACAGTACGAAGTGTTCCAGAGGCGAGTCCTAGTGGATTCAACCAGTCTGCTGGGCCGGATCCTATGGCGAACACTCCTTATACCGACCCGAAGCTATCTACACCGGGGTACATCAACGGGCGGTATGTTGATACCCTAGAGCGTCTCCGACCATCCCTTACTATCAAGGAAGTGATGTTGCGGATATTCAACACCCACCAGAAATTCGTCACCCGGGAAGGCCTAAACATTTACTTGCCAAGCAAGGTAATACAGGCCTTGGATTTCGAAGACATTCGTAGAAGACCACGGCATGAAAAAACTTTGAATCTTCCGGGACGTTACCAAGTGAGAATAAGAGTAAGGGAGAACGGCACTTTGCTGTTCCACAGCTTTCATAAAAGGGGCATAAAAAAACTCATGTTGAACCGAACGGTTCAACGGGGGGGAGAATGTTCAATGATCCCTGAAAAATAAAAACAAATTAAAATTTATTCACATAATGTTTTCAACTATACTTACCTGCTATGCCTGGGAAGTCCACAGGCCATCCGTTTCCTCGTCCTCCTGTCCCGCACATCCTGAAAAAAGAAAGAAGAAATAATTTAATATATTTTACACGACAAAAACAAGAAAAGTTCCAAGAAATTTGCAACTTACAAATTGTAAACAAATTTCTTGGAACATTAACAACAACAACAACACACATTTCTAAGGCATGCAAAAACGTGAAAAAACATTGCATGTGCCGATACCTGATGTTATAAAAACATTATACAAGTGTCGGCAACAAGAATTTCATGTGTTTTGAGGCCAGGTGCATCAGTTACAGGTGATTATGTCGCAATTTATCACACCTGTGACCGCTGATGCACTTGGTTTCAAGTACACAAAATTCGTCGATTTTTATGCAATTTTTTCACAAATCACACACAACACAATGTAAACAAGGGTTTTAAACTACACTTACCTGTTTATTCACTATAAACCGCCGGTAATCACCACAAAATATCGCGACCACGACACGAACTTGAAAACCGCGAACTGACAGCTACTTCAATTTCTGACAGCGGATGACATCAGAAATCGAGGTAGCTTTTCGCGGGGAACATTTTAGTAATGCCCGAATCGCGGTGAATTACGTGAAATTCGAATAATTCGCGATTTAATTAAATTATATTTTACCAATGAGTGCGAAAGAGATGCACAAGGTAAAAATGAGAAGGAAAAAGGCGCAAGAATACCGGGTATTCTTGGGACAGTCAAGTAACTGATGCCATAGCAACACAATGGACAAACTTCATGCACGAGCTACAAAAATTGCCACAATTAAAAATTCCACGTTGGATAAAATATCACAACAAAACCCAGTTTCAACTGCATGGATTTTGTGACGCTTCAGCCAAGGCATATGCTGCTTTAGTTTACATTCGAACAATCGAGGAAGATGGAATAATTTCAGTAAATTTACTGACAGCAAAAACTAGAGTTGCTCCAACAAAACCGATAACTATACCACGGTTGGAGTTAAATGGTGCGTTATTGTTAGCCAGACTACTCAAACAAACCATTCAGGACATGCAGTTAGAACCACTTCAGATATATGCATGGACCGATTCAACGATTGCATTACAATGGATAAGAGAACATCCATCACGTTGGAAAACATATGTGGCCAACAGAGTGGTCGAGATTCAAGACACGCTAAAATACGATCACTGGCGACATGTTCCAACACAGTATAATCCGGCTGATTTAGCCTCAAGAGGACTTTCAGTGGAAGGATTGTTAAACAATCAACTTTGGTGGCACGGCCCACAATGGTTGGCATATCAAGAAAAGGAATGGCAAACGAATCAACGAACAAACTGATCTGGAAGCAAAAAAGAATGCTATCTCCAGCTTTGTTCTTAAACCAACTGAGAACCTTTTATATAAATTTTCGTCATTTACTCGGTTGGTACGAGTTGTAGCTACAATACAACGATTCATCTATAATTGCAAGCATGCAAACAACAAGAAAATTGGCATCTTGTCTGGCTTGGACTACCAACAAGCTGAACGAACAGTCCTAGCTCAAGTGCAACAAGCAGCATTTCCAGACGAACACAAATGCTTGAAGAACAAACAAGTCATCAGTTCAAAAAGCAAACCAATCCAGCTTAATCCATTTTTAGACAGTAACAACTTACTAAGAGTTGGCGGACGATTACAAAACGCAATGATTTCGTATAGACAACAGCATCCGATCATACTTCCTAGAGATCATCCAGTAACAGCCCTGTTGATCGATAAATTACATTTAGAATGTTTGCATGGTGGACCGTCTTTAGTTTTGGCACACAGTCGCAGCCAATATTGGATCCTAGACGCCAGAAAGACAATAACAAGCAGGATCCATAAATGTATTCGATGTGCCAGATTTCGAAAGTCAAACGTTACGCAGTTGATGGGAAATCTGCCAACAGCACGGGTTAACATAACCAAACCTTTCAACAAGGTAGGCATAGACTACGCTGGTCCATTCACTGTCAAGACATCTCAACTGAGGAATGCTAAACGTGTCAAGGCCTACCTATGCATCTTTGTATGTATGGCAACACGAGCCATACACATCGAATTGGTATCTTCATTAACGTCAGAAGCTTTTATCGCCGCACTGAAGAGATTTGTAGCAAGACGAGGACTATGTACAGATATTTATTCAGATTGTGGTACAAATTTCGTAGGTGGTAAAGCAATCTTGGACAAGGATTTACAACAAGCAATCAAGGAATCAACAACTGATGCAGCACAATACTTTGCGTCCAAGGCCATTAACTGGCATTTTAACCCACCAGCTACGCCTCACTTCGGAGGAATCTGGGAAGCAGGCGTGAAATCAATTAAATTTCAGACATTTTTGGAAGAGATGGTCCAAGGATTACTTAAACCAGTTGCAACAACGACCGAAATGGAATGCCACTACGGAAAACATTCAGAAGGGAGATGTCGTTTTATTAAAGAGCGAGATGTTATCCCCGACTCACTGGCCATTAGGAATAATCGAAGAAGTCTTTCCAGGCAAGGATGGTCTAGTTAGAGTCGTTCAAGTCAAAACACGGGATAGTTCATTCAAACGACCAATTTCAAAGTTATGTCGTCTACCGGTAGAGACATCTATACATTACCAACGTTCGATATGACGGTGTCGGTACTTGGTGCATGTTGATGTTTTTTATGTTGTGTTGTCCTCAGATTTACGGCATCTCAGTAAATCAAACCAATTTTTTCAGATGTCTCAATCAAGCAATGAAGACTTCCTCAGGATTGACGAGGAAATAGTTTTCACTCCACCGAGCAGCCCTGAGCCAATCGTGGACGAAAAAACTACGCCAAGGGAGACAGTACGAAGTGTTCCAGAGGCGAGTCCTAGTGGATTCAACCAGTCTGCTGGGCCGGATCCTATGGCGAACACTCCTTATACCGACCCGAAGCTATCTACACCGGGGTACATCAACGGGCGGTATGTTGATACCCTAGAGCGTCTCCGACCATCCCTTACTATCAAGGAAGTGATGTTGCGGATATTCAACACCCACCAGAAATTCGTCACCCGGGAAGGCCTAAACATTTACTTGCCAAGCAAGGTAATACAGGCCTTGGATTTCGAAGACATTCGTAGAAGACCACGGCATGAAAAAACTTTGAATCTTCCGGGACGTTACCAAGTGAGAATAAGAGTAAGGGAGAACGGCACTTTGCTGTTCCACAGCTTTCATAAAAGGGGCATAAAAAAACTCATGTTGAACCGAACGGTTCAACGGGGGGGAGAATGTTCAATGATCCCTGAAAAATAAAAACAAATTAAAATTTATTCACATAATGTTTTCAACTATACTTACCTGCTATGCCTGGGAAGTCCACAGGCCATCCGTTTCCTCGTCCTCCTGTCCCGCACATCCTGAAAAAAGAAAGAAGAAATAATTTAATATATTTTACACGACAAAAACAAGAAAAGTTCCAAGAAATTTGCAACTTACAAATTGTAAACAAATTTCTTGGAACATTAACAACAACAACAACACACATTTCTAAGGCATGCAAAAACGTGAAAAAACATTGCATGTGCCAATACCTGATGTTATAAAAACATTATACAAGTGTCGGCAACAAGAATTTCATGTGTTTTGAGGCCAGGTGCATCAGTTACAGGTGATTATGTCGCAATTTATCACACCTGTGACCGCTGATGCACTTGGTTTCAAGTACACAAAATTCGTCGATTTTTATGCAATTTTTTCACAAATCACACACAACACAATGTAAACAAGGGTTTTAAACTACACTTACCTGTTTATTCACTATAAACCGCCGGTAATCACCACAAAATATCGCGACCACGACACGAACTTGAAAACCGCGAACTGACAGCTACTTCAATTTCTGACAGCGGATGACATCAGAAATCGAGGTAGCTTTTCGCGGGGAACATTTTAGTAATGCCCGAATCGCGGTGAATTACCTGAAATTCGAATAATTCGCGATTTAATTAAATTATATTTTACCAATGAGTGCGAAAGAGATGCACAAGGTAAAAATGAGAAGGAAAAAGGCGCAAGAATTTTTGGTTAGTTCGTTGAAGTTATGAGCTTTTCTGCTGTCGCCATTTTATAGGACATTTTTAATTTAATTAATTTTCTGCGTAAAATTATACTTTTCATTTAATAAGTTAGGTTAATAAATTCACAAAAATAATAAGGAACCTAACAAAACCATTTTGCAAAAGAGTTTTAGTTAGAAATATGCAAAATAATGGTAATTTGTACATTTTTGGAGGGGAAATGGCGACAGCAGAAAGCATAAAAGGGCATTGTAAATGTCAATTCTTTCTCATTCTAGTAGTGATTTTCAAAAAGTGCAAGTGCGATAAGTTTATTTTTAAAGTTTTTTTGGAATTTTTGATTTGGCAGCCATTTTTGAAGTTGGAAAAAGGTTTCATTTTATTTTATAATTCTTTCTTTTTTTAAAAAAAAATTAAGTTGTTTTCCTTTTTTTTTTGCTATCAATTTGTGCGTGGATAATTGTTTTTTTCGAAAAATCATTTTTTAAGTTTGTTAGTTTTTTCTAAATTAAAGGTTGAATTTCGTGAATTTCATAAATAATTTTAATGAACAATAAGATAGTCAAAATATGCTTAGACTAGCATGTTGACTACAAAAATTTTGGTGACGGTATAATTTTTTATGAATTTGTTCAATTTCTCCTTTTTTTGAATTTTATATATTTTAATTAACAATTTCTTTCAGCAGTGTGATTAAGAATTTTTTTTTGAGTGAATTTGAATTTAAGTGAATTGTATGTATAAAGAATAAAGATTTCCAATCAGTTAGGCCCAACTATTGTGCAAATAGTCAATTTAATGAAATTTTCATCTGAATAATTTATGCCTTTACGGTAATGCTATTCCTGTATGAAATTCATTAACCGTTGACTATTTTCTCGCCCATATTGTAACTGAATAATTTATTTCTATGACAGTTAATTAACCGTGAATTGTGATTACCGATTCGTATATAACTTGTATAAGTGATAATTAAAGTGAAAATTAACTAAATTTGTATGCGCGTTTCCTTTCACAATTTTTTCTTACATTTGATTTCGCTAAATTTTTTGATTTCAGAAGTGAGTAATTTTTGAGGTTAGTTAAATCTTTCAAGTTGCTCTAGTTTCTGTTGAAAGCAGTGTTAAAGATTAGATTTGTCTTCGTACAGCCTTCTCGATTTTCTAGTAGACACATTTATTAACACTGTCAGTAATTTAAACATCTTGTTTAAATTTTTCATCCTATTTTTTGCAATATCATTATTGCTCTCTTGAACATTATTTGAATTTTCTTAGTAGATGACATTTTTGTAAGTTCTCGTAAATAGCTTTTAAATGCTAAATTGAGTAATTTGTATGAAAGTTTTTCATATGGTTATGGTAATAAATTTTACCTCATTTTATAACTGGTAACAAATTTATGTATCTGTAATAAAAAGTAAT